>JAVXUL010000020.1:7590438-7614083 GCA_035590515.1 Trichilia minutiflora
ATTATTGTATTTAAAGTTATCAAAATCGTAATTTTAATTAAATTATTTTCTATTTAAAAAATTAGAACGTACAATCAAAATGTAAAAATAGAATTTTTAATAATATATAAATAATAAAATATTTAAAATATTTTTATAAATTAATAAAATAAATTAAAATAAATTAAATATTTTTATTATTTTTAATTTTTATTAAAATTAAAATTATTTTTTTATTAAAATCATAAATTTGATCGACTTTATTATTTAAAATCGTGATATTTATAACGGCAATAAAAGAACTTTTAAAATCAGACGGAAGGAAATGTTGGAAGCGCGTGGTCAGACTCATCTGAAAGTCTCCAAGTGAGGGTTCGACCAAGCTAGGGGTTGTCCCTGTTAATCAAAAGAAGGGGAGCGGCCACATCCTTTCCTTTCATCGTCAAAACCTTCAAATTTCCCTCACTTTCTTCTTCCTTTTCCTCTGTCTTTCTCTACTATTTTATAAGGCAAGTGATTAATTCTCTCAATATTAGTATTTATTTGTTTATTTTTTTTGCATTATATTTTTTACAGCGTTTTGGTATGCACCTCGTCCAATGCAAATAATTTTTAGCAAGAAAATATCATTTCTGTTTTATATTATATTATTAATATTTCATTCTAATGGTTGCTGTTTATAGCTTGATTCTGATCAAACTATGCTGTCGTTTTGTTACTAAATTTGCTTATGGCTAGGTCGTATCTAGTCATCGAGGATAACAATTAGGGCCCGCAAGTGTGATTTTTCACTTCTCTTTCTTTACTGGAATGTGATTATTCATCAGGTAAAACCTCTGTTTTACACATTCTGAATCTGTTTTCTGACATGTTCTGCTCCATTATGTTAGCAAATAGCTTGAAAATTGGATTTATATTTTGTCTTTTGTCTGTGATGATTGAAGACCTTAAAATTTTAAATTTTAATTGGGTTACAAGGATAATAATTGATGAAATGAGGATTAAATTGCAAGATATATGAAAGTTGGGACATTGAGTTTGTATATAATGTAGAATCTGACGCTGACGATTAAAACTATCACTGAATTGCTATATTTCATTCCCTTTTGGTCAATTAAGCATTTAAACACCTGACATTGTAATAATTCTTTACCATTTGATTGTCCTATAAGAATTTCAGTGGCTTGGGTATAATACCAACGGATCTCTTTCGGTAGAAAGTTGATAAAGTGTGTAACTTTTTATACTTGTAGTATTGTGTTGTTTCTATAGAATGCTTGTTCAATGGACTGTGAATGTTTTTGTGAAATTGTTTTCTTCGTAAAAGTAGTATTAGAATATCTTTTTCATTCTGCTGCTTCAACATTTGCGGAAGAAGGAAAGTGTAGTGCTTTTTTTTATTTTATTTATGCTATAATCTATAAAGGAGGATATGCTTCAGAAGAGTAACCTGAAATATAAGTAATTACTGGGAACCTATGTGGATGTTTTTGAAAGCCACAGGCTTAGAAGGCATATATGACGTGTTAACAAGCTTTAAAAAGCACAAAAAATGATTTGGATATTTTCACAAATTTTTCTGTTCCACAAGGTTGATCACAAAGAGAAAGCTTGTTATGATACTGTATTTATAATGGAGGGTTTATTTGGATAAAAGGGAACTGAAACCTAAGAAACCACTGGGAACCTTGGTGTACTGTTTATTCGACTAATCGTACCACGTAATCCTTTAAAAGGTATTTTGAGTGAGTTATTTTAACTCCTTGCCTTTTTTCCTTTAGTTAATATTAACACAAGCGAGTTCTTAAGTTAAATAACATCCAGAAAACTGCCAAGTAAAATGTATCCCAGTCTGAAATATCACAAGTATTGCCTCATCCTGGCCTGTTGCAAGGAAAACTATAGCCAAAATCCATTTTATCTAGCATTAACTGGGAACCATGTGCATCTATCTCCTGTTTTAAGACGACATGACCTTCTTTGCATTTAGCATCTTCAATTAACTTGGTACATTGATGCGAGATCCAAGAGCAAGATGTACCAATAAGATGTAAATTTTCATATTACCAAGCAACATAGTTATGTAAATGGTTTTTGCTGGCACAGCTACAGCAACACAAATATGAATACATTTCTTCTTTCATACTTATAATCCAACCCTCATGCTGTAAGTAGCATGTCGTTTACATAATACCATAAAATCATAGAATAATGCATCACATAAGATCATATACAATCACTCGTACAATACATCCTAAGTAGTCAAATACTTAACATTCAAAATAATATGTATATGACATCATATGTAATCAGAAGAGAGACCCACAACTTGTGACACTCTAGCCCACCTGAGTATGCAGTGTTGACCTAGAAAATTTGTGGTAACGAAATCCCCTAAGTCTAATCTCTTGAAAATAAATGATAAGGGGTGAGTTAGCTACTCAACAAGTAAATAAACAACTGAATGTATCATGCACCTCAATCAATGTTTACACCTAGAGTTAAAATTTCTATACAAATATATCATTTGCAAACAACTTCATTCATCATTAATAACAATCAATCATCCAGTACAAAGTAACATATTATTCCTTTATGCAGTACAATAGATACTTTTGTTTCGTACTTTATCATATTCACATAAATATATCTTGCACTACAAACATTCATCATCACATTCTATTCGCATTACATATGATCATAGAACATCATTTTAGCCAAATCAATATTTAGACATTCATGATCAAGTATGAATGTCAACATTAATTTCATCATTTACAGTTTTAGACTTTTCGGGCCTAGTTTGTTATAATTGTTAAGATTTTACTCTTTCTCAATGCATCTTTTTATATCCCAGGATAATGCATCAGCTAGCACCTGACTATGCTCGTATCATAGTACAGATCGATTAGGCCTACCTTTCAATAGGTGATTATTCTTACCTAACTGATCATCTTGTTCTGTGTATACACAGTGCTTCTTGCTAGTTAGGTGTTCTTCCAAAGGAATTTACTCTTATCTGATCACATATTAATATCAATGCACCAATTAAGCATACCTTTCAATAGGTGATTACTCTTCTAATTGTGCTCATATTGATGCCATCAATTAGGTCTACCTCTCATTAGGTAATTACTCTTGCCTAACTGATAATAAACAATCATAAACAAACATTATAAATTTTATACATTTCTTATCAAAACATTTCATTAATCATAGTAATTCATCCCAAAGCAAGTTTATCACACTCACGTACATATTCACATCTCAAGCGTCATAATTCATAAACACTTCAATTATCTTATATTAGTGAGTATTTCTCATTTGACCCAACTATGGCTTACAATAACATCAATCAACAATATATCATAGTCACTTATTATTTTAACACATTCATATAATATACTTATAGCACAAGCATAAAGAACACAATGAAATATAACAATTATGGTTTATTTATTGTTTATTTATTTATCCCACTTTATACAACTATCTTTTGTAAATTTTAAGCTTTTGAGCTCAACTTCTCCTTCGGTTTCTTCCTTGATCTCAACATTCGTTTATGTTTATCACATATACATTACCACATTTTCAATAATATTTCCATAACATATTAATGAACTTTAGGTCTCTTGTATACCCTAAACCTTTATTCTATTATGTCCTCGTTCTAATGCACACCTTATTAAGTAATGGAAATTAACTCAATGAATATATATATAAGCTCATTACACATCAAGTGGAAATGCTACTTATAACCAACAAAATGGCATGCATCTCTCGGCCAACCACTTTGCATTTTCCCTTATTACTAATTGTTTTTTTAAACAGCAAGTTTATGGCATACATTTAGCTATTTTAATAACTTAATTTCATCATTTATGTATATTAAACTGGTAAGTTTCAGTTCTGTCCATAGGAAATTTATTAATGAAGTAACTTCCACTACCATTTGGTTATAACATTTACCAATGTAACATGCTCAATTTTCTGTTTTTCTTTATTTCTTTAAATTTTATATATAAATCTGTCACAGCAACGTGAAATAGATCAGGTTATTTATCTTAATGCAGCAAGCAATCAACTGATATATTGGTTCGGTCATGCATAGTAAATGTTTCACACTCAGTTTTCTGTTTTCTATTAATCTATCAGGTTGTGTGTATATGTATAACCTATCAAAATATACATGAAGTTGTTTAAAGGTCTGAAATATGTTAAAACATGCAAATTTACTTGTTGACCTTTTTAATTCAATCAAGTTTAGATGTGTAAATCTGTTAAGGTAATCAAGAAATAATCGGCAGCAAGTTCACTTTCTGTTCTTATTTTTCAGAAGTAATCAGGTTATATATATATATATATATATATACACAATCAATTGTAACTTCATTTAGGGGATTTTGATAGCACAGATTTTTTAGGTCAACACTGCATACTCAGGTGGGCCAGAGTGTAGTAAGTTGGGGGTCTCTCTCCTGGTTACATACGATGTCATGTATATGTTATTTTCAATGTTAGGTATTTGAGTAATTAGGACGTATTGTACGAGTGATTGTACATGATGTTACGTAATGCATTATACTACGACTTTGTGGAATTATGTAAATGACATGCTACTTACAGCACGAGGGTTGGATAATAACTGTGAAAGAAGAAATGTATTCATATTTTCTTGAGTGTGTTGCTTAATATGAGATAAATAGGAGGTAAGATTTAAATGTTAAGGGAAAAGGGTGTGACAGCTACACTGATCCAATTTCAGTCCATTTATGATGTCAGATAGGATCAACTGGTAATATCATTCAGAGGAAAGGCTTTTCCTTTTTTTCTTTTTTATCCTATGAGAATTAAGAGGTTCAGATTATAGGTGGACGTTTCATTGGTTCCTGTTATTTTGAAGTAGTTCTAGGCTTTATTAATGTGTGGGGTAATATCTAATGAGCCTGCAGCTGTAGTGCCTAGAGGGAATAATTCTTCTGATGGAAAGAGGCCTGATATTCTCAGTAGATGCTTTCCTAGTTAAAGGTGAGGCTGGTATTTTCAAAAATAAGAAAAATTTCCCTCACCTCGGATTTCAGAATGGATATATCTTCCAGCATAAAAGGAGTTTACACTCTCTTTTCAATAGTTGTGGCTATAGGGTGGGAGAATTTTTCAGGTGAGAAAAGAGGCTTTCATGGTAAGCTTATCAAATAGGAAGTGGTTTGATTGGAATCTGGAAATAAGAGCGAATTACTGGTAAGTATTGGGAATTAGTAGATAGGATTTTGATTCTTTAATTGTGTATGATTGTGTAAAATCTTCAGAAAATAAAGATCATTCCATTATGCTTTAATTTAATTTCTTATAACAGGAAATCAATTATATGGAAACCTTTCTATACTTGGGTTTGATTTGAACATCAGTGCTATTTACTTCTTTTTTTTATTTCAAATTGCTGAAATCAAACCTGGTTTTGCTCACAAAGTACCGAGAATATACATAGTATTTGGTAGAGTTTCGTTCAGTTTTTCTCCCTCTTTCCTCTGTGTATTTCTATCCACATTGCTAAAATGAAATAGAAAATGTTGATTTTGCTGAATGATACTAGAGAATGTACTGTTATGCACTATTATGCTGCAGCAATGTTGAGGTGTTACGGACAATTGTCTGAAGTGAACAAATATTGGATGTCCGATACCAACTTCGGAAAACTTGTTGCTGATCTTCCACATAGTGAAACAACTTTAGCAAATGCCTTCCATAGTGCATGTGTCATGGTGTTATTTGTTAAGATATGATTTATGACGTGGTTGGTTGGTCTTATTTGTTCTAAGAAGACTATAAAACACAAATATAGATGGGGTATTTTATTAGTAAAAATAACTAATACAATTATTTGTTTAACACTTGTATTAGTAAAAATAACTAAGCTTCGGCAATGATATATCTGACCAAGGAGTTCAATGTTCATTATGTTTTTGAATTTGTACTAATCTTGTTTGTAAAATAATATTATTTGTTTTTATTTTTAGGTGATTCTTTGTGCTTGTTGATATTGGGAACTCAAATGCAGACAGAGCTTACAGGGCAGCCAAAGATGCTTCCTCCACCATCTGGAACGTTCCAAGATCGTGAAGATCTCATCAAACATGTTCGAGACTTTGGGGCGAATCAAGGATATGTGGTAACTATTAAAAAGTCCAGAAAGGATAGAAGAGTCATTCTTGGATGTGACAGAGGAGGTGTTTATCGTAATAGGCGTAAGATTGATGAAAGCAAGCGCAAAAGAAAAGCATGTTCCCGTCTTATAAATTGCCCCTTTGAAGCCATAGGTAAGAAGGAAGATGATGTGTGGGTGCTGATGATAAAAAATGGGGAACACAACCATGAACCTTTAAAAGACATATCAGAGCATCCTTATAGTCGTCGTTTTTCTGAGGAAGAGGTAAGACAAATCAAATTGATGACTGAAGCTGGTATAAAGCCACGTCAAGTGCTGAAAGCTCTCAAACAAACCAATCCTGAGCTGCAGTCAACACCAAGGCATTTATACAACCTCAAAGCTAAAATTCGTCAGGGAAATATATTAGGTCAGACCCCTATATATTTTTTCAAAATGAAATAAATCACGTAGTGGCTAAGATTGGTCATTTATGGTCAAAGTAAGGCATTAGTGTTTCTTGTCAGTTAACAGGTAACAATACGAGATACTACCAGAAATGATCTTATATTTCAATAATGGAAGATAAACCATTTCTTGATAAGATCTGCTATTGTGGAGTTTGAAAGTTCACATGGACTGAACTAGGCAAACTTGCTTATGCTTGGTCTCAGATTCATGCACTTCTGGATCTCTTCATTATGGTTTGGTACAACAAAACACTTGCTGTAGTTCCGTTGATATTGTCAGTTAACTATATGATTTATGCTAATCTTTGCTTGATAAGAGTTTCTGTAACTGTTTACTGTTATCAAGCAAGAATTTGGACTTTGAATTATCAACTTAATGTGCATAAGGGTTGAGGTTCAGTAATATAATTTAATTTTTAACTTTTCCATGTTAAAAGCTCTTTGTTGGTGCAGTTGTCTTTATTGCTTCTTTTGGGAGTAAAAAATCTTCAGCTTCGGTACCTAAAATTTTTCTTAATGACCAAATAAATCTTGTCTTGTAGAGAAAAGTTTCAAGTCCTGGAGACCTAACAGATCAATTCCTGTAAACGCAAGTGCCACTTCCTATGGAGAATCACTAAAGCAAAACAACAATCAGGTAAGGTTTTATGTGGAGAAGAATGAATGATGGGAATTGCTTTTCCTATAAGGTTTTACGTGGAGAAGAATGAATGACGGGACTTGCTTTTCCTATAAAAATGGTTTTCATTGTCCTTTATATAGTTTATATTTCCCTCTCTGTCCCTCTATCTTTCTGTGTAGATGTATGTGTTGGTACATGTGCATGTTTGTACATGTGTTCTCTATTGAAGATTTTGAGATTTATTACTTATGAATTTAAATATTCTTGAAGGTTTCCAATTTCATTGGAGGGAAATTTGTGCATTCGGAAGGATTTTCAACCATTGATGTAATAAATCCTGTAAGTGTATTTAATTAAATTAATAAGATTTATTTTTTATCTTTTAATTCTTGAAGCTTTCATATAAGTGTTTACCGATGGCTTAATTTTTTGATTAGGCAACACAAGAGGTGGTTTCTCAAGTTCCTTTAACGACATATGAGGAATTTAAAGATGCAGTTGATGCAGCCAAACAAGCTTTTCCTTCATGGAAAAATACTCCTATCTCTATTCGTCAACGCATCATGTTCAAGCTTCAGGAGCTTATCCGCAGGGACATTGTAAATACAATAAATTTCTCTTTTGTCGTATATTTTTATTTTGAATTTATTTTCATGTGCAGAAAGAAAAATTTTTCAGGACAAGCTTGCCATGAATATTACTGTAGAGCATGGCAAAACATTGAAGGGTGCTCGGGGTGATGTGTTATATGGTTTAGGTACTCTTTGCCTATGATGCTTATTGCCTGCATTCAAAAAGGAGGTAATTCTAGGATTGTCCTTGTATCTAGATTGATTTCCTATCGTCTTATTTGTGTTTGCAGAGGTGGTTGAACAGGCTTGTGCCACGGCAACTCTTCAAATGGGAGAGTTTGTTCCTAATACGTCTAATGGCATTGATACCTACTGCATTAGAGAACCAATTGGTGTTTGTGCTGGAATATGCCCTTTCAACTATCCGACCATGACTCCTTTGTGGGTATGTTTGCATAGATTCTGTCTTTGGTTTTTAGTTATTTTTCACTCCAGACATTTCGATCAAGCTTTCGGCTTGCTGCAAGTTTTGCACCTGGAATGCTTTCTTTTTGAGTATGGAATTTGAATGCATATCTTAGTATATTCTGTTTGTCAGTTGAGAAGGTTTTCATTTTCATTTAATGGCATACCTTAGCAAAGAGGAAGAAGACTATGACTATAGTAGTGATTGTATAATTTTGCAGATGTTCCCAATTGCAGTCACATGTGGCAATACATTTATTCTTAAGCCATCTGAAAAAAACCCAGGTAACTTATTTAGCATTGTGATCATACTTTTGGTTTGGTGCCTTGATAAATTGAATGAAATATTGGGAGATAGTGACCTTTTTTGAGCCTACTGCTGCAATATGGATGTCTCTTTCATTGTATTGCTTAACATTTGTGTTTGAACGGATTTAGTTTCTATACAGGGTATATTTAGCTTGTTAAAAAGTTTAGTGAAAGTATGGCTAAGCAAAGACCAATAGCCGCATGGCTTATGTGATTCTTTTTATGAACTGTAGTATACTAAGCCTTGCAGATGTACTTCGTCAAGAATAATTTTGATAATTGCGTCCTCATTTTAACTGTACTTGTAATGTACAAATATTTGTCTAATGAATGTATTATTGACACAAATTTCATTGGAGATCTATCACTAGGCTGATGCGAAAGTTGTAACTTATTGGCCATTAAATTTTGGAATCAAACTAGTCTTTGCTAGACTTTATAAAAATGGAGAATTTAGATTAGTTCACTTTGCATTTGTATTAATAATAACCTGTAAATTGTGCATGGATACTGGATGCTGTTATCTCTGTCTTTTTGTCAACAGTTTATCCATGAAGTCATTCCTTTACATCAATGCAGTTAATACTACCACCTTTTCTTTTTCCTTCAGGAGCTTCAATGATCCTTGCAGCATTAGCAATGGAAGCTGGTTTGCCAGATGGTGTCTTAAATATTGTTCATGGCACAAATGTATAAATTACTTTCTCAGAAGCCCTTCTATTTTTTGGCATTCACATAATTGTAGTAAATTTTATTGAGGGATCAATGGTTTTGTTGTTTTCAATCGAGGTTTATTATTAATTCATAGTGTGTTACAAAAGACGCTATGTATTTCAGTTTAATGTGCAGTAATATAACTAAGTTAGACTGGGCAATGAGATGAGCTGATATTGAGACAGTGGTCAAACACCTGCAGATGACAAACTGACCTGTTGATTGACAAACATTCTGTTCTTATAAGATGGGCATGCTGAGGTTTTATTTTAAAATGGGGTTAAGAGTGCTTGGTTAAAGGATTGAATTCTACCTAGGTTTGCAAGGGACAAGGACAAGGGTGCCTTTCCTCTATTTCTATTCTAAAAAGCCTAGTATATGTACATGTATACATTCTAGGTTTTCTACTCATATTTTGTGAACCGTCTCTTTCTCTTCTCCTTACATTTGACCTATTGTTGATTTTTTGCCAAACAGAAATATTCAAATTTTGTGAACCATGAGTTGATAACACAAGGTCATTCAGTTTTGGTTATTGATCTTGTTACAAAGACATGCTGATTCAATCTGAGAATGAAATTAAAGTGTCCTGTTACTGATTGAAACTGATTTCTATCTCAATTAACCTCCCTGTTGAGGCCAAGAAATTTTCGAAGTCCTTATGTTAAATCCTTTCCTTTATTAAAATTGGGTATACGTTAAGGATTTCTAAACAGCTAATTCATTTTTGTTAGGAGTCGTTCACAGCTTGAAAGCAGTTTCCCGGTTCCACATATACTTTTCGTAGAAGGAATTTATTTACAACATAAATATAAAATTGCGGTATAGTTCATTAGTTTACTGCTGAGACATTCTTATTTGCAAATGAATTTGTGCAGGATATCATAAATTATATTTGTGATGATGATGACATAAAAGCTATATTTTTCATTGGTTCAAGCCCTGTAAGTTCTCAGTTTCTTATCCTTTATGACAGAAAACAAATGCTGCTGTAAATTCTAGGAAATACACATGCAGAAATAAACTCATAGACAACTTTACTGCACTGTTTCATGAAAATTTGTGACTGTTCATTTTTTCTTTGGAGTGAATATAATGTATTTCCATTTGAAGTGAAGAATTTCATTAATTTTTTGATTGCCTTTACTTTAGGATATGAAATATTGGCTGTAATCAGTTGAAAATGCACAGAAATTCGACTAATCATGAATAAGCTTATACAGCAATGAATAAAATTAAAACATGCTGTATGTTTAAATTCTATTGTGCTTTATGTTAAGGGAATATCACAGGTTGCACACAAGAATGCTCTATTGCAGCAAAATTAAATGAAATTCTACAATTAGGATTTATGCTAATTGAAAATTCAAAAATAAGATAAGAAACTGAACATGATTGAATAAATCAGAACGGAAGTGGCCATCTTGATCTAGTCTTAAATGACGATCTCATGTCTATTATTGGACTTTTAACTTTGTGGTTTGCATCGATTACAGCAATAGTTTAATTTATTCATTTATTTGTTTTCATTTCCCTCTTTGTGCTTCAAAATTTTCCAAATCAATTTTTAGGCTAGCATGCAGATATATGCAAGGGCAGCTGCTAGAGGGAAACGTGTTCAGGTGGATACTCTTAATTTATTTTCTTCTCACTTTATTTCTTTTCCTGTTTCAATCTCACCGGTGATTTCTGTTACCAGACTTGGGCTTTGTATGGGATTGTGGTGCTTATGCTTTTGTTTTGAAAGTAAAGCTAAAAAAATGCTTGGTAACACCAACGTTTGGTGGAATCAACACACTTTTGCATTAATATTTGATATCCGGAGCTTTTATTTTACAGTGTTGTAGCTTAAAAGACACTACACCATAATACCAAATGAAGCCATAATAGAAAATTTGAAATCTACATGAATTGGCTGGTTATCTGATTCTTGAGTGGATTTCCTAGTCGAATACAGGAGGCAAAAATTATGCAATAATCATGCCTGATGCAAGCATTGATGCTACTTTGAATGCTCTGGTCACTGCTGGCTTCGGTGCTGCAGGTCAGCCGTGCATGGCCCTCAGCACAGCTGTATTTGTTGGAGGCTCAATGCTATGGTATTATGATTCTTTTACTTTGAGCTCATTTACCATCATTAGGTTTTTTTCCATAAACCAAATCCACTACGCCTCTAAGGATTCACGTTTGGTGTCTTGTATCATTTTTACATACAATTTACTATTTATCTGAGATCTTAGTAGTAAACAGCTCAAATTTGTCGAGGCTTCAATTTTAGGCCTCTTGGAATTGTCTTGAACTTGGATTTATGTGTTCTCTTAGAAAGAAATGAAATTCTTTCATTAAATATGCTTTAGAAATAAGGGAAAAAATAATGGATTGTCTAAAGAAATTAAACAAAAATTGTCAGATGGAAGCTTTTTCAGGTCAAAGGTATCCCTAGAAACACGTTATAAATTTGGAATAAATGATGCTTATTTTATAAATTGAAGAGTTTCTAAGGCCATTTCTATTGCCGTTTACTAAATACTGATTTTTGAGCTTGTTTTTAAAAATGAAATTGTAATAAAAAGAGAGATTAGAAAAGTCAATTATCCATTAGCAAGACTGACTGAAAACTATACATAAGGCAATATGTACAGTGGCCAAAGACCTAATTAAAATAAGAGATTAGAAATCTACCTCCCCTAAGTAACATTTATCCTACCATAATAAGAAAAACTAGTTTAGGAGACTTAACTGAATCCAAAGAAGTCAATGACTTATGCAAGCTAAAATAAAACCTAGAAACAGTAGAATAAAGAAAAATAAATATAATCCCTAAACAAGCTTAATTAAATAAATATAATCAAAAGGATATCTATGAAAAATAATGATGATTAAAAAAGAGATTAGAAAAGTTAAGTAAAATTCTATCAAAACCTTAACCATCCCATATTTGGTAAAAACCAAATATGCGAACGGCATGCAAAACATTTTATACTTTATAGAGCATTCTATAAAGTATAATCTTCGAAAACCGAAAGATGCCATCTTGGTATTTTTGAGGATTCCGCACAAGTGAAAAAATGCCTTGGCAGTTTTACACTTTTTCTTTAGATCATTTTTCAAATTCTCTACTAAATATATTTTTGCTAATGTCGGTTTCCAAAAACAGAAATTTGGTGGGTGTATAAAGCAATACAAATGCCTTAAACTCAATGTCCCTATTCACTTAATACTGTACTTAAACACTACAACAAGTTTTAACTAAAATGCTCCAAATTAACCTAACTATTGGAAACTTACTGTTTGTTGCTGTTTCACTTGCTGTAAGACATAATACTTGTTTTGTTGCTACTTTCAGAGCTGATTTGTGAAACAGAGAAAATGAATTTTGCACTTTTACTACAAAGCAGAAAATAAATATTAACTGTTTTCCTTGTATTGGAAAACCAGAGTGTGAATCATTGTTTAGAGTTTATTGTTACTATAATTTTATTATCCATTATAATATACTGTTAAAGATGATATCCCATACTAACTCAATTTCTATTTTTATATATATTTGATAATATTAAAATTAAGACTAAAAATACAAATATATTTAACGTTTCATCTTAGACCATTCAAATTAATCAATTAGATTTATGAACTCAAAATCTAACTATAACATGATATTTCGTAAACAAAATTATTGAATTTAATTCTCCAAAATTTTTGTGCCAAACACATTTTACAATTCTAATTCTTAAAATTTAGTTTTTAAAATGTTAACGAACACACTCTTGAACTCTTAAAATTCAAATAGAAAACCACATTTGTTTCATTTTTGCTTTTGGAAAACACCACTTGAAAAACACTACTGAACATGCCTATCTTCTTTCACATGCGAGCAAGTTGCTTCATATAATTTGTGGTAGAATTTTATTTTGACAATTAGTGAATTGTGTTGTATTGATGTGGGGTATTTTGCATTTTGACAAATAAGTCATGTATCGTTTTGGGAAATTAATTGTTTTCGGTAATTAAGATTTTGATCAACTTGTGGTGTTTTATTATTTACAGGGAAGATGAACTTGTGGAGCATGCCAAGGCACTTAAAGTGAACGTGGGAACAGACCCTAGTGCTGATGTTGGTCCAGTGATTAGCATGGAGGTGAAAACAAGCCTCCATATCTTTTGAAAAATTTTAATCTGATTCAGAAAAGAGGAATAACATCAAAATTTGATTCTATTTGTTTTTTACATAAGGTTTTCTATGAAGGTGAACATTCATTTGCATCTAGATTGCTTTACAATTTGCACATTTTTTAAGTGTGCATTTTAGTTGTTTTGTGATGACATTTTTTTTTCTCTCTCCTTTTTTTTTTTTTTCAATTATACTTTCTAATGCACTTTCTAATCCGCAGGTAAAGGATCGGATAAGCAGATTAGTTCAGAGTGCTGTTGACAGTGGTGCTAGACTTCTTCTTGATGGGACGAATATTGTGGTATTATTCTTTTGTTGAATTTTCCTATAAGAGATTATCAAATTTTGTTGCTTGACTATTTACTTGACACATGCTTTGTTCTGCTTGTGATTTGTCCTTTAGCATCATATGTTCTTGATAGGATTTTCCAGATAAACATGCCTATTCTTGATAATTTCTGGTCTCCAACTTAAATAAATAGTAAAACCTTTGTATGGTGTTAGGACCAGGAAGATGTTTTACTTCAGACATGTTAGTGAATTAGGTAAGCAAACATTTTTTATTATCTTTCCCTTGTTATTAACAAATTGATGGACATGATTTAAAAATTCTTACGTACTTAAGTTATATATATGCTTAAAATCTAGGGCTATTTGTTAATATTTATTATTTTAGTTATTATTTGTGAATTTTAGGATATTCTTCGATTTTCCCATTTAGATTTATGTAGTTCTTTCTTGCATTTTGTATATATGTTTACTTTAAATTGGAGTGGGTTATCTAACATTTGTTTAAGTTTGATTTTTTTATTAGTTTATGTTGCTGTTGTTGCTTGATTAGACTAAGTTTTCTTGGTTCAAAACTGTTAAAATCTCTTAAGGTGATACATGAGGTCCTGGAATCCTGAACTCGCTCAATGCTCACATCCCAGTAGAGACGGTGTTTGGTTTACATTTCTGTATTTAAGAAAATTAAATTTAAAAAAAAAATTAACAATTATTAAATCTGGTTCTGCATTACAACTTGCTGATTGTTTTCAACTTCTGATGATATTTACTTTTATCTTCTGCTGGATAAGTGTCTGTTGCTATTATCTTTCAGAAATCTAATATTGAAGAAGTATGTGATCTTCAATTGATTTTGTTTTACTATTCCCTTTAGATCTAAAATCAGAAAGCTTGAACCTTAGAACTCTGTTTTTGCAGGTTCCAGGATATCAGAATGGAAATTTTGTTGGTCCAACGATCTTGCATGATATTACATGCAACATGGAGTGCTACAAGGTTTTTGTTTTCGTTCTTTTATTTCTTCTTACATTTTCAGAGTGAATGGACTTGGGTAATTATGATTCTCAGTGGAAGAAGAGTTGAACCAAAGACCTTGGCATTTTCTTGACCGCACTGTATCTTGTGTTGAGCAGGAAGAAATTTTTGGACCAGTTTTACTTTGTATGCAGGTATAATTTGACTGGTCTTTCTCTTTTCTTTGTAAGAATTGCCGTATTGCATTAAGTGGAGATTGATTAACAGATCTTTGCATGTGACTACCAACAGGCAGAAAGTTTAGAAGAGGCCATAACTATTGTAAACAGAAACAGGTAGTTCTTTAGATGTTCTGAAGTTGGCTTTATGATGTGTGTTCTAGCATTATCTGTTTTAAATTCATACAATCGTTTAATTAGTGCTGGTTTGCATTTTTACAAATGGCAAACTTTCACCTTCTCCCCTTTCCTATACAATGCAAACTTTTTCTTATTCTTATCATGATTTTTGCGCGTATTTGTGATAGCATTTACTTTTAGAACATTGGGTGAAATGCTACTCGCGGAAGCTTTTCATAAAATTTGGAATCAACAGACAATTTGTCCTTTTTTCCCCTTTGGTAATAAGTTGCAATGTGCGTTCAAAGGTTCCTTCAATAACTTGTACCTCTCTGTTTTTGCTCAATGTACTCTTGTTGCAGGTTTGTGAATGGAGCATCCATATTTACATCATCTGGCTTTGCTGCAAGGAAATTTCAGAATGAAATTGAGGCCGGACTGGTGAGCGATCTCTGTCATCTGACATGGGGAAATCAAGCATGTTTTTACAAGAAGTGTGTTGCAAAGCATCTCTTTTGTTGACCTCTGGATCTCCTTGCCTCCTCATTGGTCCAGTTAATGCATAAATATTGTGATATCCTTTGTGAATTTTAGTGACAATATGTGGGCTAGATGTTCAAACGCTTAAACCTGAATGCTCTTGTATTGCTCACATTTTCTGTTGGTGACAGAAGAGATTGGAAATGTTGACCTTGAGTGGGTTGTAATGTGGCTTTGAACATACTCAAGTGTTGCATATATTTACCAGTATGTGAGTTGTGTTTGCCTGTGGGCTGTTCCTCCGTCAGTTATCCTGCCAAGGAGGAATGGAACAGTGGGATGTCTAGGTGCTGTGACTTTTAATTTATAACTGTTGTGGGATGAATCACTAGCTTTCAAGTGTGTCATTGAATGATAAATATTAGCAACCACTTAAAAGTGGGTTTTTACCAAACAATTTAATTGTTGTGCTATCTAAGTCGAAGCACAAACACCCAAAACACATCCTTTATTTTGTTTGAGTGCTCTACATATTTGTGAATTTCATATTAGTTTCTGACATGACCTTGGTATGATTTAGGTTGGGATCAATGTTCCTGTTCCATCGCCTTTATCGTCATTTAGTGAATCAAAAGCATCTTTTGCTGGTGATTTCAATTTTTGTGGTATAGTTCCCTTGTTTGTATCTTCATCCCTCTCCCCCTTCCTCATATGTGATCCCAATTGGTCAAGCTTTCAGGACTGCATCTCTAGAACTTCTCTTATTTCCTCCTGTTGTCTCTCTAATTTGCAGGAAAAGCAGGGGTACAATTCTTCACCCAGGTTAAAACTGTGGCGCACCAATGGAGGGAATCACCAAGACATAGGATGCCGATAACTATGCCTCCCTCATCTGAGACAGATATGAGAAGCAAAGGAGTTTGTTCATTGCTGCCTCCATCATCAGAGAGAGAGACACCTAGCCCTCAAGTGTCACCATCCATGTCCCCACCATCAGAGAGAGATTCTCCGGGCCATGAAGTACTGCTGCCTGTCTCTATAGCATCAGAGAGAGAATTGCCTGACCCAGGAGTATCATCTCTGTCTCCTACATCTAATGTGGATTATTTACCTAGCCAGGGTTCATCTTTGATCATATCTCCAACCAATATGGATTTGTCTAACGGGGAAACATCACTAGCTGTCCCTTTGGCAACTGAGAGGGATTTTTCAAGCCAAGGAGTGTCGCTAGCTATGCCCCAGACATCTGAAAGTATGTTTATGACCCAAACTTCTAATTGGAATGAATCACTGCCCGTGACATCCCAAAGGATGGATGCTATTCGCTCACCTTCTGAGAGGATTTATATGCCATGTGCATCTCAGAGGAATGACAGCACAGCTCCAACATGCCAGAGGACTGACACTGCATTGTCCGTGCCTTGTGATGGGCCATATATTTCTACATCTTGTAAGAATGACAATATTAGTCAGTTATCAAGCAGGAATGACAGTGTGGCTCAAGCATCTCATGGGACTAATGCGACCTTGAATCAAACTTCAGAGAGGATTTACATGTTTTCAACTCCTCATCTGAATGATAGTGTGGATCAAACATTCCATAGAAATAACAGCACCTTGTTTCCAACTTCAGAGAGAATGTACATATCTTGTGCATCTCATGGGAATGACCATATAGGCTCAACATCTCAGAGGACTGAGAGTCATTTAAATTCAAATTCTGAGAGGTTATACGTGTCTGCAACAACTCAAAGCGGTGATAATATGGTAGCAGCTTCTCTACGTGCAGACATTATACCCCCAACTTCGGAGAGAATGTATATGCATCCACTTGTTCAGAGAAATACGGGTATGCCACCAACATCTGAGAGGTTATACATGCCTGCATCATCATCATCTCAGAGAATGTATACTCAAAACCCAATAGTTTCAATGGATGAATTTTCCAGCTAAGGATCGTCAATGACCTTGCCGACATGGATATAGAAATATAACTTAGTGCACATTTAGTTTTAATGTTAGGCAGTGCATATTTGTTGGAATTAGGCCCCATGTAGACAAAGTAATCTCTTTATCCCATATAATTTTGTTTCGATTCCCGAAACTACCAAGTAAATCCTTTCATATTTCTGCAGTTATTAACCTTGTGATTACAGAGGGAGAAAGAACCAATAATTTAATTGCAATTTACGATAAGAACTTTCTAAGCAGGACCCATGTTATTTATATGTCTATCTACCAAATTTTGGCTGCATATTTAATTCACTAATTATGTTAATTGCAATAAAACATAATTTATAACAAATAACGTATGTTCATTAGATGATTCATTAAGATTATTTTACCCAAAATTTTCTCATATATGGTTGCTTGGTGATGGGAGAGCGTTGCAAGCAAGAAAATTAATACGAGGAACTCTCCGATTATTGAGGTATTCAGTAAGAATGTATGTGGATAAACTTATATTTTCAAGCATGTTTAGCGCCGTCCATGATAAGAATTAAATTAAATTTGTTGGAATCGGATTGATGTAATGGAAAATTGTCTAGCAATTTTAGAATTTTGTGTATCTTATTGTATATATGCAAAACCTAAGGACCTTGCTGTAATTTGTCTGAAGTTTTGGACACAGTCAGTCAACAGAACGGGGAAGTTTGATCGCGGGGCCGAGGAGGAAGAGAGGAACTGAAGAAGAATGCCCTTCATTTACACATACTGGGCAACAACAACTACTCATCTTCCGCAACACAAATCTATAAATATAAAATCGAAGCTACCAAATGCTGAAACCCAAATCACAACGTGGAACAACTCTCAGGAATGTAAGAATATCGATGGAGAAGATGATTGTAATTCTGGGTTGGTGAAATCTGCTCTAACTTCTCATGAGAAATCCAGAACAAGCACTTCCAATCCATTGGTCAAGCCCTGTCTCAAGCTCCGACAGAACCCATCTTACTGGCGCTCCCATGGCTCAGATTATTTAGTCTCATCTGTCTGCTAGAAGTTTGCGTCAAGAATATTTTTTCTTCTTTGCTTTTGATCTATGTTTGATTGGCTGAGAATGGAGGGAAATGGAAGAAAATTTATCAACTCTTGAAGCTTCTTAAATTAATTTTGAACATAATTGCTACTATTCTTCATTATTATCCTCTGTGGTTGGTGTAGTGTAAGCTTCTTAATTAACTGTGAACGTACTTGCTACCTTCCTGCATTGTAATTCGTAGTGGTTGGTTTAGTGCATTGATAAAAAGGAGCATCCAAAGGATGTTAGTACTCAGTGAGTTCCACCACGAAATGAGTAAAAGAATTTTAGTTAGTCAGAATTGTGAATTTGTAGTCTAGTAGATTAGATGACAACATAATTCTTCTCCAAGTTTGGGGTATGTTTATAACTATTGTGCTTTTGCTTCATGTTGAAAGCATAACGGTTTGTTTGGTAAACACCCACTGTTACTTGGCAACTAATGTTTAAGCTAATGTTTATCACTATCCACACATTCATATGTGAAAGCTAGGGATTCCATTTCACAGCAGCTGTGCCTGAAAAGCAACAACACCTCTATCTCAATTATAACCTTGGAATAAAAAATGAATCGCTGATAACCACATTCGCACATCCTCTGTCCAAGTCACTTCTCTTTTCTGGCCGGTGTTTACATTATAGACAGTGAGCTTAAGGTTGGATGACACTTTACTGTTGTTTGCTAATTCTCAATTTTGTTTTCTTGGCTATCCATTCTTCTTGGACTGTTGTCTACTAGAAAAGATTTCAGCACTATTATGATATTATGTTTTGCTACCATATTTCTTTTTGGAACTTTATCCTTATATATGTTATTAGGAGGTGAACCAATTTATCGACAAATGTAGAAATTGGATTATAAAATTACAATATATGGTGTTACTCATGCTATACATGGGCTTCATAGGTCATTTGTTAAAAGGATAACATTTGTCATCAGATTTTCTTTAAAGCTTTACTAGTAAGTTTTAAGTTAAAAAGGTTGAGATGTTTGATTTTCCAGTCTTTTAGAATATAGAGTGGAAATGATCTCTCTTACACACAAATATAGAGATTTTAGAATAAATACATAACTCAGACACCCTAAACAGCGGATTGCATAAATACTAAGTATAAGTGAAGTGACAAATTTTAAGCACTAGCAGCAGCATCTTCTTTCCGCTTAAATGGCTATACGTTGTGCGCACTATTCATGACATATGCTCTATTTACAGGGAATTATACAAGTTTGAAAGGTCATTCAAAGAGAGAACTATTAGAATGGATTGTTTACTATTACTTGAGAGAGCAGAAGCTCCTGAAGGGCTGGAC
Source organism: Trichilia minutiflora (assembly GCA_035590515.1). Lineage (NCBI taxonomy): Eukaryota > Viridiplantae > Streptophyta > Magnoliopsida > Sapindales > Meliaceae > Trichilia > Trichilia minutiflora. The sequence goes on from JAVXUL010000020.1 coordinate 7,610,303, forward strand.
AATATTTCTACTCATACCATACGTGTTAGCTCTATGGTGATGAAAAAGCTTTCTGGAGTGCAATCATCTGAATCCATCGAAGCAATTGCCCTAACAAAAGTTCCAACTAGTTTTTTAAATATAGATGTCAATAGAGGCAGATTGTCAGAGTTGGTTACCTTCTACGCATCGAATTCTGGTTCATGATTGGATTCAGGTATATTTCTCGCTTATCTAGAAATGTATTATCTTGCACAGCTGACGTTTCTTCCTTAATTGTAATCTTGCGTTATTGTGATAAAGGTGATACCATGTACTTCTTAGCCTTGTGATGCCTTAGTAATGCTAGGAAACAAGTGATCATACATGTTGGTCTAATCTTCTGCATCGAAAACTTATCAAGTATCTATTATGTAATAAGTATAGAATATATGGAGAGAAGAATTGTAGAGGGAACTCAAATTTAAGAATTTTTAGCTTCTTGGTGCACTTAATAAAGCTCACTCGAAGCTTTATAGTTACATAATATGATGTTCCTTCATTATTTCTTGAACCTGAATGTTGCAAAAAGATTTCGTAATGAGATTATGAAAACTCTCATCTGAAGATTGACGTAATAAGATATAAAGTTGATTTGACATTTAGTTGCACAGCATTCTTTAATTTTTAGATGATATTTGATGTCAGTAACTATCTGAGAGCTTGCATCACTAATGTGTGAGTTGTTCCCTGCAGGAAGCAGGTAACCTTTGCACATTACTCAGATCAGCTATGGCCTTGAAATGGGTAACTGTCACAAACCTTCTATTATTTTATTTGGGATTTCATATTTATTTTGTATCTTAAATATTTATGTGTTTTACACTTTCTCAAAAAAAAAAAAAAGTTTTACACATATTATCTTTCTCTTGGTTGTATATGTTGCATATTTATGGACTTATATTAATTATTATTATAATTTTATTAAAATAGATTAATGATATAGTCATTAAGTAGTCTCTCAACTATGTGATCATCTGAAGTAAATTGGATTTAACGTTTTTAAAGGGTTAGTTGGATAGTCAGTACAGGTTATGAGTTATATTGAAATCTTTAATAGGGAGGTCCAGTAAAAACTAATTAAAGTTAGGTTAGATTTGCAATCATGATCAAATCATATACGTATTCTTTTTTTATAATTGTATTCTATATTCATATATGCAAGATTTAGCAATTAAGATTTTTCTTATATGTAGTATCAAAGTTATTGCATATATGATTTAGAATCAATTATAAAGTGTTTGAATGAGATTTTTCTTGTGTAAATGCATTATTTTTAATTATATTTTATGTTGGTTTTGTTGTAATATGCGATTAAGATTTAGGTCTTTTATTCCTCATGTTATAAGCTTTAGAACAATATATTATTTGATGTGTAACTCTTAGTATATGCGAAGAAATTATAAATTAAAATTTTGAATTTTATAAACCCTATTTTTTGATATCTGAACTTCTTCGCGTTATTTTATATTGTATTTTCATATTTGTGGTGCAATTAAGTATAGGTCTTGTTCCTCGTATTATAAGCTTTCTATTAATATATTATTTGTGACATAATTCGTTGTGTGTTGAGAGAACATTAATGATAAAATTTCGATAGTTATTTTTAGAACCAAAAGTTTATGCTCTAAATTAGGTATTTTTCATCCGATTTTTGAAAAAAAATAAGGCTATGATCAGTTTTAGGACATTTAAAAACATAGAAATAGCCTTTTGAATCGTTGAATTTGGTTAAAAAATGAGGATTTGGGAGCCAAAACAAATTAGGATAGGAATCAGGTTAAAACCGAGTTATGATGACCCGAATTATAGGCAAAATTAGTTGGACAAGACCTGCTTAAAGAAGAAGAAAAGGTGTGTGCATTACACTTGTGCTGGCACATGTGATGCATGTGCAGGGCTTCCATCAGGCATATTTATGGGTGTGATGCATGTGCAGGGCTTGCGTCAGACGCGTGATGTACACGTGCCAAATTAAAAAAGAAATGGGTCAAGATCAGGTTGTAGGGATCTGAAACACAAGCTATCCACATCGAACTAACTCGACTATTAGGATATACGCACATCACGTGCCAAGCAGAGCTCACCAACGTGTGGCTACATGTGCATACGTGTGGGACGCCACATTCTGACGATCTCGGTGGCTTTACATTCTTCGCTTGATTTTTTATTTTTTTTATGATTTTTATTTTATTTTTGGGATATAATAAATCAATAAATTAAGGTTTTTTTCCTGTTATTGAAAAATAAAATTTAAAGTTTTTAAGGAATTTAAGTTTAAAATTTTAGTGATTGTTAATTATCAAAGTAATGGGATCATTAAAATTAATAAAAAAAAATTATTTCCTTAAATGGTATAAAAATAATTTATTATATATATTAGGTATTGTTCTATTACAAATATTTAATGTGATTTTAGAGAATATATAGTTTTAGTATCTTATGAAGTGTAAAATCACAAATAACAATAATGGAAACTTATGATATTTTTCTTATTTTGAGAAAATTTTAACTATGATTTTTTTTTGGTTGCTATCACCAAAGTGATGTGAGCATTAAAAAATTAAGACTAATTATAATTTATTAAATAAAAAATAAATTTAAAATTAAAAAATAAATTATGAGTTTTATGGTTAAGTAAGATAATTATTAAAACTCATAAGGACAATTACTTTTCTTAATTAAGGAAAATAATTTTTTATGTGGAAGACATTGTGAGATATAATCAAGAAATTTGTCTACCCAAAAGGGATAAATTTTGAGGTTGCTTATTTGATCTAAATATATATGATTTTAAGAATTTTATTTACTCAAAGAAGATATATTTTTTAGATTATGTTGTTCATAGTTTGCTGCCTTTATGTAAAGAGACCATTAATAGAATTGTTGGTTTTGCTCAAAGATGGACTAGTAATGATACATACGAGATCTCAATATTGATATTCATTATTGTTAATTGATTATGTTATAATTTTTCTTGACAGTTTCCTTCGATTTCAATAATAACACCTTAATAGAAGTCCTAATTGGCTCAAATTACAAGAAATAGAAGTAAGATATATAATTTATTTCAAGAATTATTGACATAGATTTGGCTTTATATATAAATTTACCATCACTACTCACTAAGAATAGTATTTATGAAGAGAAAAGCTATTATACTAAATAAGAAAGGGTGAATCATTTAAGTCTATTAATTATAAAGAGATCTATTGTAGAGCATTAACTCAGAGGATTATCTAAGACTGTTAACGCTAGAGATCTATATGTTGAAGTAGGAAAAAGACACAATTGACACAATTCACATTACAACTCGATCTAACCAAACTGGACCTTGGCTAGATCCATTCTTAATTCAATTGAATCGATCGATATTCTCCAGTGTGATTAAAGGTTTAAAATAGCTTCGACCAAAGCCAAACTTGGTATATTAAGGTTTATCAATGAGTCGAATTGATCTATGACCTCAGAATTTAGATTTGACAACTTAAAATTCAGAGATCTTTAGAAGTGTATGTGTAAAGAAAAGAAAAATACCAATTTTGAACATCCTCGACCTATCAACACATCGAAGAAGAATTAGTTTCACTTAACTTGACTAATGTGAAAAAGAAATAAATACTATTAGAATAATTTAAGATCCGAGATCACTTTGACTCATGCAAACATTTAAACATTCAAAGATCATGTCACGACCCGACCCGGGTTCCCACACGTGACAACGCCACAGACCTCCAGGGTATACCCAATCACACAGGATACA
>JAVXUL010000020.1:7614183-7624696 GCA_035590515.1 Trichilia minutiflora
AATATATAAATAATAAAATATTTAAAATATTTTTATAAATTAATAAAATCGATCAAAATTGATTAAAATTGATCAAATATTTTTACTGTTTTACTGTTTTCGATTTTAACTAAAATCGAAATTGTTTTCTTGTTAAAATCGTGATTTTGATTGATTTTACTGTTTAAAATCGTGATTTTGATAACACTACTCTTAACGGTTCAATAAAGGAAATATATTTACTCCCTTCATTGGGCATATTGTCGATCGAATTATAAATTTTTTGGGTTAAAATTTATTATCCGATAATGATATGCCTTCAAATGACGATACCATCATCGCTTTCCTTTTCATCATTCTCCAACATCTTAAAATGAAAGCTGTAATGACAAGGGGGAAGGTTAGTATGTGCTGACATACAATTAAATATGTTTAGGACCCTATAGCAACTGAAAAAACTCACTTGTTCAACTTAAAAAATATGTATCATGTCTATATGTGTTGGCACATGTAGAATATCCCAGCTATATAGGCAATACTCTAGGATTGACCTCAGGAACATACCTCCTCTGCCAAATATACGAAATCAGATGGTAGCAGTAGCACCACACCTAAATGCGCATATGTACAGTGTCACTCAACAGTAAATAGTAAATAATAAACAGTGTAAACTAAAGTAAATAAAATAAATCAGTCAAAAGCACATCATCGTGTAACATGGATTAAAAGCCTGATTGTTGACACTTGTTAGAGATAATTGAATGTATCTTCGTATACTTCGTTTTCCAATGAATACTAGTTGAAACCTTCAAGATCATCATTGACGTACTGTGTTAATCAAAAGTTCATGCATTGACAAGAATTCGTATGTCACAAAAATTGCTCGCGGATAACATACAACACTAATTTCACGGTATCATCAATCGGTACTTCCTTAAAGTTCATACTCTCTATTGTATTTATCAAGAAGTTCAAAGAGTTATTTGTATTGGTCATGAAATCGATGATGTTCGAAGTATATATATATATATTTTTTTGAATTTTAGCTTGTTATTTTTACCCAAATTCCAAGACAGATAATCAACAATGTCTCAAAAACATTCTTTTTGTTTGTCGGTTAACTTGGTTTTGATCAATTGTACGGCTTAAAATTTGGACAAACTTGTTGGAGCTCTTTAATAACAACGATTGGGTGAGGGTTTTAATCGTTTATTAATTTGGGGAACAATGCTATCAACATTTGTCATCAGTTTTCTATTTAATACGAAAAAATTATACAATCAATAGCACAAAGACGAAATGCAATAAAATTAGGTTGAATAAATTTTAAATTAAAATGATATTTATAAAATTAAAAAATCATTAACATACATTAAAAAATTTTAATTAACAAATTATTAAAAATAAAAAATTCAAATATAAATCAATAAAATATTAAAAAATTAAAATAAAAATAAAAAAATTTATTTTACCATAGCGCTTGTTGGGGAGCAGCGTTAGAGCACAACAGCGCATTAGGACGCCTCTCCCACTTTATTAACAAACAAGTCCTTCATTCACACATTTATTCAAACACTTCCTATATACAATCAAACCCATAAACCCTAAATCAATTTTTTTTTTTTTTTTTTTTTCACACGAACTCCATATGCATTACATGTGTGTGTGTGTATATATATATATATAATAACAAAAAATATTAATGCATTCTTTAACAATACAAAATTTAACGATAAATTTAAACAAAACACAAAAGTAGTTTCATTGTCTAAAATTTTCTTATTAAAATTTGGCCAAGGGATAGAGGAGGAAGAGGAGGAGGAGGAGGAGAGGAAGCATGCACTCCATTTACACAGCCTGGGCACCAACAACTCATCTTCCACCACACAAAACTATAAATATAAAATCGAAGCTATCAACTGCTAAAACCCAAATCACAACGTGGAACAACTCTCAGGATTATAACAATATCGATGCAGACGAGGAAGATGGTAATTCTGGGTTGGTTAAATTTGCTCTACCTTCTCGCGTGAAATCCATAACTAGCACTTCCAATCCATTTGTGAAGCACTGTCTCAAGCTCCGACAGAACTCTTCTTATCGGCACTCCCATGGCTCAGCTTTGGTTGTGGGTACTACCCCTATTAGGTAAACCCAAAATTCTATTCTTGCATCATTTCATTTTTGGGTTGCCTGTTATTTTTTAGTTAACTCTGCAATTTGGATTGGTTCTGTGTTTTTTTCTAATCTCATCTGTCTGCTATTAGTTTACTTCAAGAATATTTTTCTTTATATTCTCCTTTTTATTTGATACACTGAGTTTTAAGTTAGCACTCAGTGAAAAGGATAACATCTGGCATCAGAATTTCTTTAAAGCTTTATAGTGAGGTTTTAAGTTAAAAAGGTTGAGATGTTTGATTTTTGGGACTTTCAGTAAATAGTGGAAATGGACTCTCTTACACACAAATATGTACTAGGGGGGGATACTCGCATAGACACAAATGGTTACTAGTGAGAGATTTTGACAAGATTATGTACGTAACTCAGACACGCCTAAACAATGGGTTGCATAACTAAAAGTGAAGTGACAATTTTGAGTACTAGCAGCAGCATTTTCTTTCTGCTTAAAATGTTGCCATATGCTTCGCACAATATTAATGACACACTCTATTTACAGGGAAATATACAAGTTTGAAAGGTCATTGCAAGAGAGAACTATTAGAATGGATTGTTTACTATTACTTGAGAAAGCAGAAGTTCCTGAAGGGCTGGACAATATTTCTACTCATACCATACGTGTTAGCTCTATAGTGATGAAAAAGCTTTCTGGAGTGCAATCATCTGACTCCATTGAAGCAATTGCCCTAATAAAAATTCCAACTAGTTTCTTCAATTTATATGTCAATCAAAAAGAGGTATATTGTCGGAGATGGTTCCCATCTACACATCGAATTCTTGTTCTTGATGGGATTCAGGTATATTTCTCGATATCTAGAAATTTATTATCTTGCACTCCTCACTTTCCTTCCTTAACTGTAATCTTGCATTATTGTGATAAAGGTGGCATTGTGTACTTCTTAACCTTGTGACGTGTTGGTAATGCTAGGAAACAAGTGATGATACATGTTGGTCTAATCTTCTGCAACAAAAACTCACCAAGTATCCGTTATGTAATAGTTACAGAATATAGAGAGAGAAGAATCGTAGAGGGTACTGAAATTTAAGAACTCTTTAGCTGCTTGATGCACTTAACAAGCCTCACTCAAAGCTTTATAGCTACAGAATATAATGTTTCTTCATTATTTCTTGGCTCTAATAGTTACAAAAAAAATATCAAAATGAGATTATGAAAACTCTCATCTGAAGATTTATGTAATGAGATGTAAAGTTGATTGGATATTTAGTTGCACAGCATTCGTTAATTTTTAGACGATATTTGCAGGCATTTGATGTCAGGAGCTTTCTGGGAGCTTCTATCACTAACGTGTGGGAGTTGTTCACTGCAGGACCCAGGTAACCTTGGCACATTACTCAGATCAGCTATGGCCTTTAAATGGGTAATTGTTACAAACCTTTTATTATTTAATTTGGGATTTTATATTTATGTTTTATCTTAAATATTCACGCGTCTTACATGTTACACTTCCTTTGGTTGTATATAATAAAAAAAAGTGGTTTTATGCAGCAGTCCATTTAGGCAAGGATAACTAAGAAAGAGCATTTTGTAGTTACATGAGGTAGTCGACTCAGATATTAGCATCAACAATGATATATTTTTCTTATGGATAACTAGACAACTTGTTAATTCTTCCAACATATACATATATACATATCAGTCCATCCATGACTCATCGATAGGATCCATTATGCATACATTGACTATTCCCAGATTTCAGATCAACATATTTTATGTATGAAAACATACAATGTTTCATGGATGGTATCACAACACACATAAGTGGACCAAAAGAAATTTGATTTGAGGGTCAATATCCAACAGGGTGGGGTGTTCTTACTTCCTGGCTGTTGTGATCCATTCAATGAGAAGGCTCTCCGAGCTAGCCGAGGGGCTTGCTTTCAGCTGCCTATAGTTTCTGGCAGTTGGTACCATGTTGAAGTGCTTAGAGATGAATTTAAAATGAAGTTACTAGCTGGGCATCCAGAGAGTAGTGAAGATGTGAGACCGGTGTCAGAGCTGTCTCAAGAACTCGTCGACTCTTTAGCCGATGTTCCATTATGCTTGGTTTTGGGTAGTGAAGGGCATGGCCTTTCTGAGAAATCAGTGTGTGTTTGTGAACTTGTGAGCATTCCTATGCCAGGAGAATTTGAGTCTCTGAATGTTTCTGTTGCTGGTGGGATTTTCTTGTACATGCTTCAGCCGAAGAACCAGAGATTTATCTAATTGTCATTTTATTATTTGATGGTTTGTAATTAATTTGACATTGAAAAAATTTTATATTTTATATGTTGCCATTAATCTACAACTTGCACTGAATTTGTATAAAAAATAAGAATGAGCACAAGAGTACTTAAAGTCTGTAGCAAGAATATCTGATAGAGTAATGGCTGGGGGTCAGTTGTAAACTTACAAAAATATTGAGTAAATTTTGATATTTGTTAAAATAATATGGAACAGAACTTTAGGCGCAGATCATTTTTTTGTCACTTGTCATGATGTGGGTGCGAGAGCAACTAAATGAGTTCCATTTCTTGTGGAGGAGGAAATGATATAGAAAACAGGTTACATTTTCATTATCTTGTTAATGTATTATCTACTTCCCATGTCAGTTTGTTCTATTTTGACATACTTATTAGTATAATAGTATTCATCTGGGCTGCTCAATTTGCACAATAAATCTCTTGGAAAAACATTCATGCACTTGGAAAGAAAATAGGGGAGTAATATTTTTTTGCTACTGCTAAATTAGGCATGTATCCTGTTTGATGTCATCATCTTCTGTTTGGAGTTTGATGTCTAGCAATCAGTTCGTAAAAAAATTTGTTGCTGCGTTTTTTCGGGTCCAGAAGCACTTCCAATGGAGTTCACCTCACCTCCCATCAGATTTGATGCATTCCACATTTTCAGGTACGAGCTATGGTTACACCATCATGTAATTAAGTACTGGTTTCACTGATGGATATGACCTTTTCAATTTTCTATATGCTTACTTGCTAACGACCACCGAAAAGCTTGTAGATTGCATAAAACTCTCACAACCATGACCCTTCAAAGGAATTAAGGTGTATGTGCTTGAAAGTTGCTATTTGTTTGCTCTTTATTTATCCATTTTGTTACACTTTGCATTTTGCGGATGTATTATTATGTACTGATAGAAAAACAACAACTTCTCTGGTTTCGGGCCTCACTATAACTCCATCAAAGGTGATCTTTTCTTGTCCGGTGAAATTTCAATCATTCCCATGCTCCGTTTGGATAGTTCTAATGTTGAGTCTGCTTCTATTGTGATGCATGTATTTGTTCAAAATGCCAAGTATATCAAAGGCAATCTTCTCTTGTTTGGTGAAATTTGAATTTGGGTAGTTCTACTGTTGAGCCTGCTTCCGTTATGATGCATGTACTTGTTCAAAATGCCTAGTGTATCAATCTAGATAGAAAGTTAGAAACAGAACTGAAAAAATTGATCTTGGCTCCATTTGGATTGTGGTATTGTTTCAAATGAAAGTAGATATGACCTTTGGTAAGGAAAAAACTTAGGTGTATCTACGACCCCCATTTGGACGATAAGCCACATCATCAAATTCGATGACATGTTGCCCCACTCAATCGTTAACGGGTCAAGTAAAGGAAAGTTGCATCAATAAATTAATAAAGGCAATGTTAAACTTTTTGATTAAATAGATATGAATAGAGGTGGTAAACGGGTCAAGTAAGACCGGCATGTGTGAAAATGAGGTCCTTGTAGGATAATGTGTCACACCCTCGATTGAGATTGAGAAGTCTATATGTGATAATCATCATAAATTCTTAATATGTATTCTGTATTTTAGAATATATATCAAAAGTCTATAAGACGATCCTAGTTTCTATTTTACAACTTGATCTCTAGACATTTAAATTCAAATCAAATCATATTTATAAAATATTTTTCAACACTACAAATCATTTATAAGTTTACTCTCAATTTAATATCATTCTCAAACTAATGAACATATCACAATACTAATAATTAGTCTATCTAGACTTTTCAAATCATATTTCATACATAAATTTTACATAACATACAAATAAAAATCAAAACATAAAGTGTCATAAATTTTTTTATACAATTTTAAAAATACATAGAAAATATAAATATTTACAAATATATCCTAAGAAATCTAAATATTTAATAATGTGAGTCGAGTGTGAAAGTTATATTTGAATGCTCTAACTATTTCTGTTGTTATCATCATGATATCGACTTAATTATCTTCTGTCTCTCCTGAAATTAAAATGCAAAGGGGTGAATATATTAGGTACACTCAGTTAGTGGATATTGTAATTCTATTAAGGTAATTCAAGAGAGGGGATGAATTGGGTTTACAATTTCTTTTTTTTTTAATCTTAATGTGAAGGATATGTATTTATAGAATCTACCCCAAAAACAAGTAAGCTAGAAGAAAGGATTAAGAGAGTACACCAATTTTATAGTGGTTCAGTTAAACCAAATCTACATCCACTTTCTTCAAAATTTCCTTCGAAGATTTTACTAATCAAAGCCTTTAAACCAAGGCAAAATCCTTTTACAATAGGAGCTGTTTTTTTTTTTTTTTGTGGCTCACCTCCAAAACCACTACAAATACACTCTAAAAAGTTTACAACCAAAAAAACCAAGAAAAGAATCCCTCTTTTCTTTCTAATGATATCTAAATATACAAGATGAAGCAGAAAATTACACTTTCTTGAATATTTCAAGGTGAATGAATAATGAAACTCTTTCTCTCTCTATAAATATGTTCCTTCAGAAAATACAAATAAATAAGCTCAAGTGAATACTCTCAATGTAAAATAATAAAACAGTTTGATATTATGTGCTCATCATCCAAGAGAGTGGAAAATAATGAGCTATTTATAGTTTTTCAAAAAATATAGCTATTACACAAGAAAACTATCTGTTATAGTGAAAATTACCTTGATTCGTTCGAACGAATTGAAGTATTCGTTCGACTGAATAGATATTCGTCTGAACAAAGTTGTAAAATTGTTCAATTGAAAAAATTCTGAGCTTTCTGACTTTGCAAGGTGCAAATTCATTCGACCGACTATATAATTCGTTCGTTCGTATTACTTTGTTCAGTCGAGTGGTGAATATGTTCTATCGAAGTGCCTTTAAGGCAGTTCGTTCGAACGACTCGACGAGTTCATTTGACCAAACATCTCTAGTTTTGAAAAAAATAAAGACTTTGGAAGCTAAGGCATTTTTGGATTTTTAAAGTTAATAAAAATTTATACAAATATAATATAAAACTAAGAGCCTATACAACTTTGTGAAGATTACATAATTTGCTCAAATGATGAAATTCTTCTTGCCCATTTAATTACTTAAAAACGACTTAAAGATTCATAAAATGTTGTTTTGTTTTAAAAGCAATTTTTGTGAGCTTAGATAAATGAAATTCTCTTCTTATAAATTACATAAAAAAGAATTGCAATTTTCTTCATGACTTGCTCTTCCTTTTCTGTTCATCTTTGACGTATGACTTTTTATTTTACTCATTTTATTATCATCAAAATCAAGAGTATATAACATAGATGTTAACAATCTTCCCCTTTTTAATGATGACAAAATGATTTATGCTTCCCCTGACAGTTTTAACAAGATAACACTATACATACATACATAATATATATATATATATATATATATACACACACACACACATATATAGATGTTTTTCCCCTTTGGCATCATCAAAAGAACCAACATTATCAACAAAATCAAGGGAACCCGCAAGCATTATCAACAAAAGCAAGAAGAAAGAAGAAAGAAAATCAATCATATAGCAATGCAAACAATAAACCTTGTTAATGATAAAGAGTAAAGAAAAGTACAATGCTAAAAGTTTGAACAAAAACAAGCAAAGAGTATAAAATATGGAAAAAATGTGTGTAGACTCAAAACATGCTTCGGAGGATCGAAAGAATTTCTTCAATGGTAGAGTCAGTTCAAGCCTGAGACGCTCGAAATTGACCTTGTAGATTGGTGAAGACATTGTCCATATGAAGAAGTCGACTCTCCATGGTGTCAAAACGGGAGTCAATGTGATCAATTTGATGGTCAAAGCCTTCAAAGCGAGTGCGCTGAAGCCTCTCGAGGTGATGAATGCCATCTTGGAGCTTTTGAAGAGAGGGCTAGATAGTGGAAGTGGAGGGAGACATGGACGACTGAAGATGGGACAGGGAACCTGCAAGCATGTTAAAGTGAGCATTCATACGAGTCTTAAGAGAGGCGAGACGCTTTTGCAAGGTGGGAATGGAAGGACCTGCAGAAGAGGAGGAAGAAGGAAGTTGAGGATCTGTCGGTAGAGGAGGTGGAAGAGGGATAGGAGGTACAGGTACTCTCCTAGCAGGTTTTCGAACCCATGTTCCATCATCTATCCTCCTAAGCCCAATACAGCCTAGTGACCTCTCGTTAAAACTCTCGATGGATGCTATATCTAATGTCTCCTCGTCGACTAGTGAGACCTCAAAATAGCAAAAGACACAGGTAAGTATTGACAATAAGAGAGCAAGGCTGTCCTATGGCGTGCAACATGATGTATAGGCTCCAAAATAATATAACAAAGATTGGCAGAACGTCGTTTCAAGAGACTGTAGACAAAAAATTCCTCCATGTAGCTTACATCAGCTGAATGATCACCTTTAGGTAGGATGACAATGGAGATGAGGTGTTAAAGAACTTTGGATTTGATAGATAAAACAATGTTTTGATGCGTGTATCCAAAAGGTAGTTATAACTCTTTGTCCTTTGTTACCTTGAATAATTCAATATTGTTGGAATCTAACTCATACATAAAGTCTATGGTGTAAAAATATTCCCAACCAACAATCTCACTAAGGGTCTGTCAAGAGAGAATAATCTTAACTCTCTTTACAGTTAATACAAGAGCATTTTCATCAACTTTAAAAACAAGATTATTGTAAAAGACTCGTACCAACCTAGGATAAAAAGTCTCCCTAAGATATAACAAATGGTCCCACGACTGAAATTGAAAAAGTTCTTCTAGGCCAAAAACTTTAACCATCCAAGGATCAATGATTTTACCCGGTAACAATTGTCATTTAGCATATTCCTTAGTGAATTTTTCTGTTAAAGCTTGTGAGGGAAAAAGAACAGAGTTATACCGAGATTTGGACCTATTTTTGCAGTTGGCATCATTTACATCTCTGCAGGTGCGCTTTTTACGTCCACTCATGATGAGTATAATGAAGGGAAGAGGAGGAGGTCTTGTTGGGGGGTACTTTCTAAAGAGAGAGACAAGATAAGAAAACTTAAGGAGGTGTAGAGAGAGAAGGATCTGATTGAAAATGACGTGTAAAGGTACGAAATATATATAAGTGCGACGATTCGATCGAACATAGGGTAAAATTCATTTCGTCGAAGAGTGGTTCATTCGAACAATTCAAACAATTTGGTCGATCGAACTAGGTGCTAAAAAGTTTCAGAAAGCAGCTTAAAAATTCATTCTGACGAACCAGGCATCATTCGATCAAAATGTGGACAACAAAATTCCAAAGAGTAGCTCAAAATTTCGTTTGAACGAATTATCAAGTTCATTTGATCGAACATATGAAATTTGCAAAAACACAAGTCATTTGAAATAAAAAAAAAAAGGATAATGAGTTTAGACTTTGAAAAATCTTAATATATGACATAAGTGAACCACAAAATATATCATTAATTGATATCCTCAGTCACCTCATCAAATTTTAAGACTAACAGATGAATTAAAGGAATGAATAAGATAAGAAAGTTGAAATGGGTATCTAAATGCATTCAAAACAAACAATATCAATACATTCAAAGATATTATATGTATTATGAAGCAACTTAGTATGAGTCAATGATCTATATCCAAGACTCCCAAGTCTCGTCGTAAGGAACAAAACCTATCCTCACTTAAGGGTTTAGTAAATATGTTTGCAATTTATTTGTCTATTGAAACAAACTCAATTACGACATCTCCTTTTAGAATATGATCCCTAAGGAAATGATGTTGAATTTCTATGTGTTTGGCTCTTGAATGGCATACGTGGTTTTTAAATTTATTGCCCCAGTGTTATCATATAAGATGGGAGAGTGGTCTAAATGTATTCTATAGTCTCTAAGTGTATATTGCATTCAAAGTGTCTGTGCACAATAACTACCAACGGCTATATATTCGGCCTCGACTGTGAAACTCGTCCTTTAGTATTATGGGCATAATAGTAAATCCCTCAAGAGTGTTTGTACATGTCCTTGTGATTAGATTGTGCACGAGAGGGTATAGAACTTGAAGAATGTGACTTGGATAAGATTATGGTGTAGGATTT
>JAVXUL010000020.1:7624796-7638716 GCA_035590515.1 Trichilia minutiflora
TCCTCAGGAGTCCACTCTAACTTTGATTTTATTTTTCTCTCACCAGTGTATTCATGTAAGGTTATGAGGGGTTTGTAACCATCCTCTATAATGGTGAGGATTTCAAAGTCTAATGTACTCAGGAAGATTTGCATATGTTTCTTCCAGTATGTATAGTCAGACCCATTAAAGAATGGAGGTCTGTTTGTAGATTGACCCTCTACAATGTGTGGTGGAATGTTTGATGACGATGCCATAGAATCTACTACTCACAGGCATTTAATCCTATAAAACGTGAGTTAGGCTCTGATACCAAATGAAGTCCCAGTTGGCAGAATTCAAGAGGGGCGGTGAATTGGATATTTAAAAAAAATTGACTTGAACAAAAATTAAATTCAAGAAAATGAATGCAGTGATAACTGTGTGCGTAAAAATAAATGGACACAGAGAAATTTTTATAGTGGTTCGATAACACATCTACGTCTACTCTTCTCGGATGAATCCACTCATACCGAGGATCACTAACTTTTTTATTTCACGGGTCAAGAGAAACCCAAATATAACTCTTTCTTTAAACGGGTGAAGGGCAATCACAAAATACAACCTTCTTTCTACGGGTGAAGTGTAACCCAAAATAAATCTTTCTTAACAAACGGGAGAAGAGAAACCCAGATTAATTCATCAGGAATTAATTTTAAAACTCTCTAAAATAGTAGATAATTAAAATGCTCACTTTCTCTTACTAAAATTAATAACAGAGAATAAACTCAGAGAGAATAAAATAAAAAGTTGCAGAGACTAATTCAAGCTAGATCAGATGTTTGTTAATGCTCTTCAACCAACATTTTATCTTCAAAATTTGTTGCTTAAATATCTGCAATCAATTCTCCCCAATGGTCATCTTTGCCTTCATTAATGGCGGTATTAAATGCTTCTGAAACTAGCCGTTATAACTTAATTTCTGCAAAGGTGTCGATACGATGACTCAAGGTATCGATACGTTCCTATTTCGTATCGGAACCCTTTGACATGAAGAAGATGATGTCCGTCATGAAGGTGTCGATACATTTGAAGAAAATCCTAGGGTATCGACATGTTTGTGACGAGGGTGCTTAAACAGGTCTTAAGGTATCGATACGTTTGATCATCCTTTCTAGGGTATCGATACGTTTGGGTTTAAGGTATCGATACGTTCTGCTTTGTCTTCCAGGGTATCGATACGTTTGATGAAAGATTTTGAAATATTTGAGCGCCTGTCAAAAGGTGTTGATACGTTTTGGACAGGGTTCCAGAACTCGAACTTGATTTTGGCACTGTGACTTAAACGTGTCGATACATTTAAGTAACGTATCGATACGTTTATGCCTTGGTGAGCTTTTCTTGATGCTTTCTTCATATTTTTCTCACCTGCAAAAACATATACACTTTCCAAAGAACAAATGACTTATATATGCTCGATTTATCAAATAAAATCATTTCAAATTCCACATATATCCATTTTGTTGCTTGTTATTTATTTTGGCATTATCAAAAACAATATAAATTATTCATTTAATTATGCCATTTAATCATCAAAAATATTTCAATTAATCATCAAAAATACTTCAAAGCTATTAGGAGGTACTAGAAGAGGGCAATTTCGGTCATTTCATGTCGATTCGATCGAACGAATCAGAGTTCATTCGAACGAATCATAGTTTGATCGAACGAATCCTTCAACGTCTATAGAAGTCAAAGAGCTTTCAAACTGTCGATCGAACGAATTCATGTTTGACTGAACGAATTAGCACTTCGATCAAACGAATCTCCCATTCGATCAAACGAAGCCTCATTTGATCGAACGAATCTAAAGCGATAAATTTTCCAGGGAGTCTTAAAAATGTTGATCGAATGAATCACCTTATTCGGTCGATCGAACCCGCTAAAATTAGAAATCTCACTTGAATACTCCCCAAATTTGAAAAATATCATTGGAGTCCCACTCAAAATAAAACATACTTTTAATTACGTTGAGGTCTATGCGTTTACGACCCCAAAACTCTACCTTAACAAACTCAAATTCCCAAGATAAATATGAAACTGTGATGACATATTAACGGTGTATGAGATAGAGGCAAATACATGTGCAGTAAAAAATAAAATTACTTTTATACCCTTAAATTACAGACACGGGGCTCACAATAGGTTATACTAAAGTCTTTAATAGGGAGGCTTAACAAAGATTAATTAAAGTTATATTAGGTCCTATCTCTAACTCTATATAAAAGAAGCATAAAAGGTGCATAAAAGCTTATAGTATTTTTACTTCATTGAAGAAGCTACCACTTATGTAGAGAATAAAAATGAAGATCTAATTAGGAGAATTTTGTAATGATGATTAAATCAAGTACGCATTCTTACTCTATAATTATATTCTATATTCATATATGCACGATCTAACTATTAAGATTTTTCTCACATTATATACTCAAAAAAATGGTTTTCTGCAGCTTTTCATTTAAGTAAGGATAACTAAGAAAAAACATTTTGTAGTTATATTAGGTGGTCGACTTAGATATTAGTATCAACAGTGATATATTTTCCTTACGGATTACTTGACAACTTGTTATGTATATACGTATCAATCCATGCATGACTCATTGATATGGTCAATAATGCATACATTGACTTTTCCCAAACTTTATATAAACACATTTATGTTTTGAAACAAATATTATTTCATGGGTAGTATCAACACCTAAGTGAATCGAAAGAATTCTGCTTTGAGGGTCAATATCTAACAAGGTGGGGTGTTTTTACTACCTGGTTTTTACGATCCATTCAATGAGAAGGCTCTCCGAGCTAGCCAAGGGGCTTGCTTTCAGCTACCCATAGTTTTTGGTAGGTGATACCCACTTGAAGTGCTTAAAGATGAATTTAAAATGAAGTTACTAATCAGACATCTAGAAAGTAGTAAAGATATAAGACCGGTGTTAAAGCTGTCACAAGAACTCATCGACTCGTTAGCTGGTGTTCCATTATTCTTAGTTTTGGGTAGTGAAGGGCATAACAATTCTGAGAATCGCAATATGTTTGTGAACTTGTGAGCATTCCTATGCCAGTAGAATTCAAGTCTTTGATTGGTTCTGTTGGTGGGGGGATTTTCTTATACATGCTTCAATCGACAAGCAGAGATTTGTCTAATTGTCAACTTACTATCTGATGACTTGTAATTGATTTTTCAATGAAAAATAAGAATCAACATAAGATTACAAGTATCTAATAAAGAGTAACCACTGGGGATCAAATGTAAACTTACAAAAATATTGAGTAAAATATGATATTTGTTAAAATAATGTGGGGCAATATAAAATTAACTCTAATTTTTATTAGAAAAATTGACAAAAATGATCACATTTTGGTCCTTGTTTGCAAAAAAGATCATGTCTAAATAACATTTTTAAACTAAACTAAAAATATATTTTTAAAACGAAATTGTCTTTGTAACCAAAACTTATTGAAATTTTAGAACAAAAAATTTTCAAATTCTAAACCAACAATATAATGTTTATTGTATCATTTTTTTTTTAATTTTCTCTCACTATATCATTTTAAATCATCGGTGGCATGATTAATCAGTAGCCCAAAAGGCTTCACAAACTTCTCTCACATGTGACTTTATCTCATTCATTTTAACTCCAATTTATTTGTGTAAAATTTAAAAATTTTAACGATATGAACTCATGTTTAGATGTTGTGTTGTGGTTTAAATATGAAAAATAATAATATTTATTGTAAATGAGATATTTTTTAATTGAAAAATCTTGTTCGAGAATTTTCTGTCATTTTCTAAATCAGTTAAAATAATTTTGAAAGTATATTGCAATGATTTCAAAAGCATGTTTATACTTATTTCAAAAGTGAGAATATTATTGATTTCGAAAGTATATTTAATCAATTTCAAAATTAAGATTAAATCAATTTTGAAAGGAGGAATATAACTGATTTTGAAAATAAGGCTAAACTGGTTTCGAAAGTAAGAATATTATTAATTTTGAAAGTAGGAATTAAATTAGTTTTGAAAATATGAATTAAACTAGTTTCGAAAATAGGAATATAACTGATTTCAAAAGTAACAATTAAACTGATTTCAAAATAAGAATATAATTGGTTTCGAAGTAAGAATATAATAATTTCAAAAGTAGAAATTAAACTGATTTCAAAAGTAGCAATTAAACTGATTTTGAAAGTATGAATTTAACTAAATGTAATTTTTTTCTAAAATATATTATTTTGCTTATTTTGTCTTGGTTGATTGAATATATTATTTTACCTTAATCGAATATATGACTTTACCTTGATTAACTAAAAAAAAGTCTTAGATCAAATGTTGGATTTGTAAACTTTTGTATTTTTTAAGATGCAATTTGATGGTATTAAAAAGAATAATGTAGGATTTGAAAATTTTGATTACCACAACACTCATTTCAAACAACTTAAATAACATCCGTGAAATGAGAATTAGTAACAATCAACTTATAAGCATAAAGTTTTTTTTTATTCACTAACAATCTTACAAATATTTAGCATATTAAGAAAAATAATTTAGTATTGACTCTATCTCTTATAACAAAATTTACTAATAATTGATCTATTTTATCATTTGCTGAGACATTTCTCAGATAAAAAAATTTGATTTTAAATGCAAATAACTACCTTTATATAATGGATATAACTTATTAAACACTCAGTCATGTCGATAATATTTATAGATTAAAAAAAACTACTAATATTATCTAGATGACTATATGTCTGATCAGTCATATCCATTATTTAGAGGAAGTCATCTGCATCTAAAATTAAATTTTCTCTCTGAGAAATATCTTATCTTAATAGATGATTAAATAAATGAACTGCTAACAAATCTTGATATAAAAGACAAAATCAAGGTTAAATAATTTTTCTTAAAATACTGAATTTTTGTGAGGGTCCTAGTGGTGAAAAATCTCTTAATAGATTGATTATTGTTGATTATCAATTTTTTGATGTGAAATGAGTACTGTAATTATCAGAATTTTTAATTTTTAAAAATAAGCCAAGAGTACTAACAAACACATAAACTTTTTGATCAAGATACTATAGTTATATTGAAAATTTAATATTATGTCTATATGATCAATTTATGTAAAAAATCAAAACTATTGACAATATTTTACTGTTTATTATATTTTGTTTGATTGTTAAATTTAGATAAGACCTTGATAATCATTGAACAACCATAATAATCATCACTCAGTAGTGCACGATAATTTATTTGTTCTCATTGGTAATACTTGTTGCTCTCAATGATAATATTTGTTATGTGTTGCTTTTTTGAACTAATATTTTTACTTTTTGTATTGCTTTTTGTATACTACTAGAGTTATTGTTTCTTGTATCAATTAATTGCTACAAATTATTCATCTTTTTACTAATTTAATATTATATTATTGTTATTTAGTGGCTATTTTCTTTGTCACTGTTTTCTTTGTTATTTGGAATAGTTTTGCTTGTTATTTAGGCACTGTTTTAAATAATTTTTATATAAGTTAACTATTTTTTTTATTTTTAAATGTATGTAAATTGACGATGACTAATAAGAATATGAGGACGCTGTGATTATGAGAATAGTGATATACAAAATAATTTTATATACATCAATCCTACATCATTTCATATAAATTATTTATAAATCACAACAAATAATAATTAAACAAAATTAAATAATTAAATATAATTTTAATAAATACAGTTTAAATGGATGATCCAAATCAATTATTTATATTTTTCAAATTTAATCAGGTCACAAAGTTAATACCATACACAACATTAAACCAATCTCAAAGTTTTTAAATTAGAGTGGACTTTAAATTTTACACATACTTAAGAATTAGTAGTTTAATTCTAATACAATATAAGGTTTAACGCATTATCTTAAATACTCATTAAATAATTTTTTATTTATTATAATTATTTTGAGGAATATTTAAACTAACTAGCAAAACTATTATTATAGTATATTAAAAAAAATTAAAAATTTTAATAAATTAAATTATTTTTTTATACATTTATCACTATAAACTATCTCATTCAAAATTTTATCTTTTAAATCAAAATTGATTGAGACTTTGGCTTTTTACAATATATTATGATAATAGTCTTATGGATTATTCTAAATATTCATCAAAATAATTACCATGAATAAAGAATTATATCATGAGAATTTAAGGTAAAATTGAACAGTTAATTTTTTTGTATGTGCAATGTATTATTGCAGGAAGAAAGTAGTAGGATGTGGATGTCACTGTCTTCGTAATCAATATGCATATATTTAAAAATATAAAATTTAGTTAAAATGTATGAAAATTATTTAAACTGAATTAAAGGCATACTTAAATTTAATATTTTGAAAGTAAAAAAAATATAATATACATTTAATCTACTAAGATATAAACTTATATTTAGATTTGAACAAAAAACTTAAATTTTAAAATTATTTAAATTATTATTTTTAAAATCAATTAAATCTTATTTTTAAAATCAATTAAATTCTAATTTCAAAATTAATTAAAATTCTATTTTTAAAATCAATTAAATCTCTATTTTTAAAATCAATTAAATTTTTATTTTTAAAATTAATTAAATCTTATTTTTAAAATTAATTAAATTTTTATTTTTAAAATTAATTAAATTCTTACTTTTAAAATCGATTAAATTTTATTTCTAAAATCAGTCAAATCTATTGTCAAAAATAGTAAATTTTAAAAATATCAAAAAAAAATTATGATAGTTTTTTATTCAAAAAATATCTTATTTATAATTAATATTTAAATTAAATATAATATCTAAATTAACATATGAATGTTTATTTTATTAAAAATTTAAATTTATACAAATAAATTAGAGAAATTAAAATGAATGATATGAATTCATATATTCTAGAAGTTTGTAAATTTTGTTTGAATTAATTAAGTTGCAGCACTGTCGTCTGACGATTGGGTTATAAGATCATTTTCGTTCATCTGGTTAATTTAAAAAAGATTTTTTTCTGTCTGGTCACTTTTGAAAATAAGGATAAAAAAGTGGTTATTTTGTCAAATTGCCCTTTCTATTAGCATAAACTCAAGAAGTTCAGCGTCTGTTTTGGAGGTACATATCAGGCACTCACAGTCACACACAGAGATCCAATTATCATAATCCCAAGCCTGATCGGGAAACTTCATCTGCTCAATTCCGCCGAATTCAGCCATAGTTCCCGGCGATGATTGGGAGCAAGGCAGGTCAATCGCCATCATCTTCATTAGCATCTTATTCATTATGCTCACTGCAAGGATCTCTTCTTACATTGGCAATCCTAACCCTAGTTTCCTTCACTTGCCTCTCTCTCAAATCTTTCCACTCAACTCTTTTGCTTCCTCCCAAAAACTATTCATCCATTTCTTTTCAACATGATGTTCAAGATTCTGATTTTGAAGTTGACGTGTTTCATATTCGAAAGATCTTTAGCTTAAATTACTTGCAAATGGAGAGAAATTTTAAGATCCATATTTACCCAGATGGTGATCCCAATACGTTTTACCAGACACCAAGAAAATTGACGGGAAAATACGCCAGTGAAGGTTATTTCTTTCAGAATATTAGAGAGAGTCGATTCGTAACCAAGGATCCCGATCAAGCCCACCTGTTTTTCATCCCAATTTCCTGCCATAAAATGCGCGGCAAGGTAAAGGAAATGATTCATCTTCTATTTTTGTTTTGATAGATTAAGTAGAAGAGTGCATGATTTGTACCCGTTGCTAGTCCTCTCGTCAGTATTACAAGTTCTGTGTCGTTTGCTATAACTTATGGACAATACTAGTTTCAAATTCAATGTTTCAAATCCGGCATACCACCTTACAAAGAAACGGCATTTTTTTAGCTAACGTTACCGCTTACTGGGATTTGTGTTGGATGTTGTACCTTTTAGTTTAAATGTCCGGGTGCTTGTTAGCTTAAACTTTTGGGAGGAATGGTTATTCAATATAGCATCAGAGTTAGTTTGATTATTCAATAACAGATTGTGCTTCTTTACATTTGTTGTCGACAGACAACCTGGGGCATATGCTTTAGTCTTTTAGATTAATGGATATTAACAAATGTTAGTGATCGTGGTTTCATGAAATTCACAGGGAACATCATATGAGAATATGACTATAATTGTTAAGGATTATGTGGACAGCTTAATAAGCAAGTATCCTTATTGGAACAAAACTTTAGGCGCAGATCACTTTTTTGTCACTTGTCATGATGTGGGTGTGAGGGCAACTGAAGGAGTTCCGTTTCTAGTAAAGAATGCAATTCGAGTTGTGTGCTCACCTAGCTATGATGTTGCTTTCATTCCTCATAAAGATGTTGCTCTTCCTCAAATACTGCAACCATTTGCTCTGCCTCGAGGAGGAAATGATATAGAAAACAGGTTACATTCTCATTTAACATGTTAATGTATTATCTACTTCCCGTGTCATTTGTTTGTTCTATTTTGACATAATTATTATTGTTCATCTGGGCTACTCAATTGCCAACTAAATGTCTTGGAAGAATTTTGAAAAGATTATTGCTTCATTGTTGATAATGAAAGCTAAACTGGATATATGATCTCCTGAGTCAGACCCATCATTGACAGTCTGTGAACTAGAAAATGAAAGCTTACTTGGACCTTCTTGAGAGACATGAGCACTCGTTTTTTTTTCTTTTTTAAACTGTGCTATTAAAAGTAAAACAATATTCATGCACTTGGAGAGAGAATAGGGGGCTAATATTTTCTCACTACTACTAAAATCAGCGTGTATCTTGTTTGATACCATCGTCTTCTGTTTGGAATTTGAAATATATTTCCACTACCCTGCGAAAATATGAAAGTTGAAGTTGTGGGTATGAAAGAACAATATGAGTTTCAGAACAGGCTATTAAGATGAGAGAGTAAGGAAATTAATATTTTTTTTTGTGTTGTCAATAATTTGTATAGTTGATGTTATGGTCTTATTCAAGAATTCAACGTTTGATTTAACTTCATTTGCAGAACAAATCTTGGTTTTTGGGCTGGTCATAGAAACTCTAAAATTAGAGTTATCTTAGCTCGTGTATGGGAGAATGATACAGAACTTGACATTTCAAATAACAGAATAAGTAGGGCTATTGGACCTCTTGTTTATCAGAAGAGATTTTACAGGACTAAATTTTGTATATGTCCGGGTGGCTCTCAGGTCAACAGTGCTCGCATAGCTGACTCAATCCATTATGGATGTGTTCCTGGTAACTTCTTAATTTACAATTTTTATAATGCATGAGTCTTACAATTAATTTTTCTTTTTCATTTTCTTTCTTCTTGTTGGTATGTGGTTTAAGTGGCTTGTGAAACCTTACACCTGGATAAAAAGAAGCTGTTTTAAGTTTTCCTTCTCTCATGTCTCCAAACATGAAGTTATTTTATCATGTAACCTCTTGTACGAGGCATCCTAACCCTCAACACTGTTGAATAGCTGATACAGTATGATCAATCCTGATAAAAGAAAACTAGGAATAACAGTACTAGGAAAGGTACAAGGATGCTGTAATTGACCCAATAGAATATCTTCCTTATGAACTCCTCATTTATGGGACAAGGATCTGCTTTTGACTGCAATATGTGCTGTCTTTGTCATTACTTTCTTTTAGTGGCTTTGAAAGTTGAGTTATTCATCTGACATGTTAACGAAAGGTGCAGCTTTCTGTGTTTATTATCTTTTCAGGATGATTTTAACAGCTTTGTTTTAAAATGATTAATCCAATATTTTGCATAACCTCCTGTACATCCAATTTTGTGGCATGATAGTTTTTTTATAATGATGAGGGCATTAATTTTATTTTGCTTGTTTACTTGTGCGCACAGAGTGCCCTCCAAGTTCTGGAATTAGACTTTAACCTTGATTGTTTGCTATAGTATTGCTCAGAATGCGCATATTTTGAGTAGTACAACAAAAATTGGATAAATTCAGAATCACTGGGAGTGTATGAGTAAAGCCTTTAAGAAGTGCCCCCACTAATTAACCGTTATTAATAGTATGTTAGGTTATTAATAGTTGCGAAATGTTATAGGATTCATGTTCAGTTGTCTCACTTTGAAGGTCTGATGTTTTGCTTGGATTTTTTTCTTTACTCGTCTCTCAAGATGATTGGATCTCTTTTATTGCAGTAATATTATCCAATTATTATGACCTTCCATTCAATGATATCCTTGATTGGCGAAAGTTTGCTGTCATACTTAATGAAAGGGATGTGTATCAGCTCAAGCAAATTCTAAAGAACATATCCAATGCAGAATTTGTGTCACTGCACAATAACCTAGTTAAGGTGAAAAAATTTTGCTGCACTTGATACGGTTAAAATTTCTTCTTATAAACTGTCACATTATACGAGAAGTACTTCAATTTCCGTTTATGAATAAATAAAGTTGTATTTAATTGGCATCAATTATTGCATAACAATGCCTTGCAATCAGTTTGTAAAATCTCGTGGCTGTGTTTTTTCAGGTCCAGAAGCACTTCCAATGGAACTCACCTCCCATAAGATTTGATGCATTCCACATGGTCATGTATGAGCTATGGTTACGCCATCATGTAATTAAGTACTAGTTTGCTGATGAATAATTCCTTTTCAATTTTGTATACGCTCAAAGGTTGCTTGCTAATGACCACTGAAAAGCTTGTAGATTACATACAACTCTCACGATCATGACCCTTCAAAGGAATTAAAGTGTATGTACTTAAAAAGTTGTTATTTGTTTGTTCTTTATTATCCATTTTGTTACACATGGCATTTTGCGGATGTATTATTATGCAGTTGCGGAAAAACTAAAACTTCTCTGGTTTCAGGCGTGTCTGTAACTCCGTGGAAGGCAATCTTCTCTTTTTGGTGATATTTGAATCATTCCCATGCTCTGTTTGGTAGTTCTAATGTTGAGTCTGCTTCCGTTATGCCGCTTGTATTTGTTCAAAATGCCAAGTATATCAATCTAGATAGATAGTTAGAAACAGAACTGTAAAGATTGATCTTGGCTCAATTTGGAAATTTGGTATTGTAGCTCAAACCATCTAATGAAAGTAGATATGACCTTCGGTAATATAGCTTTTAGACTTTTGATAAATGCTAAGAAATATAATTTTCATTTTTAGTGAAAGTAAAAATATTATATTAATTTACAATAATAAAAATATAAAATCAAAAACTACATTGGCTGAAGGCATTGTTCCCTTCTTCTTCTTCTTCTTTTTTTTTTTTTGTTGTTGTGATTCTTCCTTTATCTAATGACAATCAAGCTTGTTATTAACTTGCTGGGATTAATGAATTATTTTGCATAATTTAATATTTTTTTATAATATTTAATAAAAATATAAAATGTATTATAAATTTATATTTATTATATATTAATTTGTTTATGTAATATTATAGGGAATAATTTTGTTTCTTCATAAATTAATAAGGGAATGTAAAATAACACAAAATTACTAATGTACCTCTTGGAAAATAAACACATCTCAAAAGGTGCTTGAATTTTGAGTAAATTAAGTTTTAATGTAATTTAAGTTCAATTGCGTGTCACACACCCATCATATCAAAATAGGTAAATTAATTTATTATGACAAAGTGTAAATTGATTTATTTATGATTAAAAATTAGGTTAAGGGTGTTAATGAATTATATGCAATACAGGTTGTTGATTTTTTGTGTTTTGGCTTGGACAAGGATTTATTGTAATAACTATTTTGAAAGATGTTTATAATGTAATATATTGCATGGGAATGCAAGTGTTAAAATTATATATATGATTTAACTAAATTTGAAAATCTCTCATTCTTCATTGTATTTAAAAATGGATTTCGAAAATAGTTACTAATACTTTGCATGTCCTAGAATTGCATTCTAATTGATAGAATGTATGTTTGAGAATCACGACGGTTGTCATATGGTCAACTAGGGTCGGGGTGTGACAATAAAAGATATATTGCACTCGTATTGAAAAAGTGCTAACGAATACCTTTCGATCAAGTATTTTTCGACAATGAACATCATCGTAGCATGTAAAGAACACGATCATTTAATTTTCTTGTTAAATCTAGGCCTAGTATATCAATAACCTCGTAAATCTAAATCTGCAAATATTTAATACAATCATTTACTTAGATATATTATCATATTATATGATAGGAATTTAAACGAAATAATTAAGTATAATTAGTATACTTTACCTAAAATGCAATGGAAAATCTCTCTCGGTTGTACTTTACCTCAACCTTTTGTGTATTTTTACTGTTCTTTCCCTTTGCATTCTACTGTTTCGTCAAAGCCCAAGCCTTTTTGTCATTAGTAATATACGTTATCAATACATTGTGCAGTGATCGGATAGTTTATGCCAAGCATATTGAACCTTATAGATATCGATTAGACTCATCGAGATCATTAAGAATCCGTAACAACAATATGCTTGACTGATATCTATATCCCCTACCACAAATAATACACTTTATCAAAAAAATATAATGATAGTTTTACCACATTAAGGTTAACTGTCTAGCTCAAGTTAATCTCGTAATACACATCTTTAATCATCTTCAAAGTAATCATCTTTACCCCTATTGAAATACAATTCTGGAAGCCGATCACTCTATGATTTAATATCAGAGATTCTATCAAATTTCAGCTCTGCAATTAAGTATACATTCTTTCTGACTAAATCTCGTAAGACTACCTCCAATAAGAAAACACATCTCATCCTTACAATCAACAATAGTATGAATCTCGTGTTAGAGCAAATGATATATCAAGTACTCCGAAAAAAAATCTAGTAATATCTCAAGAAAATAACCTAAGTACGTCTGTTTGAACAAAACTTTCTGTTTCATAGTTAATTTCTTCTGTATCAACCTAATGTCACATAAATAAGATAACGATGTCACATCACCCTCAATGTGGTCTTCCTTAACTCTCTTCAACATAAACATTTTTTACCTGTTAATAAAAATTCATTGTATTTCAATAATAGAAAATTAAAGACAAGATCAAAATATTAATCTATCAATAAATCAATTATAAATTATTAATTCATTATTATAACTACATAATACAAGTTGCCAAGTCAACAAATCTTGTAATTAATAATCTTAATCAATAAAAATATGAAATTTATTAATTCATTCTAATATAAATAATAAACTAATTACAAAGTTAATTAATATAATTAACATAAATATTTAAATGATAATAATATATTCCATACTAATTACTAAAATTATTACATATTTATTAATAACATTCATCATGTAAGACTTAAATAATATTAAGTTATATAGTTTATTAATTACATATCAAAATTTTTGTTGCTATTCAATCATGTTAATTTTAATTATCTTAATATTCTTTAAAGAGTTTTTTAAATACTATTATTCCCTATAGTGTTTTTAATTTATTCTTAGATGAAATGTTAGTATTATTCTAAAATAAATGTTATTAACTGTTTTACTATTATTATTATTATTATTATTATTATTATTATTATTATTATTATTATTATTATTATTATTATACATGCTATGAGTTAATTAAATAAATAATATTATGGAGATTATTTTTGATAAGCTTAACAATAATAATTGATCAAATATTATAAAACAATTCTTTCTATTAAATATTATAAATCATTTTCAATATTAAATTTTATAACATTTTCACTCTTAATCCAATAATTTGATTAAATTATTATTTTTAATGTTAATATTATTATTAGTGTTATTGTTAACAACTTTTCTCATTTATTATTATTATTATTATTATTATTATTATTATTATTATTATTATTATTAATTCATAAATAACTATTATTATATTTTTATATGAAATAATTATTATTTT
>JAVXUL010000020.1:7645353-7657268 GCA_035590515.1 Trichilia minutiflora
TAATATTATTGTATGATAATATTAATATTATATGATAAAATAATACATTAATTACTTTTTTAATATTTTATGATTAATTAATGGGTTTATCATTTTAAAATTAAGTTAGAAAGTAAACTAAGGTTTAAAATTTTATTTTTTAATTTAATCCAAATTAATAAATTAATTTAATTTAAATTTAAAGTTTAAACCGCAAATTCAAACCAATCCAAACCGTAAATATTCAACCCTAATCATAAATAATTGATTGTTAAATATAAACACATAATAATAATAATAATAATAAAATTGGTAAATTCCTCTTTCTACTACGTAAAATGATGTTGTCACAAATTGGTTGTCTTCTCATCATATTCATGTATGCGTTGTAAGCCATTCTCCATTTTTCTGACTATAAAATACCATTGTTGTACCACTCTCTTTCTCCAGTTCTCAAGCCCTGCCTACCTTACTCCTTCATTTTTCTTACTGGGTTTGATAGATATGGCTTTCTCTTCTGGATTTTCCATTGGAACAAACCAATCTATTTCTCCATTTTTTATACCTTCAAGATCAAATCTTCGTTCCAGAAAACAGGTTAGTAACGAATTACATAGATGCAACGCAAGCTTTTGAAAGTTTTGGTCTCTGTAGTTTGTTTTATCATGACTCTGTGCTGTAGTTCCGTTTGAGAGCTTTAGCTGATAACTCAGATGGAGAGGAGGCCAAGAAGATGATTATAAGGAAAGAGAAGGATGGCATAAAATTTGAATTTTCTGGGGAAAAACCAGCCACACCATTGTTGGACACAATAAATTACCCAGTTCACACGAAGAATCTATCGAAACAAGTGAACATACTTCTGTTTATGAAACATGATGGTGTTCGTATTGTGCTGTAACTTCAGGATATTTTAGTTATTGTAAACTAATATTGTTAATACGATTTTCAGGATCTTAAACAGCTAGCTGCAGAGCTTAGAGCAGATATTGTGAACAGTGTATCAAAGACAGGTGGGCATCTTGGTTCAACCTTAGGAGTGGTGGACCTAACAGTTGCATTGCATCATGTTTTCAACACACCTGAAGATAAAATTTTATGGGATGTTGGCCATCAGGTGAGATGCTTCTTCATGCATGTATCAATGGAAGATCCTTGTTTTAATGCTCGGAACATATCATGGCCCCAGAACGGGCCAAAAAGTAATGATTTTGGATGGCTAACACTGAATTTCACAGGCATATGCACACAAAATTCTAACAGGAAGAAGATCCAGGATGCATACCATTAGGAAGACTTCAGGGCTAGCAGGATTTCCTAAAAGAGATGAAAGCATCTATGATGCTTTTGGTGCAGGACATAGCTCTACAAGCATCTCTGCTGGTCTTGGTATATATTTTCTTCAATATTTTCTTCCATCAATCTGGTGTTAATTGTTAATTGGAGGATACTTAGTTGAGAATTTAAGATTATAATCAATGCTCTGTCTTTTTCAAATATTAAAAAAAATAAAAATAGGTATGGCAGTTGCAAGGGATCTTTTAGGGAAGAACAATAATGTCATTTCGGTGATCGGAGATGGAGCCATGACTGCAGGACAAGCATACGAGGCCATGAACAATGCAGGATTTCTCGACACTAATCTGATCATTGTGTTGAATGATAATAAGCAAGTCTCTCTACCCACTGCTACTCTTGATGGTCCTGCATCTCCCGTTGGAGCCCTCAGCAGTGCTTTAACCAAGCTTCAAGCTAGCACTCAGCTCCGCAAATTTCGTGAAGCGGCGAAAGTAAAACTCTTAGATTCCAAATTGGTCTTTAATCTAAATTCCTATGTTTATTCAGTAGTCATAGACATTGACATTTTTATTTTTTTTCCTCTCTCTATTGTAGAGTATCACTAAGCAAATAGGTGGACCAACACATGAAATTGTCGCAAAAGTTGACAAGTATGCAAGAGGAATGATTAGTGCTTCCAGATCAACGCTCTTTGAGGAGCTAGGGTTATACTACATTGGTCCAGTCGACGGACACAATGTTGAAGATCTAGTAACCATCTTTGAAAAAGTGAAAGCAATGCCGGCTCCAGGACCAGTTCTGATCCATGTTGTGACAGAAAAAGGGAAGGGGTATCCTCCAGCAGAAGCAGCGGCAGATAAAATGCATGGTGAGGCACTGACTTCATAATCCCATGTTTGTATTATAAAATTTTCAAATGATCTAACTCTATTACGCTTTCAGGAGTTGTCAAGTTTGATCCAAAAACAGGCAAGCAGTTTAAGTCCAAGTCCCCTACCCTTTCATATACACAGTACTTTGCCGAATCTCTGATAAAAGAAGCCGAGACGGATGATAAGATTGTCGCCATCCATGCTGCAATGGGAGGTGGCACTGGTCTCAATTATTTCCAGAAAAGGTTTCCAAATCGCTGCTTTGATGTGGGAATCGCCGAGCAACATGCTGTTACTTTTGCAGCTGGTTTGGCGACAGAGGGTCTAAAGCCATTTTGTGCCATCTACTCGTCATTTCTGCAACGAGGATACGATCAGGTGAGTCAACAAAAGTAGATGAACTAGTTGACTGATAAGCCACTCAAAAGCTTCACAGTAATACTAAATATCGGTTATGAAGGTGGTACATGACGTAGATCTTCAAAAATTACCTGTCCGGTTTGCAATGGATAGAGCTGGTTTGGTAGGTGCAGATGGGCCCACTCATTGTGGGGCATTTGATATCACATATATGTCTTGCTTACCCAACATGGTAGTCATGGCTCCATCCGATGAAGCTGAGCTTGTGCACATGGTTGCAACAGCTGCAGCCATAGATGACAGACCCAGCTGCTTCAGATTTCCAAGGGGCAATGGAATTGGAGCATTTCTCCCACCTAATAATAAAGGAACGCCACTTGAGGTTAGCATGAGTAACCGTTTTTATTTATCGTAAACAAAGAAGACATAGAACAGAATAAACTAAATAGCATCTCTTTGGATGATTTTGTAGATTGGGAAGGGAAGAGTACTTGTAGAAGGCGATAGAATTGCTCTTTTGGGGTATGGTTCTATAGTTCAACAATGTGTGGAGGCTGCAAGCATACTAAGAAGCCGAAATGTATCTGTGACAGTAGCTGATGCAAGATTCTGCAAACCTTTGGATACAGACCTCATTAGACAGGTGGCCAAAGAGCATGAAATCCTAATTACTGTGGAAGAGGGTGCTGTTGGAGGCTTCTGCTCCCATGTATGCCACTTTCTAAGCTCAAGTGGTATTCTGGATGGCCCTCTCAAGGTATTTTTCCTTTGATACAGCAATTCCAAACATATGAAGATTTATTCTTCTCTGTTCCTTGTCTTTATTTAAATTCTAATTCTTTAACAATTCCTCTCCAGTTGAGATCAATGGTGCTTCCTGATAGATACCTCGACCATGGATCACCAATAGATCAGATTGAAGAAGCAGGGCTTTCCTCAAGGCATATTTCTGCAACAGTCTTATCACTCTTAGGGCGGCAAAAAGAAGCCCTTCTGATCAAGTAAGCATACAAATTGAAAGAGTGTCTTGCCTGTTGGATCCAGCTTAGAAGTTCATGTTAGAGCATTTATACACTGAAGTATTACAAATGTACCAACCAAGCCTTCAGTTGTTTCTGTATATTCACAGTTACTATTGTAATGAAGACAAAGAATTGATTACCGTGACAGATTAAACACATCAATTTTTGCATAATGCTCAGGGTATTGTATTTGCTCAACTGTTTTTGTCTACGAATTTCAATACAAAAGCAAAGGGATTTTGAGGATCTAGAGCGTTTGACACATCAACACAGACATCTGAATACAAAACAGAATCAACCAACCATGAACTATAGAGAATCATAGTAACATGGGATGCACACATTTGTATGTGTATGTTGGTGTAATTTTTCAGATATTACATTATATATATCACTCTCACCACCCCTGGTGTGAATAGGATTCAAATCTCAAACTATTATACCACTTCAAAAGGTTCTACAAGTTAAATAAACCGGTGTCCAGTAATGTCATAAACTAAATAAAACACAACCTTCCTTAAAGCTGGAAACACTAAAGCTCAAGAAGTTTTCCACTATTGGTTGATTGAATACCATCAAAAGATAATACACAGACCCACAATTCAAAATCTTTTGCACTTATCATGGGATGTTAAACAAAGAATTGTCTTATAACATAAGAATTTGAATCCTAACCCTAAAAAAAACCAACGAGTCCAAGGTTTTGAAAATCCTTGAGAAGCAACTGGTCGTGCGGACTTTAGGTATGGCCTTACAAACTGGTGTGGGTTGCCCAACTTGTCTGCTTGTCATAAGAAGTCCGCTGCCATTCTTGGAGTTAAATACCTTATTTAAGAATTGTTTCTGTTCCAATTGCTAGGAATCAATAGAAAAGGCAAATCTCTTATTGTACACTGGATTGGAATATCAATCTCATAATTATCATACCTAATCCCACAATTGAATCACCTTTTCAGAAAATATGAGACATCTAAATCATACAAGTAAAGAGATCTTCAATAAATTTTATTAATAAATATAACCTCCTTATTGTTCCAATGGAGAGAAGAACCTATGATTACTTTTTTAGAAAATTTTCAAATGAACAATTTCAACGAAGTCTTTCAATTTCTTATTTTACCATATTCAACTCGATGTATTTTATAGACACAATGAAATTACATGTATAAATAGGGGATTTTAAGCATATAATTTTAACACAAGCTCAACAATGCATTCAGTAACATCTAAAGCTAAAAAATTTTGTACAAAGATATTGATACTAGAGTATCAAAACTAGTACATTCTTACATAAATGCCTGTTCAATTACCAGCGCCCCATTTCTTCCCAAAATTCTCTCTGCAGTTAATAGAATGCTACTTACTATGCATATCCCACACAGGCAGGTATTTATGTCGGTAGGCCAAGATATTTGATAGACCAGTCAACTACATTATTTGACCAACCCCTAAAAAATCTTGCCTTGCAAATCTGTTCATTACTTCGTAAGGTTGTTTCAGTTGTGGCTGCCCATTGTTCAATTCGTAAAACCTTTTACGGTTATGAGTTTGTGGTTTGAATCCCACGCACACATAATATTTTCTGTTTTAAAAAAATAAGTGTTGCTTCAGTTTTCCAATTAATGAAAATTTAAGAATCCAACTTGACTAAAAATTCAAAAAATCGAAGTAAACAAACTATGGTCCAAAACTCGTTAAAAACCTTATCCAAGTATGTTCATTATCATGGCTGAATAATGAATTTAAGGATTAATCTCAACAGGATTAAGGAAAACATGTCTGCATATTTTCCAAGGAAAAGATAATTAAATCAAGCATTCACTACCTTTATAGGATCCTCACCTCTTTTGATATGTTAATCAACACTGACTAGCAGCTTGTGGTCGTGCATGTGTTTATTGATCTGTTGTGTCACAGGAAACTGAATTTCAGTTTGCAGCCTTCTTCAGCAAAGCCTCTATCATTGCATAACAAGAGAATGCTCACAAATGTTACATCATTTTGCTTAGGTCCAAATCTTCCATTTTGTATGTAGAAAGACTCAGAGAAAATCTATATCATGCGATTCATAGATATCACAACTTCAGTTATTGAAAACCGTCTTTCCATTTCTGTAGTTCCACATTTCTCATACCATTCAATAAGTACTGCTCCAACATATATATCTATTTCTTGTACTCTGACTATAGCATGAATTCATGCCTCTTCTTCAAGCATTGCAAGATTCAAAACATGAGCCAACTTTGTTAAACAATCTGTTCTCCCATTTTGATCATGACCTAGAATAAGTGTTGTCTATGAAACTTGGTTCAGGCTAACAAACTGCTTTGAAATCCTACAAAGAATTACCAGTGAAGACATGTTAGACATAGTAAGGAGAGTAGTCTGTGAAGTACAGTTGATTCAAAAGTGCACTCAGTAACTAGGCCATGAATCAGCCTACTACTACCTAAATCTCTTAATTCTGACCAGAAATCAAATTCATACAAATTAATGGCCTTTAACTTTTTCATTGATCATACTCACAAAAAACTCTGAAGCTTCAATAAGTTCACTATTTCAGAATAACCTACAACAAAGCAATGAACTGTACAACATTTTTATATCCGGTCTTCACGTAATGATCCCAACATAGTATATGTTATAAATACCTGGTGACGTGAATTTATCATTAAAAGAACTCCCCCCACGAATCATCATTTTGTATAACTTAATGGCTTCTTCGCTCCTTTTAGGTCTAATGTAAGTAACATTGGCCATTTTGGCAATTCATCAAACACTGTCTGAGCATTCATAATCACAATGCCCCAACGGTGGTTCTTACGTATGTAAGCTTGTTGTCTAAACTAAAGAATGGAGGCCAATTTGCTGATGACGGTTAGGACTTTTTGATATCTGATACCGAGCACTGTATATGCAATGGGCCATGGAAAATAAGGCTTTGAAAGCCAAGTTATAATAAATACTTAAGCTCTGTTTTTCAGTGTAAAACACCTAATATATGTTACCAGTTCAAAATCTTTGTTGTCTCAAGGCAATGGAGAAGCATCTGAAGTCGGTACAAATGGTTGCACATTGTCTTTATCGCTTGAAAGTTCAATTCTCAATTAATAAATAAATACTAGTTTGAAAGTTCCATAACAACTGTTACATTTCCACGATCGTTTGAATCATCCAATTGCCGACAAGGTCAGGAAATAAGCAATCAGAAAGGAATTGAATCTCATACCTGATGATGTTAAGTTACAACCAATATTGTCTACTGTAATTTTCTATCCCTGTTCTGAATTTCTAGTAAAAACAAAATTACTAGTTCTCGTCAAAGGAACTCCTATAACAGGATCTTACTTTGAGTGGAAATTATAAATACGAATGGGACATATACTTCAAACCAACTCAACTCAAACCACAGGTCAAGAATGGGACTGTTGACTATAGTGGCTAACTGCTAATCAATTAGTCATAGCGGCCAGCTTCCATGAAGGCTTTAAGCAAGTGATGTGCTAATCTGGTTTGATAAGGCGTTCCAGATATAGCAAGTATTCCATCACTTTTGCCGAAACAAGGTTCACGTACTTCAACTTCGACTCCTGATACCTGATTTCAGAGAAAAAAGTGTAAAAGCTTATATATTTATAGCTTCAAGATGACTTCGAAACACAATCATAGTAGGAAACAAGGACTAGCACAGTATAGATGCTATTGGCGTGTCTAAATGTGGGGAAAATGATACTAGCCTTTCGATAAGCTACACAAACTAACAGAGATTCTTTTTTAACATCATCAACCAACGGACCATACAAAGGGAAGAAATATGTGCAAAAATAAAAAAAAATAAAAAAAAAGGGAGTATACCTCAAATAAATTTCACCATTGATCTTACTGTCTTTATGAAATTTGAAGCCACGACCCTTGTATTGAGACCTCTTATCATCTCTCAAAATTCAAATTCCACTGTTCATAACGCATTACTACCTAAATGAAGTTGTTAATGTCTCACAACAATTATAATATCATATAGGTTGTGGCAGAGGATCAGACCACCGATCATCTTACTCTTCTTAACCAATTAGTGAAGCCACTTGGTTCTATCCTGTATTTTATACAATAGATCTTGGGTTCAAATTTTCCTCATAACAAGGTTGAGGTTTTGAAGGGTTGAGGTGAAAAAAGAGCAAATCAAGCAATTTTCAAGTTCACCATCAAACAAGGGAGACTTAACATCAAAACTGCATGCCAAATGCCATAGTGCTTTCTTGTGGGGCAAAAGACATTTATCTCTTTCAGACGGGCATGATTGTTGCCATCTTCACCATAAATAGAGCCAAAAGCAAGTTCACCAACTACAATCTTTAAAAGATATGTTTGCTGAAAAAAAAGATTTGTTTCCACTGCACGAAAAAATTGAAAAAATGAAAATCAAGAAAGGTAACGGGTCATAGTTTATAGTAGGACATAATCAGTGTTAATTTGATCTCAAAACAGGATATAATTGAAGCTCTATGCCTGATCAAGCATCATATGGAATTTGAATCAAATTGTAACATTCTGCATGCAATCAAAATACAAGTTGGGGCATAGTTTGTATAATACTCAGGTAAACTAACAAAACTAAAATCAATTATTTTTGTCAAAAAGCCTGAAATCAATTATTTTTTCAAAAAGCCTTTACTTTCAACTGACATGAAGAAAGAAAATCAATCCTTTCAATAAATTTACTAAAAATTAGACAGAAACCACAATATCAGATTGCAATTTTGTTACCAGTTGCTTCAAGAACTAAACTGGGAGCATCACGTCAAGGCTTCATGCTCATGCCCACACATGAATGAAAAAGAGCTCTCATGTTCAGGTTGTGCTATCAGACCTCTCCAGTTCTGCACCCTCAGCAAATGTAGTTGAACCTCTTTTATCACCTGTATGCGACCTTTTCCATCAGTCTGCATTCATATTGACCACTAAATGATGACCTTGCAGGAAACTATATATGAGGTGAAAAAACAAAAACATTGAAAACAATAAAATGAAGGTAAGAACAATCTTTCACCTATGATTGCGGCAAACAGTGAAGGATCACTTACATTGTCACGGAGTCCAAGCTGAGCCACTCCTTCCATCAAATTAGTCTGTTGACCGGAATCAAGAGGTTGGCCTAATGGTTGTTGAAATACAGAACAGTTAGTCTCACCCACACCTCCAGAAGGGTAGCTGCTTGCTCCCACCTGTCAAGCATCTCAGTTGGCAGAAGATGAACCATTCTCTTCTCAAGTTCTAAACTCATTCCGAAGGTTCTTGAGCCTAGCTTGTCATCTATGATGGATGATGGGTATTGCATGTCTTCTTCCTCTAGTCTACAATCATACCATTGCATAACTATTAATTCCTCATTTTTAATTGCGTAGACGTGAAGAAGAAAGAGAAGGCAATAAAAAAATATAAAGAGGATAACAAACTTTCACCTGTGGCAACTGTGATTTTGTTAATTGGAATAACAGTATCATCTACAATGGTTTCTTGCTTGGACTCTGGAGATAGATAACCACGTTCATAAACACATAAAAATAATTGTAAGTACATGATTGATATGCTAAATTGTTTTTGATGATGAACAAATATTGTGCATAATAATATATGTAAATGTGTTTAGATGTTTGATAAAAAAAGTGCATAATAATATTGTGCATATTTATGAGTATGGATACTATATGTCGAGAAAGTAGTCATAAGGGATGAAATCAACTAAGTATCGATATGATTAAGTGAAGAGTATTAATATAACTACTCGCAAATGAAACATGTATCAATACTTCAACCAAGGTATCGATATAATCTGTTGAGGCAAAATATTCACAAACAGAAATAAGCAAAGTGTTGATATAGGTTATGCATTACATCAATACTTGTAATGATAATCAGAATGTCTTAGAGCAGAGTGAAGCAAAGTATCGATACTACTTATATTATACATTGATACTTTTGTAAAAGATCATAATAGAACGAAGACAAGACGATCAAAGTATCGATATTAACCAAAAAATATTGATACTCTCTGCAGATTTCAATGATCAATAGTTAATTGACACATTTAATGCAAGAACTTATTACAAAAGCAGAGGACCGTTTATGCGGAGATGGAGAGGTGAAGATGATTTGATTAGTGCACAGATGGGAGATGTGGGTTCCTGTGAGTGGGGACTTGCAAGAAGGTTGAGACCTTCAAGTGGGCTAAACATCTGTGGTTTGAACAGATGAGAGGGTGTCGGAGGACATCAAAGTTTAGTCTGCATTTGAGATGGCATGCTGGAGTATGCCCACTTGTCTAGTGCGAGGGAATTAGGCAAGTGATGAGAAAGGGAAGGCCGGAGTCTTTCCGAAAAATTCTTGAGTTGGCGGTATTCAGGGAAGCATCACATGCCCAGAAGACATGAGAGTGTGTCAGAAACATGTGATCAGAATACCGGAAGACATCATCAGAGACCGTGAGAGAATACACGGCCAGGTTTCAGACAATCACTATAACAGAGTGAAAGGGTGATTGCAGGGTCAGAAGAGGAACCTGTGGCACTATGTGACCGCAAGTAGAGGGACTTGACGGTTCAAAGCACAGCTTTGCTACGAAAAGTCATCAATGGGATGAAGGTGGTGGAGATTATCTTCGGGCAACAGGCCATTGACTCCGTAAAAGATGGGGCAGCAGTAAATAGGATGTGTACTGTGTGAAAACCATTGGGGTTCAATGTGGGCGAAGGTTGTTGAAGATGCATCACAGATTCGGAGGAATCAGTAGCAAGAAAGTGCAAGATCAGGGAGTAATGTCAAAATTTGATGATGGTACGAGCAAAAACCATATCGGAACTTTCTCGAAGAGCCTTTACCATGAAGACTTGACAGGTTTTGGGACGCCAAAGGTCAAGCAGGGGAAGAATCAAGGAACGGTGAGTACTTGGTTCAGAAAAAGGGCTAAAAGTTAGTCGGTGCTAACTAGAGAAAGAAACTACAAGAGGCGGTTCAGCAAAAAGTGAAGACTACCGAGACTCTAGCCAACGAGGGCGTCGGGCTCAACTGGTGGGGGTGGTTTGTCACAGTGTTGAATCTGACCATACATGCTTAGGCGTTGCTTGAGGTCTTGTGTCGAGTCTGAGCGGGGGACATGGGCATGTGCCGGTGCGCACATGGGTGAAAGCAAGGTAAAGTGTTGTATGTCGCTGGGGACATAACAACGAGAGCACGAGCACTAGATAGCTTGCGGAGTGCAGAGTTGTGCCAAGGAGCGTGCATGAGCAGAGCGAAGGCGTGCGGTACAACACATGAGCATGCGCTCGTAGGGGCGAGCGTATGGGCACTAGAGCGCGAGGCATGGAGGCCGCGGGGTGCGATAGTGCACAACACATGAGATGCACAGGAAACTAGGATACTGTGGGCATTCAGAAGCGAGGTGTTGAGCGTGGGCTGAGATCTCTGCGAGTGGAGATCAGTTGCGGAGTATGCTTTCAAAGAGAGAAAATTGAGTGATGCTTTCAAAGTTCTAGATCATTTTACTCTGAGATTAGATCCAAGAAGCGAGAAGAATTAACAAGAAAAGGATTTGGTGAAGAAGGCTTCAATTTTTTTAATTGCCATTTGACTGGTCATAAAGTTACAGGACCTATACCGACTGAAAAAGTTATGAGAGAAAACATAATTAATATGATTTTCGCAGCAGCAGATACTACAGGTTTAGCTATTTCTTAGTTCTTTTGGTTGATTTCAAAGAAACCATTTGCCAAAAAGAAAATTTGCGAAGAATAAAGAAGGAATTCATCTCAGAAAGAAGTCACACAATGTCAGTTATTCCACTTAGATGAGTTGGGTAAGTTGATTTATGTCCATGCAGCTTTCCGTGATACCCTAAGGCTTTCCCATCTGCTCGATTGCAATCTTGAACCCCTCTTCAAGAAGAAATGCTTCTAAGTGGGCATCGCGTAATTCAGAAGACAAATATTGTGATCTCGACGTATGTAATGGCGAGAATGGCATCAATTTGGGGATAGAATTGTCGAGAATTCAA
The DNA here is from genome assembly GCA_035590515.1 of Trichilia minutiflora. Lineage (NCBI taxonomy): Eukaryota > Viridiplantae > Streptophyta > Magnoliopsida > Sapindales > Meliaceae > Trichilia > Trichilia minutiflora. Next base: position 7,656,933 of record JAVXUL010000020.1, read on the forward strand.
TCCAGAGAGATGAATTACAGATGAAAGAGAGATTAAACCTGAGCCATCGCATAAGTTCTTTGCATTCAACGCAGGATCTAGAATTTGTCTTGGTAAGGACATTTCTTTTATAATGATGAAGTCATTTGCTGCAACCATCATACACAATTATCAAGTTCAAGTGTTGGAAAATTTAGTATCTTTCTTTGCATGAAGCATGGACTTGTGGCTAAGATTAAGAAAATATCGTAGTAATTAGTGTTGGAATTTTACAATTCCTATATTGCCAAGATCTCGCATATACGAATATAGAATACAATTATGTGTTAGAATGCGTACCTCTTTTGGCCATTCGAT
>JAVXUL010000020.1:7666854-7687383 GCA_035590515.1 Trichilia minutiflora
GAAGCCCGCTTGCGACGAAAGGTATCGATACGTTGAGGAAGGTATCGACACCCTGAAGGCTTGTGAACAGTATTTTGATCAAATGTATCGATACGTTGGAGAAAACGTATCGATACGTTATGAGAAAATGCCAAAGGTATCGACACGTTTTGAAACATATCGACACCTTGGGGGATTTCACAACATTTATGTTCGAGGATAGGTCGTCTTCCCCATTTCGAATTTTTGGCTTCTCTCTCTACCAGAAACAACAAAAAACTCTCTCAATCACCATTAAAACTGATCTTCCCTATTTCTCCATGAAACTTTGCCATTCTAGTTCCTATGAACTAAGAATTAATACCAGAACCCAAAAATCCTCTCTGATCGGAGATTTATGCAACGGTTCGCGAGAAATCACGAAGAATAGGTGGCGATGAACAGTAGCAAAAAAAAAGGGATTCAAGCCAATCGGGGCTCTAAGCTCGCCTACGGATTTAGGTAAGCTTATTCCTCAATCTATCTATCTCGATTAAGCTATCATTTCGCATAGATTTAAGAAATGATAATTGGGTCACTGTTCATAAAACCCTAGAATTTGGAAGTTTTCTAGTTTATCGCTTGTATTGATAAATTAGAGGTTTTGGTTAGCTAATGGTGTTGAATTGAAGAGAAATGTATGTTTAGAGTGAGATTCATGTGAGAACAGTAATATTAGAGAGAGAGAGGGTAGACAGAGAGAGTGAGAGGTGCGTGAGTAGCATGAGCATGCATTTCATCATGCACGCACTTCATGATATATATTTTTGTGTATCCAAGAGCGATAATCGAGACGGGAGGATCTCCGTCGCGAGAAAGATACCGAGAGGGTGGAAAAACTGTGAGTGGACACCTTCTTTCCCTTCGCCTCACTTATTATTATTCATGAATGAGTATAATGCTAGAGGATAGCATGTGAATATGTATATGTGACTGAAATGAGAAGGCGTTAGATGTATATTGTGTGGTGGCCAAGATGGCCCATTGTTTGTGATAGAGATAGGTTTATTGTGAAAATCTACATTACCATGAATATGAGGCCGGAGGCCAATGTTATGTATGCATATGAATGTGGCATCATAGAGTATGCATTATGGTCGGCGTGCCATGCTAGTTGTTTAGCCTTATAAGCCACAAATTATGATTTTGGCTTTGCGTGCCACTATATTGTTTGGCCTTGCGAGCTATAGTATTGTTTTGGTCTTGGGAGCCACTGATAAGTGTTGGCCTTATGTGTCACTAGTTATTTGATTTGCCCTGAGGGGCCGATGATTTAGAGTTATGATTTTATGTGCCGTGCTAATGACTATATGGGTGAGGATTGGCCATACAGCTCTTAGAGAGTAGGTGAAATCCAATAGTCCACAGAATGTGAATGGGTGGAATCCATATATCCAGGCTAAAGCATGCTAGCCTTCTTATACAATATCCTAACCAAGGTTGCGGATCAGCCATACAACTCTGAGGGGAGTGGATGGGATCCTATAGACCGAAGGATATCATACATAGGCACACATCCCCAACCAGGGTTGCGGATCGGTCATACAGCTCAGTTAGAGTAGGTGGGATCCTATAGACCCAGGGGTTATACACATTTGATGTGATATGATTTTCTAGTCATGCATATGATGCCATATTTCGTTATGAGTGGATTTATGGTTACGAGGTTTTGCCGTAACAAATCCATAGGCCTCTGATTTCTGTTTTGTTATCTGTCTACTCACTGAGTATTTTTCAAATACTTACCCCTCACTTTCTCATTTCAAGATAGTGTAGTCAGGTGTGGCATAGCATAGTTGAAGTGTGATCCAGCAAGTTTTCAGGTACTCGACTCCGGTTTTTACATTATGGTCCACTGCATAGAAAATGATTTATAATAAAGACATTTTATATATTTGGCTTGGCCAAGAGTACTATGTATTGTATTTTGTAAAAATACAGAGATTTGTATTTATATGATTGAAAATCTTTCATTTACCATTATTTCGTTTTATTTTTGGTTAATGAGTTTGAAAACGGGTACTAATGCCTTGCGAGTTCTAGAGGTGCATTCTAAATAATAGGATGTACTTCTGGGATTCGCGGCGATTGTCACGTAACCAACTAGGGTTGGGGCGTGACATATCTTATCTCATATCGATCACATTTTAGGGATTTTGGATTGTGATGTATCTAAATCCAGGTCCGGTTCTATCAATAGCCGCCCTAATACTGTGTTTTGCCATCCCTACTTTGATAAGAAAAATGATATATTTTTTTTCATTAATGTAAACATATATACAAGGCATAATGAATGTGTGAACACACAAATTAAATTCTTATATCTTTGTTTTTTATCATGTAGCTTTTTAGGTGGAATTACGAGAAATTTGCATTTTAGTGTCATAGTCATACTCAATTTCTCTTGACATTGGAGAAATTAATTGTACAATATCTTTTTTAACTTAATATATTTTACTAATTTATATCTTTAAATATTGCTATTTTTTTATCTTATTAGATAAATATTCTACTAACCTTTTAAGAGTGTTTGTTATTGTCGATTAGCTGATAGAGAGATAAAATTTTTGTTAAAACCATTGCTGTAAATCCTTTTGATTAAAAGATGGATGCTCATTTTTATACTCGCAGACTTTCTTATCTTATCTATGAGTATAGACTTTTTGGCTCCTTTCAAATAAGACATCATGAGAAAAAAATATAAAAATTTAGTTAAAGTGTTTGCACTAAAATATTCTTATTGACGATTTATTCATAAATATATGCAATTTATAAAATGTTTTATCAATGTGAGAAAGAAATTAAATATTCTTGAAATCAAGATATATAAAAACTAATTCTAAAATATACGTAAAGAGTAAATCAAATTTTTTTCCTTAAAAAACTATTAAATAATAAATCATGTCTCTCTTTCTGTCATACATGTATTTTGATTAAAAAAAACATCAAATATTATTGGTATAAAAAAAATAAAAGTTAATTCTAAAATAAACATAAAAAAAATTGGGTCAAGTTTATTTTGTTTGAAAAAGTATTTGAATTTTAAAACATTTCTTTCCTTTTGCCATAAATATCTCTTGGTTAAAAATAATATAAAATCAAATATTCTTGAAATAAAGTGATTGTAAAAGTTAATTTTAAATATATGAAAAAATTAAAACAAATCTTATTTATTTAAAAAATATATTAAATTATAAATCATATATTTATTCTAAAAAAAAATAACAAATATCCTCCGATGATTTCAGTTTATTATAGCTACCACCCTATGTTTTCTTTCATAATAAATAGCCCTTGGACTTCTAATTTAGCCTCATTTACCCCCCTGCCTACCAAATCTGTCCAAGAGCCCCTAAATGTTTTGGCCCTGAAATGTGCAATTATAGTTATACCCTCATCAACATGAAACAATGACTTTTAAATCTTCAAATCTTGTAACTCCCAAAATGCAAAAGCCCTCTCCCATGAAATGTGTTTGATACCCAATTCCTAATCTCTTAAAACCCATTTTAGTATACAGATTAAATTAAGATAATAAATCAATGATAATACATCTTCATCTTAATTAATTTTAGCCCTACAAATTAATAATAATACATCTTTATTTCTCTTCTTCTCTATCACAACCACCACAACCATCACCAAAAAATGGCATCGGTATCTCTTTTCTCCTCTCTCAGCCACTCAACCTCGCGCAAATTATCCTTTGCACAACAAAACCCCAGAGACCACGCGTCTTTTAACTTCCATTAAAGCACAATCAGTCCCTACTCTCACAGAAGACGACTTAAAAAACTTACTACTGATAAAGCTGTTGACTATATCAAATTAGGTATGGTCTTCGGTCTCGGCATTGACTCTACTTCCGCCTTTATTATTGATAAGATTGGAAGCCTTTTGAAATCTTACGAGTTGAAAGATATCATAGGAATCCAAACTTTGAAACGTACGAGAGAACAATCGAGGTTAGTTGATATTCCGTTAACTACACTTGATGATCATCTATTACTTGATTTGGTTATTGATGAAGCTGATGCAGAACTTAATCTTGTAAAGGGTAGAGGTGGGGCACTTTTGAGAGAGAAAATGATAGAAGCCGGTTTCAAGAGTTTTGATATGGTGTGGATGGTATCTTTTATGTGTAAATTAATAAACGTTAATTTATGGATAAATTAATAAATTATTCGATTAATTAATAATTTTTTTAAAATAATAATTTTTGTTAATTCTAACAATATTATTTAATAAAAAATTTTATTGTATGTTATTTTTATTATTGAATTAAAGAAATAAATTAATTAATTAGCTCATATGTATATTATGAATGTTCTTAAAAAAGGAATAAATTAACTGATGTATATTTGCTGTGTTAATGGATTTCAGTTGTTTTGATTAGTTAAATACGAGGAATTATTCTTTCAATTTTTTAGTGGGTATATTGTATGTTTATGAACTTGTTATTGAATTATAACAATGATAATGTTAATAAAAATAGTTAAAATATGTAAAATAATTAAACCCGTAAAAGAATGAAAATATTCATAGCAGATGCCCATTGGTTGCCATCCTATCTTAGAATGTTCCGGTTGACTAACCATTTTTCTTTTTCTTTTTTCTTTTTTCTTTTATATATATATATATCCACACACCCATAATAAACTAGAAGACTTAGAATTCGACATTTAAAAAACAATTTGAAAAACAATTAATTAAGAAAGTTAGCGCTCGAAAGCAGAATGTAATTTTGATTAATTTGAATAAGCATTATTAACGAGGGTAAATACAAAATAGATACTGTATAATTCTGGTATACCATCTAAGTATATATTTTGATTCGTTAATTTTTTTAATATAAAGTAGTCATCATAATAAGAAATATGGACCTCGAATACAAAAATATCATAAAAAATTATTACCTTTATTGATATTAATATATGTAAAATTTTCTTACGAATATAAACTATATTATCAAAAACAGAAAAATTATGAGTCAATGTTTACTAATTATAAAGAAAAATTTTTCTTATACTAATGTTGTAAATTGCTTCCTCAAAAATAAAGCTCTTCCTGCTTTATTGTTGGAGGTCCTTCTAAGCGAATATAGTCATACATAACTCCTTGGAAGGGGGTTCTGCTTTTTGCCTGAGTAAGATAGATTGTGTTCTTTCCACTTTTAAGCAAATTGCCTGGCACATTAATGCTGTAAAACCTGTACAATCCATGAATTCCATGTCTGGCAATCGCATTGTCTTTCCCTATAGCCCCTGTTGAAAAATGAGGACGCCTGGCTCTTGGATTGTTGAAACGAACCTTAAAAATCATTGTAAAAACCCATTACTAGCAAAACAAAAAAATTAAGGGTTTCCTTTATTATTAGCATTCCTTTAAATTAATGGATGATAAAGGGTAAGATGAAAGCTGTTCGTACCTGTAAATTAGAATATGAGGCTGATGCCAAGGCCAATTGGAGTGTGTATTCTCCTCTAATGTTCACGTTCTCCAATTCGAATAGAATCTGCCATGTCGTTGCTCGATATCTTTTATTTCCTACCTTCCTGTACAACACAATTAGAATCAACCCTAAAAAGTTTGTTATGGTCTCCAGGATTCGGAAAAGAGGAGCGGAAATAAATTAATACCTAGTAACATGAGCAAAGAACCAGTCTCGAGCATAATTGCTGACACCAACGGTGAATTGGAGATCGTTGTTGGGATATAAATCGGCATATCGAGCCCATAATCCGTATTGCCTAAACTTTTCTGGGTGATTTTCGTATAAGTGATTCACTAGTTTCGGGTCAGGGTCTGGTATGAAGAATTCAGCAGCTGACCGATCGGGAATACCAATTTCCCATAATGTCGGGCCATTTCTCGGAGGCTTGAATGCAAGAACTCCCAAGTTGATCTTAGATCCTTGGTCAATAAAGTGTCAAATTAAGAAAATAAGTAATTGTACGCAAGTAAAAAGGACAAACAAAGATAATATTATAATGATGACCGTGTAATCTAACATTTTGATCATTTGAAGATTGTAAAATATAATGGATGTGAATATTTTACCTGGTTTGACAGTGATTTTAAGATTATATTTATAATCACTAACAATTCCTGGGACCCATGCATACAAATTATAATCTCCTTCTCGAACATTTTCAATTACAAAACGCCCATTCTCGTCGGTTTTTGTCCAGAACTGATAACCCTGATTAAAAGAAATATATAAAATCATTGTTTAACTGCTAATTATTGCCTTATTCTACTTTCAAACACAAATAAAATAATAATAGCAAAATCAAACCTTAGTCTCTGTTTGCCATGATCCCACATCTCCTGGTGCTGCCAACCCAACATATGCAGATTTCGCCCACATCAATTTCTGATTCATATACCTAAAACATTAAAAGGAAAAAGAAGTAAAGTTTTAGATGAACTATTGTATATAATTGAATGACAAAAAATAAATAAATAAATTAAAATTTAGAAGTATATATGCAATGGTTACCGGTCTTGGACTAGAAGTTGACCTGCAACTGTTCCTCTTTGATCGGATTGAGGAAAATCATTCGATTGAGGAAAATCATACGGCCAACTTGCAACATCTCTCAACATCTATTTGAAAGTATCAAATTTGTTGATTGATGTTACTGTCAGAAGTATAATAATAAAATAATCAATGCTGGCTTCAGATATTTGGTATTTGTATATAGACCTGTTGTTTCGCATCTTCCCACAGTGTACGAGGATTGTTATCAGACGAAACTGAGTTCAGATAAACAAAACCAGGACCCAGTACTTTCTTCCAAGGCTCTCCAAAATATGAATCTACATCCCTCCCACTATAATGAGTGCTAGTGAACATCTGTGCGCACAACAAATCAATCACCAAATTGTTAAAAAAGACAATATATTGATCGGTATATATATTTATATTGATTTTGATTGACGAGTTGTTGAGACTTACAGAGAGGAGGACGGGGCCAACGTGAGATGTGAGATCTTGCTTGGTAGGACCAGATGTGCGGAATTCATCACTGGGTGTGATAACCCAAAATCCCACTGCTGGATCAGAACATACCCATCCGTGAACCCTGTTATCTTTGTTCTCGCTTGAGTATTGGTACTTGTCATCAACCTGAGATGTCAAACAAGTTGTGAAAGGATCGGAAAAAAATATGTTATCAGTCATCATAGTATTAATATTGAAGGCTTGAAGAAAGAAAAGGTACCTCTCCTTTGAGTTTAGGATTGATTGGATTTGTCAAGAGAACAGCCTCTGCATAGTCAAGAGGACGACTGCGATTGTGTTCGCGGTCGTCAGGCATGGGCATGATCCTTTGTCTGTCGTCCGATAATGCCATATAATGAAACCTAACCATCCGTTTTCGAAACAAAATCAACATTATAATGTTTCTTCGGTGCTTTAGAGAAACAAAAGAAAGAAGATGAAAGAAAAGGAAGAACGAAAATTGTGAAAGTTAATACTTGTTTTTTTGGAGCCTGAAAACAGCCCTTATTTGATCCATGAAGACACCTGGCCATCCTTGTTTGCGCTCCATTATTGCATAGAAGTAGAAACCTGAGCTACCACGCCGCATTATATACCTGCAGCAAAACAAAGTTAAATAATCGATCTATATCAAGAAAGAATTCTTTCACAATTTTGTTAAAGCATCATTAATATTCAGACAACACATACCTTAAGTCCACATTTAAGGGCGCTAGAGAGCCACGGAGGGCATTATTCCAAGTTCTTGTGAATGAAAGTTCTACTTGCTCTTCATTTTGCATGATTATCTTGAAGTTCGTTCCTCTAAGACTAGTACACATTAAGTAATAAATAATTTAAAATTAATTTGGGGTAATTGTATTTTTTTAATTAATTAAATATATTCAGGGTGAGATAATTTACTTGTCTAAATCGCCACCCTTTTCAGGCTCATTCCATACCACATCCCAATACCTGAAAGCATGTTCGATTTTGTAAGGGGAAAAAATGAAAACAAGGAGACAATTTAGAATAATGTACTTAGATGAGATTGGTAAGTTGCACACCCTCTTCTATCGTTAATCTCATTTGTTTCCAGCACGTTGTCAATTCCGTTATACTTTATTCCGATGACTTTACCATCTGGGCTCGACAGAGTAACTCGGACGAGGCCATTACTCATCACCACCTCCTGAAAATATACCCAATTAGTAAATGCAATATTATATGTATACACACATGTATGAACTAATAATGATGATAATGATTGTCGAAAAAGTTTTACCCCTCGATTATTTATAATTTGTAATCTGACAGGAGACGACTTCAACAACTTTTCATAGTTGATGCTTCTCTGAAAATTTCTGCAAAGAAAGAGAGAGAACGGTGTAAAATCGAAAGGTCTCCCATTGAATCTATGAGATGATGAGAAGAAGGAGGTTTGATGTAAAAGTTTAAAAAGGAAATCGTTATGTTTGGAATCAATGTGACAATTTAATAAAGGAAACAAAAAATTAATTGAAAAGCAATCTCTATTACCAGATTGAGTTTTCAAACTAAGCGGAAGTGCTCGATTTTGATATATTATTTGGAAGGGCCGTGTTTCTAGTCTCAACGAACTTGATAATAAATAAATCTTTCTATTCGAAGGAAAGAAGTTTACGTAAAACCTTCACAAGAAGACTATGTAATGTTAGAGAATGAACCACCACCTAAACGATGAAGTGTCCTTGGAGCAAGCGCCTTGCGAGAAGAACAGCTTAACAAGTACCATCGTCAACAGCAAGACAATAGAACCCCGTTTTCTTTTCCAACCAAAGTTCTCCATTCTCAACGAACAAAAGCTGCAATCAACAACACAAACACCGAACATAAAGCCTATTTTAAGTAGAGCTCATGGAATAAGGCTGAACAGGAACGTAAGAAACAAGTAGCAATTGCGTACTTAAAAAAACCTGGACTCTTGTACCGAAATTAGCAATCGCCGTGTTGTGCAGCCTTTTCTTCTCTTTTTCTCCACTCAACTCACAAACGATTCTTTTTCCTTTCACTAGATTATGAAATTGCTCTTAAGGATTGATCTGTTTTTATAGTAACTTAGGACGTATTTCCTAAGTTAATAGGAATTTATTTGCACGTTGATTTTTGTTCTCGGTCTGCTGCTCAGTATTGAGTCACTAGATTATCTATCCTTAAGAAGACTTGTTTTGTATTAATTTATAGTAAGTATTTTAGGAAACTTCCAAATTCAATTCAAATATAATAGGGAAAGTGTTAAAAATAAAAAATAAAAAAACTAGAAACGAAGGCCATGTAAAAAAAAAGAAAGTAAAAACCAGATTTTTCTCTGAGAATTTTAGAATTATTAAGTAGTAATTGTTTAATTTTACATAACTATTTGAAATTAAATAAGAAAATCTCTAGGATTAATTATCTAAAATTCTAAAATTTTAATTAATTAAATTAAAAAAATTTATTAGATTTGGAAAGATATTTTTTTTGTTGCTAACCAGTATTTCTTTAGAGACTAAATGGATGGTTATATAATTTTGTACACAAATTTTAAATTCATTAGAAATTATTTTCCAGTGGGGCATCAAGCCTACATAATGATAATTTGTCGAACATGTATAAAATAAACAATACACACTATTAAAAATTAAAGAGAAATAATGTGATCTTTTTTGGTGGGTATTTTTTTACTTTAATACAAAAAAATAGATATTTTGCAATAAAATTCACGGGTTTCTCATAAATTTTGATTATTTTTTACCAAAAATTGACAAAAAAGAGAATATCCAAAAAATCCTCTTTAACATAATTAGAAACATATTTTTTGAACGAAAATAACCCTACAACCTAAACATAAAACTCTAACATTTTCCGTTCACTTTTTCTCACTTTTCAAACTCAAATGACGATTAAAATAGAAAACATCATAAAATTTTGCACCTTCGTTTCAGGTTTGAATTTCTTGAACCAAATTTTAAAATTTTGATAAAATCAAAATTAAATTATTGTTTAAATATTGTACTATGATTAAATGTAACAAAATGATAATATTGTTTGTGTATGGAGCAAGTTTTGATCGTAAAATCCTTCATAAAAAATTTTCTGATACTTTTAAACTCAGTTTTGAGAAAAATTTAAATTTATTTTAAAAGCATAAATAAGATCAAGAGTGCAAAAAGAAACTAATTTTGAAAGTAGAATAGAATTGATTTCGAAAGTAAGATAGGACTGATTTTGAGAGTAGAATTTAATTGATTTTAATAGTAGAATTTAACTAATTTTGAAATTGTTAGTGTAATATACTTTAGAAATTATTTATGTTATCGATTTCAAAATATTTTGTATTATATTACTGTAATATGTATTGTACATATTATGAATAAAAAATTATTTTTATTTATATGTATATACTACTTCCTCTTTCTTATCATACTAATAAATAAAGTATATATATGAATGCTTAGATAATTGGATTATCTAAAGTATTCCTTGTGTATGCAGTATTGACTAGGTATCGATATCGTATAATAGGTACATTGAATATCTCTTATTAATATCATGAAATGATATTAGTACGGATGACAATGAGAATCATGTCACTAGAAATTAGTGTGAATTAATAGTTAAAGAACTGTTTTTCAAATATATATATAAAGAAATGATGAATCACACAAAATGTATGCTATCAATGATTCGTAATTTAATTATACTAGTGTCCAAAGTATTCCTTTGACCTGAGACATCATAGCTGTTATCTAATATAGATGTATATAGTTCATATGTCGTATAAGTGCAAGATTAATCACATTTTATATAATAAATTGGTTTAGTAATGTGTTGCTTGGACCTAATGGATAGTTTTGTGAAAACTGTCTAAGTCAAGAGAAAGCGTGCATGAGATGTATGTGAGTGCATGCAAATCTCCTTAAGTAATTATCATATCCATGCCTCCTATTATAAGATAACTAATAATTCTTTGACATAAATTTTCTATTCTAAGATTTCTATTATGTAAGGAGTATGAAGTTTGTGTAATTGAATTGAGTTTATCTGGTTCTCGATGATATTTGAGTTTTGATCAAAATTCTATTATATAAGGTTAGGATGAGAATATTATTCATAAAAACACTAAAATTTATATGTGACTAATGTAGGATATCAAGATTTTTATTATGTGAGGTATTTAAAACTAGGACAAAGAAAACTGAATCATGTACAATATATGATACAGAAAGAAGAGTTCTTTACTCATTGAAGTCAGTTGACCAAGATATCTATTATATGAGCTCAATTGCTTTAGATGAAAATTCGATTTTTCACTAATTTTATAAAATCTAACAATTGTTTAAGTCATATATTAGAAAGTGTAGAATTTAAATAAGATCGTGAAAGCTGATTTGATCATGCTCAATAAATGTATTCAATAGTTGAATTCATTTAATGATGCAATGTACTTACAAACAATCTTTCATGTCTTTTTAGTTTTCTTTTAAGTGATACAAAATTTCATCATCAAATGTCTTTCTGAAGATACTGGATAGTTATATATTGACAGAATCGAACTTTAAAGAGCAGTTGAGAAATATGAGAATAAATCTCAATTTCAAAGAGATTGGATATATTTTAGAAATAGAAATACCTATATCTTTAAAGGCAAATGCTTTAGAGAAGGAGCAGGATGCCTTTAATAAATGGTATATCAATAATCATAAAGTACAACTTTATAAGTTAGCTTCCACGAATTAAGAGCGATAGATGAAGCATGAAAATATTTTTTTGATGTATGATATACTAAAATCCTTACAAGAGTTATATGAGAAAAACTCCCAGATAGTAGAGTATGAGATGTGCGCTGTCATATTTAATGTGAGGCTTAAGGAAGGAGTTTCATTTAATGATCAGATCATTAAGATGATTAACATTATCGGACAGTTGAACATTTGAGGTATGGTCATAACTATCTATCTCAAGGTTAATTTGATTTTTTGGTCCTTTTTTCTAAGTTATAAATTATTTATAACTAATTATAATCTGAATAAGATTGAGCAAACTCTTTTAGAGTTACTCAATGAGCTTCAAAAACTTTATAAGCAAAAGACTAAGGGCAAAGGATATGAGGATATTTGAATGCCTACTACCAGTAAGACTGATAAAAGATCATAGCACTCATCTCGAAATTCAAAAGTTAGACTTAAGAAAAAAGAAAGCCAAAAAGGCTAAACCTCGTAAACATCCAAATCTAAACCCAAAGAAAAATGTTTTCATTATAAGGCAGATAAGCATTGAAAAAGAAACTATCTAAAGTATCTTGATAATCTTGAGATGTCATGCCCCGACCCTAGTCGACCAAGTGGTAATAATCGCGAATCCTAGAAATACATCCTATTAATTAGAATGTAGTCCTAAAACCCTTAAGACATTAGTACCTATTTTATAACATATTTTCAAAAATAACACAATGTAGAAGATTTTCAATCATGAATATAATTCAACATCGGTATTCCCATAGAATACACAATATTATAAATATTTTTCAAAAATATCCATTTCAATGAGTCTTGGCCAAGTCAAATACACAAAATGTAAATACAATATTATTTATGTTCAGTGGATCATGACACCCTAGTATGAGTCGGGTACCTAAAAAATCTGTTAAAAACTCGCTTCAGCTATGTTATGTCGCATCCGACTACACTAACCTGAAATAGAAAAATGAAGGGGTGAGTATTTGAAAAAATACTGAGTAAGTAGATCACACAATGATATACATATAGCAAATGATTTCATACATGGATTACGAAAAACCATCGTAATCATCTAAAGCAAAATATGTGCGATGTAGCATACTAAACATGACTGAGAAAGAGTCAATATAAATCAAATATATATGTAATCCCTCGGTCTATAGGATCTCATTCATTCTCTCTGAGCTATATAGTTGATCCGCAACCCTGGTTGGGGAGGTATGCCCATGTAAATATATAAATGGCTAGTATGCTTTAGCCTGTACATGTTGGATTCCACTCATCCTATCTTGGACTGCATGGCCAATCCACATTCCTGAGTCTATTAGATTCCACCCGCTCTATCCTGAGTTGTATGGTCAATCCTTACCCTAGGACTATCAGATTTCATCCACTCTACCCTGAGTTGTATGGATAATCCTCACCTATAATATCATTAATATGGCACACAGCTAATAACTCTATCATTTGTGGCTCACAAGGCCAAAATATAACTGTGGCTCACAAGGCCAAAACATATCTGTAGCTTGCAAGTCCACATAGAAAACAACACTATAACATGCAAGGCCAAAACATACTCATGACACCCTGATCATTGTTTGTAATCTACAATCATTTACTATAAGTCTACAATCATTATATAAAATATCATTTACTATAGGTCTATGGCCTCAATCTTATAACATAATATCAAAATATATACATTAGACCTCCGGTCTCACATTCATTCAAAACCTATTCTATCACAAATAAGGGGCCAACCCAGCCACCACATAACATTATTCATAGCCTCTTCATTTCAGTTATGTATCCAATACACATATTCATAATCTATGTTATACTAAGCATTATCATTTAAAAGCATATAATAAGACGAAATAAAGGTAGTATATCCACTCACATTACTAGGATGAAAAACCACCCTCGGACTATCCTCTTCACGATGAAGATCCTTTAGTCTCTGCTACCATGTCTAGACACACATACAAATATAGATTCAATGATCTGTCAATAATATATGTATGATATAATGCATGTTCATGCTACTCTCTCTCTCTCTCTATCCTTTTTTCTCTCTATTTACTACCTATAAATATAACCCTGCTCTATTTTCTCGTCTTTCACATCAATTTCAACACCAAATGAAGTCAAAGTCTTCTAATTTATCGATACTGTTGATAAATTAGAAAAACCCCAAATCTTAGGATTTTATAAACAGTGTTATGAGCTATATATTCCTAGATCTACTTAAAATAATAGCTTAATTAGAGAAATAAGTTAAAGAATAGGCTTATCCAAACCAGTGGGCGAGCTTAGAACCCCTTTTCAACTTGAATCCCTCTTTTTGACTACTGTTTATGACAACCCTTCCTTCGTGATTCCTCTTAAACCGACGAGTAAAACCCCAATCAGAGGAGGTTTCTATGTTTTGTTGTTATTTTTGAGTTCATAGAAATTAAAATGGCGGAGTTTGTTGAGTAAGATCAGTTTATTACAGGGTAGGAAATGGTTTTTATCGTGTAACAAGAGAGTAAGTGAAAATGAGGAAGACGATCCCCTGGTCTGCATAAATAGGGGCCTTGAAATAACCAAAATACCCCTCTAAAATGTGTATAAACGTGTAACACCTCATTATATATCAATACATACTCTCTATGTATCGATACTTCGTCACAGAAAGGGGTCGTTCACATTCTAATTCGTCTATGGATCGATACATGAATAGTTTATATATCGATACTTACTTCATTGAAGTCCCAAGTATCGATATTTCAATCTCCAAGTATGGATACTTCTAGTCGAACATTGGTTCCAAGTCGAAAAATACCCCGAGTATCAATACTTCTTCCATAAAGTATCAATACTTTTACTATTTATCCTGACCAAATGGTATCGATACTTCCCTCAAGTATCAATACTTTCTTCTATGTGTTTAAATATTGATACATGAAGCCCATGTATCAATACTTTCATTTCTAGGTATCGATACATTCTGCCCCCCAGAGCCAAGTATCAATATATCAACATAGTATGTATCAATACTTTCTCCTGTTTTTTCTATTTCGGGACAGTAACTTCAAATGGGCATAACTTTTGACTGGAAAGTCCTCACGGAACCCATAATATATCAACAAAAAGATTTCTTTGAGATCTATAAAAATAATTTTTCTCAATTGGAGATGATTTTGAAGTCAAAAATTCAGTTCTTTCTCACAGACTCATATTCTATACCACACATTTTTTTTCAAAAATAAATTCATGGTATCTTATCCTCTAATGCATGATCTATATATGACATCATGGTAGAAATATCATGAGGGACAAAAATCTCATGGTAGAAATCTCATGATCTATATATGACGAATCGAACCCAGGCACAAGGATTTCTTTCCCCCAAAGGGGACGCCTCTTAACCATCTCAACCAAAATGGTTAAGAGGCGTCCCCTTTGGGGAACAAAAGCCCTTGTTCCTGGGTTGGATTCGCCGTAGGGGGTTACAGCTCTCAAGTGCGCAAACACACAGGGCCAAGGGACAACAATACCTGGACCAAGTGAGTGGGTCCAGAGAGGCTGACAAGCTATTTGGGCCCATGTAGGCGATCTCGGAGAGGCTGGAAGGCTACATAGGGTGGGTCCTATAAAGGGGGATGCCATAGAAGAACAATGCTCTTATAAACTATTTTGTACAGCTTTTCAAGTGCTTAAAAGCTAGATTTTGCTTCTCTTAAAAAAAAGAGATTTTAAATTAAAGCTGAAAGCTATTTGGTAAATTTATTTATAAAAAATCTTTTTCATAGAAAAGTTGTTTGGCATAACAGTTGAAATAATCTCTTTTTTTTAATTAAAATTACCATAAAGTGCATTTTACTTTGTTAGAATAAAATATTTGACTTTCAAATTAATTTATTAATTTATTATTTTTCTTAAGAGTAAGAATTTGTAATTTTTAATATTTATAATGAACAAAATTTCTATAATTACTTAAAATAAAAAGTTTCACATATAATTATCTAATAACACATAATTCATAATATAATCATAAATCAATGTAGTCTATTTTCCATCAATGCAGCAATAATTTGTTTACGAACTATAACTATGAAACCATCATCAAATAATCTTCTACTACTTGATGTACCAATTTCTTTATCATTATTTGTATCTTCTGAACCTTCAAGAATATAATTAAGATTTTGATCGCATTTATCAAATTCTTCATCTATATTATCACACTATCTAATGTAGTTATAAAGTGTCGTTGTTGCATCAATAATCTTTTCTTGCTTTTTCAATGAAAATAGCTTCATATCACGTAAAATATGCCATTTGTTCTTCCAAACTCCAATTGTTCGTTCAATAATATTTCTTAACGAAGAATGTGTATGGTTGAATATTTCTTCTATACCTTCTGGCTGATTACAACCTCTAAAATCAAGAATGTGATATCTTTCACCTTTGTATGATGCTAAATACCCTTTCATATTAGGATAGTCAGCATCTATTAAATAATATTTACTTACAAAAATTTAAAAGTTTCATATTAGCTCGTTATTAAAATTGAAGATATAGAATATAAAGTGATAAATTATATATTATAAAAATTAAAAGTCATACCTTCTACAGGATGACGGAACATGTGTGTCATTTCTTCAAGCACAGATGACAAGATATGTGTATCATGTGCAGTGTCAAGCCAACCAATAACTACAAAAGTGAATAGCATGTTAAAATTACATATTAACAAGACATTGTGTGTTGGATATCCCTTTCTACCAATAAAATGAGTTTGTTCATTTAGTGGAGGAATAACAAGCACATACAATCCATTTATAACACCAATACATTCTTTAAAATAAGGCCAAAATCTACAATCATTTTGAATTTTAGATGGAACCTCTAAAAATTAAAGATTTGATATCTTGACAATTTCACTAGCTAATAAACACAAACTATCTAACACTTCACTGAACTTTCTACTCATGGTCTCGCTGGATTTTTCAAATTTATTTTGAGCATTACGATTTGTTTTGTTATGTGCACAAGTCTAAAGAAACATACAAACTGCCTCTAATGCTATCATCTCTTTAGAGGGATGTAACCATCCTTTATTCACCAAAGTATTAGTTAACTGCAAAACAATATTTGTTTTCATTCTAAACATTTTATAACTTTCTCCAAGAGTTTGTAATGTTTCACGTACCCATTTCCATCCATCTAAATAATTAAATCGATTTCCTTGTTTCATCAAGTATTTAATATGATATTCAATAACAATAGTAGCTCCTGTACAAATGATTTGTAATAACTTTGCACGTTTTCTTCTTTTCTCAATTAAAGAAACTTCATTGAAAGACATCTGTTTAATAATGTAAAAAAAACATAAGTACAAATCTAAATATATCAACTAAAAAAACATATATCATGAGGAATAACAAATACATTCAAACAAATATATTGCAATTGGACAATTAAAAAGAAAAAGTAGTTTAAATCAACACAACTACAAAGAAAGAGTTGTTTAAAGTAACAAAATCAAAGATATTCAAACAACAATTTGGTTAGACAATTTTAAAAAATAATTCAAAGGAACATCGACCTAAATTAAACAAGCCAAATCGTAATCTGAACATCTACTCCGATTTATTGTGCTTCTTATATTGATATAAAATCCAAAGAGCTTTCTCACTAAAATCTATCAATGGAACAAAAACAAGCCTATTTTTTTCCTCTTGAAGAAATTCTAGTCCAAAAAAAAATCATCTGTATTTAATCTTCCCTCCTTAAGCAGAGATTTCAATATTCGAAAATTTTTTGAAATACTATATTCTCTTGTGAATTGTGATGAACATGAAATATTAGAGTGTCAGTCGCAGAGAGACTTGATGCCACCTCTACCAACTCATCCAATGATTGATGCATATGTGCAGAACCCCCTTTTTTATTACTCTTTGTAACAATTTTTCCCTTTTCTTCTGTTAGTATTTTTTCTTTCTTAATTTATGATTTACCATAAGGTTGTTATTTTTAGCATAATTGGTTTCTTCATTATCAATATCAATGGTATGGTATGGTAGAGTATCTTCAATTGGTACACCCATTACTGGTGTCTATGCATGTTGACTAGTGGCTATTATATCTCTAAAAATAAACGCCAATAAATCAGCATGTTCTAACCTACTATGCCGAAATTTGGCATACTTTGGATCAATTTTTAAATGATACACAACTAGCAAAAAGGAATCAATTTTTAAATGATAGTAAATATTAAATTAAAGTAGAGTAGATGAAATATATAAACATAATATACTTACTTTTATCTTTACTTCCCACCATGTGGCATAAACTTCAATGGTTCCCTTCTCATGATTCCAACCCAATCCAGTTTCTTTTCCCTTTAGTTGTCTCCATAATGTCCAGTCACCCTTTAAACTATCAAGTTTATTTTTTAATTGTCTTTGAGTGTAACTTTTATTAACACAAGTATTAAAATTATAATACCTGATCCAAGTCTGTCAACAATATTTTTCGCTTTGACCCAACCCTTGGGGCCTCACGGTTTTGTTCTTAGAATGGATTATCACGAGAACTTCCCAAGAGGTCACCCATCTTGGTACTATTCTCATCTAAGCATGCTTAACTACGTAATTCTTAGAGTTAAACCACCACTCATCCCAAAAGGCCTTATTGACAACTTGGTTCTAACTCTATATATATAACCTAGTAACTTTCTCTCCTATTTTGATATGGGATTCGAGTCATTTTAGTCATCCTAAAAACCTGCCAGAAGCCGCTCCTTGCTCAGACTCCCTCGGCCCCAGTGTCACTTTTCGCCCTCATCGAATCGAGATGTTACAGGCCCATCAACTTTCGTCTGGTTCATCCCCGAACCATGATCATCGTACTGGAGGAGAGTTGGCTCTGATACCAATTATAACATCGAGTCTAAGTCTGTCAATAATATTATCCGCTTGTTGGGCCTCATAATTTTTTTCTTGATAATGGGTGGTGATCCCGAGAACTTCACAAGAGTTCACCCATCTTTGGTACTGCTCTCGTCCAAGCACGATTGACTACGTAGTTCTTGAAGTTAAACCACCACCCATCCCAAAAGGCCTTATTGACAACTTGGTTTCAACTGTACATATATAGCCCAATAACTTTTTCTCCCATTCCGATATGGGAAGTCGCTCCTTACTCAGGCACCCTCATCCTAGCGCCACTTCTCACCCTCATTAGACCAGGATGTTATAGGCCCATCGGCTTTTCCCTGAGTCATCACCATCGTACTGGAGGAGAGTTGACTCTGATACCAATTGTAACACCTGGTCCACATATATCAATAATATTATCCACTTTGACTCAATCTTTAGGGCCTCACACTTTTATTCTTGGTAATAGGTGGTTATCCCGAGGACTTCCCAAGAGGTCACTTGTAACACCCCGTATTTTGAATAAGGGTATTTTTGTCTTTTTAGTAATGTACGTTTGGGTTCTGTAACGATTTTAATATTTCAAGGGTTGAATTGAGGTTTTGGAAGAATTAGAATGATTAAGGACTGAGAATGGATGTCAAGAATTGATCGGGAACTTAAGCGCAAGAGAAAACTCAAAGAGGGAAGCATTCGGTCGAACCAATAAGGTGGTTCATTCGAATGAAAGCTTGGTTCGATCGATCGAATCAAATGCACCAGATTTCCAGAGAGTGCGAGAATTCTCGATCGAACGGAACATCATTTGATTGAACGAAGGGTAGGATTCGGTCGATCGAATCGTGCAAAAAGTCCAAAATACCCTCATCTGAAAGCTTCTTTTCGTTAATAATCAGACGCAAAATGGTAATTTTCTTCTATTTCTATAAAAAAGGCTAAGCCCCCTCCTTTCCTGCGGTTTTTCTTCTCCTTCCCCTCTCCTTCTCCTTCTTCGTTCTTCCTCTGTTCCACACACACACATTTCGTTTCTTCAATTTCTCTTCACCATCTTGCTGCATTCTATCTCTCAAGCACATTGGTAGCTTCAATTTGTGGCAAGAGGCGTCGGAATCAAGTGGGAAGTTAGGGTTTTGGGGCTCAAATTGGGGCTTTTGGTGTTCCAGGCCGAATTGAAGGAAACCGACCACACCACGAGGTTCGTAGCTCCATTTCTAACCCCTCTGCATATCCCATTTCGCATTATATGAACTTTGATTCGTATGTGCCTTCGTATGCATTTTCGTAGATTTATCGCATTTCACTTAGTTTTAAGATGTTCTTTAGGTTGTAATAAAGCCAATGAAATCATAGGAAGGTAGAGATGTGATTTTTGAGAATTTGAGTGAGTGTGAACAGTGATTGGAGGTACTGTTCTGACAGGCATGTGAGGTCTGCATGTCAAAAATGTGAATTCGAGCCGCATTAAGCTTGTTAAGCTAAAATGTGGGTTCTCGGTAGTAAGGGTTTGGTAATTGGTAGCGTAACACGGGTTTTTCTCGAATTCACGTACTTCCCGAGTATAGGAAATCAAGATTACATTCATTCCTCGCATTTGAGTCTCGTGTATAAGTTAGAAATGAGTATTGATGGGATTTTGGAATACCCGTGTTCAGGCATCGATCGCGAGGAGCAGGAACGCGACCTGAGCGAAGAACTTTAGTGAGTGCGTACCCTCCCTAATTAGTGAGTGGATCCTTTTTATGTTTTTACTGCTTTAAATGATTTCTTATGCTTTTATATATATATATATATATATATATATACATATGTTTAATAAATGCCGATATCGAAGATTTATGGT
>JAVXUL010000020.1:7687483-7700312 GCA_035590515.1 Trichilia minutiflora
CCTCGTGGTCCTCTCCCAGGCTACTTCACATCACTCACCTAGACGGCCTCTCACTAGGTCCGTGCTAGGCTACTTTATACAACACTCACTTGGGGTTCACTGTAGCTACAGAAATCATACAGGCCATCATGGCCAACAACAACTGGGCCCTCTCGACCTCATCACTAAAATACTAACATAAAACATAATACCAAAATACAATAAGAAAACCTGGCCCTCAGGCCGTATCATTATAAATCGGAAAACAAACATAAATCCCGGCTCGTCGGCCATATATCATCATCAGAAAATCCATATCAAAGCATAGCATAAATAAAAACTAGCCCAACAGCTATCATTCACATAAAACGCACATAAATCAACAAACCAACAAAACCAATCGGCTCTCCAGCCACAAAACCAATAAACACATACATCGAAATCCATAATCCTTCTTATTATTCAAACATATATAAAACAAAGCATAGATCCTTGATAGTCGGCATTTATCAAACATATGTATATAAAAGCATTAGAAATCATTTAAAGCAGTGAAAACGTAAAAAAATCCACTCACTAGTTAGGGAGGGTACGCACTCCCTAGAGTTCCTCGCTCAGGTCGCGTTCCTGATCCTTGCGATCGATGCCTGAACACAGGTAAACCAAAATCCCATCAATACTCATTTCTAACTTATAAACGAGCCTCGAATGCAAGGAATGTATGAAACCTTGATTTCCTACACTCAAAAAATACGCGAATTCGAGGAAAACCCGCGTTACACTACCGATTACCAAACCTTTACTACCAAGAACCCACATTTCAGCTTAACGAGCTTAATGTGACTCGAATTCACATTTTAGACATGCAGACCCCACGTACCCGCTGGAACAGTACCTTTGGTCACTGTTCACACTCACCCAAATTCTCGAAAATTACATCTCTAGCTTCCTATGACTTTTCTAACTCCTATACAACCCAAAGAACATTTTAAAACTAAACGAAATGCGATAAATCTACGAAAACTCATACAAAGGAACATACGAATCAAAACTCATAAAATACGAAATGGGATATACAAACGTGTTAGAAATGGAGCTACGAATCTCGTGGTGTGATCGGTTTCCTTCAATTTGTCCTGGAACACCGAAAACCCCAATTTGAGTTCCAAAACCCTAACTTTTCCAACTCGTTTCCTGTACTTTTACTAGCAAATCGACGCCTCCAAGGAGTTAGATACGGAGAATGTGACTAAATGGTGGTAAGAAATCAAAGGAAAGGTGAAAAACGAAATGTGTATGTGTGTGGAACAGAGGATGGACGAAGGAGAAGAAGAAGAGGGGAAGAAAAAGAAAAACAGGGAAGGAGGGGAGTCAACTCCCCTTTTTATAAAGGCAGGGGAAAAATTATCATTTTTCCCCTGATTATTTAAGAAAAGAAGTTTCCAGAAGGGGGCAATTTTGTCTTTTCGCACGATTCGATCGATCGAATCACACCCTTCGTTCAACCGAATGATGTTTCGTTCGAACGAAGTCAAGCTTCATTCGACCGAGAATTCTCGAGCTCTCTGGAAAATCTAGTGCCCTTGGTTCTGTCAAACGAATCAAGCTTTCGTTTGACCGAATCTCATTCGTTCGCACAAACCCGACTATTCGTTCGACCGAATGCTTCTCACTTTGAGTTTTCTCTTGTGCTCAAGTTCCCGATCAATTCCCGACACTCATTCTCATTCCTTAATTATTTTAACTCTTTTAAAACCTCAAATCAATCCTTGAAATATTATAAATTCTTATAGAACCCAGACATACATTATTAGAAGGACAAAAATACCCTTATTCAAAATACCGGGTGTCACACTCGATATGTATTTAAGAATGATAGGATACATATTGAAAATTCGTGACAATTGTTATGTGTAGAACTCACGGATCGAGACGTGACAAAAAAATTATATATCCATTCTACTTATTAGAATATGACTTTTACTTTTATAAATTTTTTAAAAACATTTTATAATGTTACATTATCATGTTCACTTGTTTATTTTTCTACTTTTTTATATTTTAAACCATTTGTATGATATTAATTATATTTTTGCTCGTTATAAAGATATTGATGAGTTTAAAATGGTTTGCTTTGTTATGGAAAAAAATCCAAAAATATTAAAAAGATATACCTAAATTATTTGTATATGCAACAATGATTCCTAAAATCAATCTTTTTTGTTCTGTTATATTAGTTCATGAAACTGTCCAAATTTTGAATGTTAACTTTCATTTTAATGGTTCTTATTGGAAAAAAATTTTAAACGATGTTTATCTTCAATATTAAAATATGATAGGTATAAATATATAAATTATTTGTAGTAGTAACAAGTCTGTAGTTGATACTCCTTGGAAAAATGTTAGAACTAGTTGAAAAATGTTAGAACTCATTAGAACTAGTATATTTCATGAATTAGAAAAATATATTTCTACTGATTATGCTAATTTGTTTAGCCTTGAAGAAAAAAGAAATTTTAATGTTTTGTAACGATGAAAAGCAAATGAAAAAGTTTTTCTTGTGCTGTCCACCATGACTTGTGATATACTAACTTCTCCAGTGATCACAATTGTATCAAAATCTACTTTCAATGAAGAAAAATGGGTGTTAGATGAAAGGAGATCAAGTCTATCATCGAAAGTTTTGGATTGTTTAATATGTTTAAAGAATTGAGAAGATGCAGAGGAAAGAATTCAAAATATAAATTAACACATTGATAAGGAAAATGATTGTTATAATTTTAATGAAAATTAATTTTACTGATGATCATTATTTTCTTTAATCAATTTAATTCCGACAATGGTTCTATTTCTGGTACTTGGTTTTAG
Source organism: Trichilia minutiflora (assembly GCA_035590515.1). Classification (NCBI taxonomy): domain Eukaryota; kingdom Viridiplantae; phylum Streptophyta; class Magnoliopsida; order Sapindales; family Meliaceae; genus Trichilia; species Trichilia minutiflora. The sequence continues at coordinate 7,690,331 of JAVXUL010000020.1, forward strand.
ACCTCTGTTGGCTAGTTTTGTTTTTAGTACTAAGCTTGGTTCTATTGTGTTTCTAATAATTTTGCACTCTAACGTGGTTCTGATTCTATTTTCTGTATTATTTGGCTCTGTGTATATTATTTTTTAAGTTGATATAAAAAATTTTAATAGATAAATTATAAATAATAGATAATTCAATGAATGTTAACTTAATTAGAATATAATATAACTATAATGATATAAATTCATCCATCTTATTATGGGATATTTTATATTTTATTTGTTTAACTTATGAATGTTGAATGTTATACAGTTATGAGTTATGAATTATTAATTATTTATGAAAATTATGAATTTGGATATTATATTCCTTGTAAATGACATGAGAATTGTTCAAATGTTTAATCCTTAAATTGAAATCTTGAAATGGTCAAACTAAACATTAAACATTTTGAATATTAAACATTAAACATTTGTTTTATAGAAGTTATGAATCAGAAAATAAAGTTTGAGCCCTTATAAATAGTAAAAACATGGCACGACATAGTTCAGCATCAGGGCCAAGCATTAGGTCCGAGCTCGACCGTTACAAGTCCCCAGACATGGCCTATGAAGGGATTAGGTTGACGCACAACACAAGCAGTGCCAAACCAGAGCCCTTTATGGACCCAAACTCAAGCCCGAAAGCCTGAATTCTAGGCCTAGCACAGCCTGATGCTGGGTCATCCTGTGTTGTACTTTTATTGTTTATCATATCTGTCCATGCCTTGCTTTACTTACTGTTTATGTGCCAGGTGTATACCCATTTGCCATCTCTAAATTTGCCACTATCATATAACATCTTATTGCCACATCAATACCATTTATATTATAAAATTAAATCTAAAATAATGCAAAACAATACCATTTTGTATTTTGCTAATTTAAAAATCTCTTAATGTGTACATCTCCAGTCAGTTCTTAAAACTAAGCAACTCATCTATTCAATTGAAATGGTAGGGACCTAACGAATTCTCTCATACAATGGGTGTCTATACTACACTACCAGTGCCAATAAAGTAAGATTGTGATCCCAAATCAAGATACGAACAAGGGCAACAAAAGACAACTGTCCTCTATCGTACATCAGAGCAAAGCTCATTTGGGCAAAGTTTATTTTGTATGCATGATGTCAAATGCATTTCAAATTCTTGCTTGAACTAAGTTGCTGCAATCGGCCTCCACTGCAGAGGTTAAGATTCTTTCTAGCATAAAATTTAAACTGACCTCTACATAGTGTTCATGCATCTAATGCTAGAAACTAGGAAATGGTCTGGCTCAACTCAAAGGACTCCTATATACTTCCAGTAGCGATTGTAGAAACGAAGTGATTGTTCCTCGGAGACAGCTACCTTAAATGTCCACTCTTCAGAGGTCATAACAATTCATACAATTGGAGATTAAGAGTATCATCAAACTATACATGAATCATGCATTTAAACTATACATCAGAACTTTTCCTTCTCAAAATAAAAGATCAAGATAGGTTGTGCAGTTGTGCCCTGATTGACAATACTCACAGCTATTTACTTGTAGGGGAGGTCAGCTTATTTTCTTCTGAATCATGTTTTAGTGAAGCCTCCCCACCCATCAATTCCTGGAAACCATCAACCTTCAATGGTGGAGCCCTAGCGACACTCATATTCCTGCAGTGAACAAATAATTTTAGATATTGGTAACTGATCACTTCAAAGACTGCAGTGAGAAAATTATTCTGGGCGGCACAAGTAACATTTTTCTCATTTTTAAATCTTCCTTACGGTGTTTGCATTTGAGGAATTTGTAAGGACGTCAACTGCCTAAACTGAGCGCTAGATTGTGCATGGAGATTTGGCATTGCATTTAGTTGCTGCTGTCGGAACATCTGAGATTGCTTAGCATTGCTAGCACTGACAGTATTGGCATCCGTAGGAAGTTTCAATGAGTTTTCAGCACTGACTTGTGATGTGGGTCTGTCTTTATCCATATCCATACCAGGATGAGGAGTGGAAGTTTGGCGCATCCTTGACCTCTCCAATTGTTGCTGCTGCTGCATTTGCTGTACCAAATTTTGAGGTTGAACCATCTGCTGTACCTGCTGATTCATTTGTCTTGACATCTGTAACTTCAATGTAAATTATATGATATCATCTTTCCAACAAGGCTAAACTACAAGAAGGTGGTGACTCTTTCAAAATTCACGATCAAACGCCCATGTGTGGGGGAATGATTCATTAATGGTCTTAGTTACAGTCCCTCAAAAATTTACCAACAATGCAGCCATTAAATTAAATTCACCACCAATAACATCAAGTTACTTAGAATGAGATTGTGCTTAGAGAAAACAAAAGGGGAACTTACGCATTAATTTTCACCCAGTTTTCATTTTACAATGTATTCAGTAGTTGAATGGGAATTGCTTGGTCATAATTGAAACACTTAAGACATGTTTGTGCACTTCTTAGACATCAGTTTGCTCATCCATGAACATAAATGAGGTGTGCATACCTGCTGGGGTAATCTAAGGGGACTCTGATGCTGTAACTGCTGCTGGGACTGCTGTTGCAACTGCTGCTGGGACTGCTGCTGCAACTGCTGTTGAGACTGCTGATGGGACTGCTGTTGAGAATGCTGATGGGACTGCTGTTGAGAATGCTGATGGGACTGCTGTTGCAACTGCTGATGGGAATGCTGTTGCAATTGCTGCAGCGAATGTTGTTGCAACTGCAGTGGCAATTGTTGTTGCGACTGCAGTGAGGACTGCTGTTGCGCCTGTAGTGACAACTGCTGTTGGGACTGCATTCCATGCATGTGTTGCTGACTTTGTTGCACAATATTCCTAGTACCATCCTTAACAAGCTCCACTAAATTCCCAAAACTACTAGAAGAAAAAGAAAAGAATACCTTAGATGCCACAAGAAAAAATTTAATTTGACCTTAATATAAATAGCAAAAACACAATACAATGACAAACAAGTACAAGATTGTTCCAATGAAACGTCAAATAATCACAAGATTCGTATCATTCCAAAAAACAGACTTTACATCTTTTTGTGACATTTCTTGAGAAATGTGAAAGGAAGCAAACATTAAAAATTAAAAATCTTCAAACTCACCTGTGTCCAGTTGCATGAAGAAACATCTGTAATAGTTCAAGGGCTGAACACCGATGTCTGTAATTATCAGCAAGACCTTTTAAGATACGGCCTAATTTACAAATATGATTGCCAAGCAATTCAGATAACAATTCCAATGAAACTTCTCTCGCACCTTCAAATCCCACACCTGTTAGCATACGGGCTATCACCTTTTGAGATATCTGTGATGCTTGCTCTTCACCAAAATATTTCCTATTTCCTTCAGACCCACTGTTCCCATGATGTAAACTCCCTCCCTGTTCAATGCCAAGGTACTCAGGCCTTATACCAAGCCTCTCAATCATAACAGCACTCTTGGTCACAACCTGAGGCAAGTTATCAAGAACTCCATTGAACTCCACTTTCTGGTTAGTTTTCTCTCTAGTTATTTGCAGAAGTGCAGTCCCAGGTACACAATTCAATGCGAACATTGTTTCAGGTAAAAACAAGTCACCATCATTTGAGTTACTAACATCTAAAGTAGAATTCAGGTCCTTGTTAGAGGAATTATCTGCAACAGAATTCCCAAAGTTTGTGTATTGATCATCCTGAAATGGTACATGCCTTCTCTTATGTTTCTCTTGAAGTCTGAAGTAAGCAGACATCTCCTCAGGTGTACGTTTGTCCAATTCTCGGTCCCCTAATGACAACTTGTAGGGTCTGCTAACTCTATACTTCTCAATAAATTGGTCATACCATGTTTCCGGCAATTCTTCATTCATAAATATCTGGGACATACTATTAAATTCAGGCCCACCATATCTTGATCCAGCACTGAAAGCAGATTTAGACTGATTCTGCACACCCAACCAACTTTGTTAATTAACCAGCAAAAACCAGAATACTAAAAGAAATGTTAAAAGTACCAGTTACTGATATGAAAAAGATTGATACAAACAACAAAAATTCCATATTATCAACCTCAAAATGTAGTCTTTTTGTATACAATGCAAGCTGTCTATAGAATGAAACATATCCATCATACAAAATTCAATAATTCCGGAATATTTATCATGGAACCAAGGAATAAACATTGAATCAGTACTTGCCCAAATGGTAATAAAGGCAGTCATATATGGACACTAATAACAATTATGGTCCTTAATCATGGCTTAATAGTTAATGGCAAATTTATTCCGATAAACTCAAACAACACTTAAAAACCAAGTTGAAAAGTATGTATAAATTAATGTCAACAACTTCATTTGCCCAACAAATTATCTCCAAATTCAAATGCAAGAACCAAATACTAATCATTAAGTTGTCATAACCTTGGATGAAATCTTATTGGAAGCAACTCCACTTTCTCGCTTCTGTACCACATCTTGTGAACTACTTTCCAGAGTGAAATAGACGTCATCACCGTGCAACTGCAAATCTAAACAGACAACAGAAATATATATATATATATATATATTCAGTCACAATGAACAGCTTCAAACAAACCAAAAAAAAAAGTACAAAAACTTACAGTTTGAGTTGAGTTTTGAAACGGAACCATGAGAAGAATTTTGATTCGACGGCAGAAAGAGAGTAATAGCGGCTTTGTCGAACAAGAGGGCGCGTGCTCGGAACTGGAGATAGATTTGAGCCTTGGATTTGGATTCGTCGACTCGCATGAACGATTCCCAGGATGCGGGTGAAGAGAGGGAATGAATGAAGGTGGAATCGTAGTAGTCGCCGAGCCAATTGCGCCATACGCCACATGACTCAAGCTTCCGAGCCAGCTCGTAGCCGCGTCCGTTGTCCCCAAGCAGGTCCATCTTTGATCTTTCAAGCGGGATCGGTAAGGAATTGTAAACGGCGGAGATTCGGGCGCGGCGCTTTGGATAAATTGAGGATGGAGAGCCCGACCCAGTGCAGTTATAATGGACCCAAAAATATTCAAATTTAATATTCTAACTCTGATAAGAAAGTGCATGGTTTAAGTTTTTATTTTTCCTCTCTAAAACATATAAATGCAATTGGAGTCACGACATAATTAGTATACCAATCCAATGAAGATAAATATATTCAAGTTGATAAAATTGACATAAATAATAAATAAATTTTATATATATATATATATATAATTTTAATACAATTAATAAGTAAATTACATTAAAATTTAAATATATTTATCTGTCAATTTATTTAAAAAAATTTTATTAAATAAATTAAATTTATATTTATCAAATTAATCATATTTAATAAAATTAAATTAAATAATTTTATTTAAATAGTTAGTTATATTTAATTGAATTTAACATATAATTGTATATTATTCATGTAATACGATACGAATATAATTTATTTAATACACAAATAATAATATAAATTATATTTATATTTATAATTTTGATATAATTAATAAATAAACTATATCTATATTTATTAAAATTGTATATATTTACTTAAGATAAGACACGAATACAATCCGTGTGCGCGAATTACCACTTTAATTATAAGCACGTGTTTAGCTTATAATAGAGCAATTTATAATAACAGTTATTTTTTTTAATTCAAAAGTTAATTAATTTATTTGTTTTATTATATAAAATATAAAAATTTTGAACACTTCTAATCGCCTACCATCTGGTATATCACCATACTAACTTCAACTAAAATTTTAAATTATAAACATCTAACTAACAACTAAAATTTTAAAATAATCATAATTAATTAAAATAAAATAAAATTATATAATAATGTAAAAACAACATATAAAAAAAGCGAATCAAAACTAAAAGAGAAAGATAAAACAATATATATTGAATAATATTAATTCAAACTAACAAATGTAAATTAAAAAAAAAAACATAAAACTTAAAAAGATTAATCAAAGTTTCAATTTATTCGTTGTCGAGAATTATGATAATTAATTAATTTTAGAGAAAATATAAAAAAAAATGTATTATTATTTTTTAGGGCAAGACAAAGTAAGAAGATTATAATAAAATTATACTATATTATTAATATTATGGGGTTAGGATTGATTTAATTATTATTAATTTTTATATTTATATTTGTTTGTTTTTGACTTAAGAAAGAGATGCTTTATGGCTTAACAACCACTAGGCCCTTGAGTTTTGTTAAGCTTATTATGGGAGGCCCGTATTATCTGTTGTTGGAGGCCCAACATAAAAACTATTAGGATTCTGATATTTTCAATTAAGAACGCATCCAATTATTTGAACACTACATTTAAACCTAATTACGTTTTAAAAAACATTAGAACCTAATAAATCATAATCCTTTGCACACCAATTTCATATAATATCAATAAATAATTTTATGTTAAATTAAATTTTATAGAATATTTATGAAATACATAATTTTTGAATGAAAATTAAATTTTAGATCATACCTATGTTTAAAGTTATCTAAATATTTTCTCATATACAAATAATTATTACAAAAAATTTGTAAATTATTCTTAAATATATATGATTATTTAATAAATAAAAAAACAAAATTTTAAAACCAAATACGAAAATTAGGATATAATATCAATAATCAATGAAACAATATCATTTAGGACAATAATATTAATTAATATAAGAAAATCATTGAAATTTCAATATATTAAAAAGAGAACAAAGTTTATACTTATTTGAACAATATTTAAAGACCTAACTTATATATCATAAATTAAAAGGATATAAAAATTAAGTAAAAATTTTCAAAATACAAAATCCTTTTTTTTCACAAATTAACATGGCAAAGCTAATATATTATTATTTTACGTCCCATATAATTTCTTTTTCTATTTTTTTTTTTTTTGTGAATTTTCAGCTAGTCAATAAAAATATGGAACATGTAACAATTCATATCAATATATACAAAAAAAAAATTATGGGAAATTTGTATTCCTAATATTAGAAATTAATAGAATAATAGTAATATTAAGTTATTAATAGAATAATAGTAATATTAAAAATTAATAGAATAATAGTAATATTAAATAAACTATATGAAATATATAATAATAATAATAATATAATTTTATTATTAATAATATAATTTTATTATTAATAAAATAATTTGAAAAATAATCATCGATTATTTATAATAAGAATAAAAATTAATATAAAAGTTCAAAATATAGCACAAAGCATATATTTATTTAGTAAACAAAAGAAGAAAATATTAAATAGAATATTAACAAAATCTTATAAACCGCGCCAGGAAGGGGTCGAACCTTCGACCTTCTGCTTAGGAAACAGACGCTCTATCCACTGAGCTACAAGCGCTTTCACACTTGTTGAGACATTCTCTGTAATTAGTCGTAATCAAGATATGACACATTTTAATAATAAATTACCATCATTTGATTTAAGTTTTTATTTAAAATAACAATATCAAATTTTATTTATTAAATTTTTTATATTTAAAAATAGGGAAAATTATTAAATTGAAGTATTAAATATTTTTTATTTTAAATTTTAATATAATAAATAAAAATTTGTGTCTAATTTTAAATTAAAGAAACTTGACCTTTGAATAATACACTCCATCAGTGTTGATGTAAATGTACATAAACACACTGTTTGATGAAATGACTTTGTAAAAAGAAAAAAAAATGCAGATATCAACACATAATTAATAAATATTAAATATTTTTTATAACAATTTTGGAAACGAAATATCAAACCTGCAATTAATTTGTAGATTTGGTATTAAACTTTTATAGCCAATGAGAATATGAATTTGATAGTATTTGTCCCAAATTTATCTCTTTCAGTAAAAAAAAATTATAATTTTAAAATAATTTATCATAATATATTTATTATCTAATTGATAAATAACATGTTATTTAAAATAATGTTTAAAAAATATAATATTATTAGAAAGATTTTATTTTCACTAATTAATTTAAAAAAAAAAAAGAACAATACGTAAATATTGGAATATGTACAATTAATTCGGCCTAAAACACAAAAAGCAAATAACAAGGGAGCAATACATGCATATATTTTATATTAAATATGCATATCCTCAAATTGATTCTTCCATGAATCCCATGGATGGTATTCATCTAAAAATATTTATTTCTTCATAAATTTCTATTTATCTTATCTCCAAACAAGGCAATCTAATCTAATCTAGCCTCCACTTTGCAGCCAAACTGGGAGCATGCATTTGACTCACATAGTCGTTGACCAAGGACATGAAAAGAACCAAGAGTCGGTTGGGGAATGCTTACTAAAGTGATGGGGTTACATTTTCGTATAGTTACCGTAAAAATCAAGTGTTCTCGTACTATTTGTTAAAAAAATATATTAATAAAAAAATTCCCACAAAATATCGATTCCTTAATTAATAACAAAAACAATCTTTAAAAATAATTAAAAACAATCAACTTCAAGACAAATCAACTGATAATAATCCAAGCAAATAATTACATCGGACAAAAATATTAAATATTTAAAGAAAAAGATTGTATATTAACATGGAGATTTCAAAAAATATAAGATCATATATAATTTCTTATAATAATCATATTTTTTTTATGAATTCTATAATAAAAAAAACTTTTTAACAGCTCTAAAACATATTTAGAAGGCTTCTTTCAACCATTAGGAATATCTTAGTAGTATTCCTTTAACCTAAAAAAATTTTAGTTTATATTGGAAACAAATATAAGTTAGAATTGAATAAGAATTCAAAAATTAACTTATCATCAAATTAAAATTTAGCCTATCCAATCAATCAAATTGTTGGACTTGTGCCACCAAACTTAGCCTAAAGCTTTTGATTTGTTTCATTCATCAATTTGTTTAATCAGACTATGAAATCTACTCGATTGAATGCTCTGTTTCCAACTTAAAACTTGAATCATTCTCTACAATCTCGATCTTGATTCAAAATTTTCAACTTTGAATTCTTCTTCTTCTTCTCTTCACATTAGTAATCTTCAACCTTATTTTATCGCACAAACTTAATATTGAAACCTTTGATCTTCTATCTATTCCTTAACTAATCCATCACTCACTAGTTGCAATACCAATAAATTCATAGTAATGAGTAAATTTCTTGGTTAACATTATCTTGATCAAGACATTAACTGTAATTTTTTTAGTAACTACTTCGCTTAATATATGATCTCTGATATTTGATTTAGTTATATACTCTTGTAACCACACTATCTCTTTAATTGATTCAATCATCTTCTCTTACTCAACCTTTTTTTTTACTAAGGCCACTAAGTGTTACATCGATAATTTTTAATTAATCTTGTATTTTCTTATACCAAGTTTCCTATCATATCTAGCCACTAGAATACATTGAACTCTAATGTACTCTTTAATTATAAGCTTTATCTTGTGTCCAAACTTTTCAACGGTCTCTCTTATCTTATCAAGGATCCACGTGCTATCTAACTTTTTTATTCTCATTTTCTCCACCTTCATCCAAGTGTCAAACTTTTCCAAGAACTTCATCTCTTTACACATGACTTCATCCCCTTTCTTAGCATCATCAAGGCTTGCTTTCAAGAAATCATAGTTAATTAAAGGGTTTTTTTTTTTCTGAAGATCCGCTTCTTGTCTCAACATCTTCATCTCACTAGGCTTCTCTCTCAACTTCTTCTCTTAGTGGTTTTGGCTTCTTATCTTCAAGCTTCATATCAAGCTGAGATCTTTTAGATTTTTATGACGAATATCCATGAAGGTTCTATGGCCTAAATCATGCTTGAAATGTAAGTTTTTCATCCGAAACCCTAGGCTACCAATCATGAAAACCAAGAGGATTCAAGAGTACTAACCTTAGGGCTTTTGTTGCCCTAGGTGTAAGCATTCTTTTGTGATGAAGATGAGGACCAAAACCATAGCCCCTCTTCACTTGACACCTTCCTCTTCTTCTTCTTC
>JAVXUL010000020.1:7709431-7725291 GCA_035590515.1 Trichilia minutiflora
GCCTTACAAGCCTACAGGGGATATTTTATGTGATTGAGTGCACCCTGAAGGTCTGTGGCATCTGTCACAGGTGGGCCCCACAGATTGGGGTGTGACATGGTCAAACTTGAGGTCCACCTTAGGTAAAAATTCAAAATAAAGACTGTAACTTCAAAACTTGTGTCTATAAATGCAATATGCAAAACTAAAACTAAAAGCAGTGAAAAATGACACATGTTGACCCTTAAAGCTATATGCCTCCACTGAAATTGCATAACACTACTGCATGTTAAGTTAACACTTATATATTCATCTTTAGAATGATGCCAGTATAAAGCAATAATCAAAAGTCAGTCTACTAATTGAAAATTGCATGTAAAATCTTTTGAAAATCATCTACTATCCTATTTTATGAGAGTTGCACATGAAAATATGAAAGACACATTGGCAAAGTCTATAAAAGGGAACAAAATTCAACATGCAAAGCATTCAAATTCATAAATATCTATATATATATACACACTTATCTTCTTCAAATTTCTTTACCCTCACTAAAAAATCGGTAATTCTAGATATTATAAGCTTTCAATCATTACTATTATTTTAATTTATTATTTTATACTCAAAGTCATTAACTTAACTGTCGAAGATTTTTTACTAAATAACCAACATTATTCTTAGTGTTTCTATGTGTTTGTAGGATCCAAGCAACCAGCTACTCGAAAGGATTATTGTGCGGTGCTCAAGGTCATCAACTTGATATTATGTATCGACAACAGGTTTGGTAATCAAATTTCAAATTAACGATAAATTTGATATTATGATTTTTTTCTCATTGGAAGATATAGATTTAGTGTTATTCGTCTTGAGCTTGATCTACAACTACTCCTAATCAAAACAATATTTTTTAAATGTAGTTATATCCCATTTCACCCCCTCTCGTATTCGAACAGAGTTAAAAGTTAAACACAAATAATTTTAAAATCCCCAATTTACACTCTCAAAAATAATAATTTTAAAATCCCTAAATTCTATTTATAATATAGGACAAAGTTACCAATTTATCCTTAAATATATAAAGAAGAAAGACTTTCAAAAAGGAATAAAAATGACCTTTTATTAATTTTGGTCAGCTATTTCACTACCTTTGGTGGACCAAAATGTCAAATTCTTAACCTTTGATAGAGTTTTGACAAAGTTTGATCAATTGAAATACCATTTTCAATCGACTAAATATTTTCAGGCCTCTATTTTACTATGTGACATCACTTCAGCCGATCGATCCATCCCCCTCGATTCAGTGATATTTACAAAGACTTTGTATAATCATTTTTCTCAAGTTTGGTCAACCCAAACCCTCGCTTCAATCGACTAAAATTTGTAAGTCTTCTGCTTCTCTTCACTTTTCATCTTTCAATCATCTCTGTTTCCATGCTATTTTCTCCCTTGTCCGACATTTAATTTCTCTCAAATTTCTTTCTATATAATTGTCATTGAGTATAGTTTCAGTAGCAAAAGTCCATTTATCAATTAGATTTCTAGATCAATGGAAATTTAACTCTAAGTATCAAACGTTCAATTTATGCCTCTAGGAAACTTTTCTCAAACTTCATCATTCCTCATCCAAACTTAATCAAATCACATATTAGAAATCGATATCATGTTTTAAACTTGTTAATCATACTTGGGTATGTATTTAATAAAAAAACAAAAAATATCCTTTTAGAATAAAATTATCAAAATTCCCCTGAGTTAAAATAGGAGATATTACAATTTTAATTTGCCAATGCATATTTACTTAGATATTATTAGTTTCTTGGCAAATTTATTTGTGTTTTAATGTTCATTTAGTTTTCTTGTTGTTTAGGTCAGAATTTCTAAGAGTCCCTCAAGAATGTCAAAATTTTGAAGATGAAAATTTGTTAAGCGAAGAAAGAAAGCTTTTTAAGACAAATCAATGTTGTTTAATTTTAAACACTTTTCAAAGAATCAGTCCTATCTTAACTTGTAGATATTAAAATTTGGCAATTTAAGTTGTATTGAAAAGAACAATTCATGGTCAAAACCTTTGATGAAGAGTCTCGTTACATTTGAAGCTATATTCTATATCAAAAGGGAGCATAAAAGAGAGCTATTGCACAAAGATAGGGTGGAGAGAGGAGCGTTGAAGCTGTGTTTGGGGCAGAGTGCTGCAATAATGGCCTACTGCAACGCCTAGCACCGAGAAATAGAAGCCGTGCACTGCAGCGGCCAATTTAGCTGCTACACCATCGCCACAGCCTCCCTCACCTTCTTTTACCCTCTTTTGAGCAAAATATAAAATGGACTCTTTTGTGCCTTTAGAAAATACTTTCTACACTTGAAAAAGAAGAAAAAACACTTGGAAAACTTGTCAGATCTTGAAGAAACCGATTTTGCGGATTGCAATGGAATAAATACGAAGACAAGAAATTAGAGTGATTTTTCATCGACCCATTAGTATTCGTGATTTGTAATAAATATGGGTTTGGTTTTATGATATCTGCATCACATATGACGCATTGGTATTCTTATACAAAATCGGTTATTATTCATGAAATACCAAATTTTATCCACTTATAATTATCCGAGTTCTAGCAAAACTAAACTTTCAATCTTACCACTCAAATTGCTCTTGAGGGATAGTTTTGACAAATGCCAAAGACTAAAATATCGTTATCTCATTATAAAATTAACCAGTAATTAATTACTATTACTAATTTCTTCCACTTTCACCAGAATGGTTGAACTTTTCTGTTAAAAAACATAAAGATTCGATGTGAACCGGTGATCCTGGACTATGAAACTCAATTAAACATATAATAAGAAAAAACATTAAGATTCGATGTTATCCGGTGATACTAGACTATGAAAGTCAATTAAACATACAATAAGAATTAAGAACGAGCAATTATTTATTGTTAAAAATATGAATCGTAGTTGTCACGTTAAAGTTAAAGCTAAGAAGGAATGGATGGAAGATGGGTTGTATTGAGATTCTGAACGGTCAAGTCAAAAGACATGTGCCTTACAAGGGGGCATAATACCTACAAGTCTAATCAGATCATTTTCACTGTAGTTTCCTCGTTCATCTAAGCGTATAGACTCATTCTTTTTACTGTACAAGCATAAACTGTTTAAAAGAATTTTGGATTGGAATGCTTCAATATTTTAGAGATAAAGAACTCACTTCACTCATTTTTCCAGCGATATTTGATATTCTATTATTTTTATATCACAATTATTGTAACTTTAAATCTACAACACTTCAATACCAATAAAACCTTAAAATTATAAATTAAGACTCTTTGAGTAGGCCACTGATTTTTGTACTAATTAATATTTGCCAGTTTCTTTAGAAAAATTTTAATATATACATATAATGGATCGTTTGACGTTAATTAAAATATAAAATATAATTTAAATAATCGAATGGCCGACTTAAATAATTTGAAAACATCTAGATTATAATCCGCAATTAAGAATGTTTAATTTTTAGCTTTATCTCATTTAAAGCCCTAACTCTTTAACTAATTTTTTACTGAAACCTCAATAGTGAAAATTAAAAAAAAAAAAATTTTAAAGCCACAACTGCTTGAAGTTGAAATAATCACAGAAAGATATACTAATATTGAAGATGAAAATAATCATAAAACAATATATATTAATAAAGAAAAAAAATTATCCCATTAAAAGTTGATGTTTGCGTAATAAAAACAGAGGAATATATCCCCAAAATGAGCTCTCTTTAATAGCAAATAGCTACCTGCATTGATAAATATGAATACAGCAGATATAACATTTTCCAGTATACGTACCAAGAGCCCTCATGAAAGATAACCGAGCTCCATCTAAATGCCCTTTTATGGAATGCTAATGCATTGAAGAGTATGAATATCAGAGATATCGCCGAAATTTGCAAAAATATAATGCTACTACTAAATAGAAGCACCATTGAACATGCATCAGTCTGTCGTAACCTTTTATCTCTTTTGAAGATAAGTTACTTACAAAATTCTGCTTCCCACTATAACTAGAACTTCATCCATGAAACAAAAACCTCCTGTCTTTCCTATTCCTGCCGAATGTTAAGAGCTATAGTTTTCGGTGAGACACTGGTATGCCGAGTCAGATGAAAAGATTACCGAAAAACAAAACCTGCTGCTATTGTTAGCTGAATATTGCAACTATGCTGAAAGTTAAAAACTGCTTACTTGGTCACTTTCAATAAGATTGGTGAGGCCATATAAAATATTCCCCAGGTTGAGGCAACAAAGACATTGGAGTTGGCACGGAGGAGGTGGAGGCAGGAGAATCAGCTGTATTGAAGTTATTCATTTGAAAGTGGTGGTAGAGATTTTGATGATAAAGAGCAGCAGCAGAATCAAAGGGGATTCCACAGGGGATTGCACCAACTGTTTGAAGAGGAGCAAAGTTGATGTTGTTGCTACTGCTGCTACATTGAGGTAGCTGATCCTGGGTTGGAGTCGGCTTCTGCTCTGATTCAAGTGAAAGCTTCAAGCGCTTAGCTGCCCCACCTACTGGGAGAGCACTCTTGGCAATAGCTTCAACATCATATCGGCTCATCTCAAAGTTGGTGACTGCATTCACACCTCGAAACTTTATGGCTGCTATATCATATGCCTCAGCCGCCTCCTCCTCGGTGGCTGTCATCATAAATGGATATTACAATTGGGTGGTTATTAATTAAAACCAACAGATGCACTTATGTCAAAACCAGGCAGTATATATTAAATTGCCAAAAGAAAGAAAAATATAATTACCAAATGTCCCCAGGTACAGGTCTTTGTTTCCTGCAACACGCCCTATCCTTGCTTGCCAACGACCCTGTTGATGGTGCCTGCAGAAAAAACAGAATAAAAATATTTCACGGTATGCCCACCTATAAAGCTGCATGTCTATTATCCAAATAGAACACATAAAAAAGATTTAATACAATTATTCAATACAAAAAAAAAAGAGGTTAAAACCTTGTGACACCCCTGTATATTGAGGCTCCCCTTGAAAACCCGCTACTTTTCCTGCAAGTTCGGACGTAGCAACTGCTTAATAAACTGCTAATAACATTACAATAAACACGCAAGAGGTGGTTTTCCATACCTTCTCAATGATGCAATGAATTCTTGCTTGGTCACATGTTTCATCTCCTCCAATTCTTTGGTGTAATTTGATATCTAGAAACACAAACAAATACCAGGCTAAGCAAGCAAATTCATGCGCTAGGCTACGTAGCTTCTCATGCAAAAGAATTGGTATAATGTTGAATAATAAAAGAGTGAATTATTACAGGGAAGTTGGTGGTAGCAGTGGGACCCCAATATTTTAGAGCTGCTAAATCATAAGCCCTAGCTGCCTTTTCTTCCTTGTCATATCCACCTGTTAAATTACATAATTAAAATGTGGTCTTAATCAAATTAAATTACTCTATTGAATTGTCAGTTAGCAATTATTTAGCGAGTAAAACCAGAAAATGAATATCTTACCCAAGTACACTGCAGATCAGAATCAAACGTTTGATAACAGCCAGATATCCACAATTGCACATTTCATGCAAAGAGAAAAAAAAAAGGCAATGTAACGATATCAACAATAGACAATAGGGTGGTCAAACTTTTCTGCTGGGAAATTATTTTCTAAGGAAAGTGAAACCAAATGTACGATCCATGTGACTTGCATGTGACAGTAAAAATATGTACAATATATATAGAAGAAGAGAGAATCTTATACATATATAATTCCAACAAATAAGTAATATTCACATAATATGTGAAGAAATCTCAATAAAATCGTCACCTTTGTTTTCTACTCAGCATTATTCAATTGTATAATGAAACTTTACTCACTTCTGAAGAGCTATAACATGACATCATTGACCATGCAAATCAATTATTAGGTACAATTTGAGATTGTTAGCCAAAAGAATGACTCAAGCTAACAAGCATAATGACTCAAGCTAACAAATTATGCTTGAGTTCATGAATTCATAATATTGTTGGGTACCAAATTAACGATGAGTTATAAGATAAGATGGCACTGTTTTAATTGAATCCCATCTCAAAAGTCATTCTCTTTTTTCTTTTTATGAAGGTTAATAAAAAACAAAAGGCAGAGAGTGAAGAACTTTTTCATCATTCTAAATTTACCCAGAACGGTGTTTTGGAATAACAGTGTGCATTTTTTTTTGTTTTTAAGATTTTGAAAGAAATGGGTGCTATGGTCAAACCTAGACTCTGTACAGAGTCCTGAAAGCAAAAGCAAAAGCTAAAGCGAACTGCGAAAATCTCATATTTATGGGTGTTCAGATTCATGGATCGATGTGAATATGTGTGTGTATATATTAACATAACGTCTGCGGCTGTGGCTGTGGCTGTTGTCTGTCAAACCCAGGCATCATCATCAGTGTTTCTTCCGGGGGCCCAACCCAGGTGGAAAAGATGAAAAAGAGAAGAAAGAGAAGACAACGAGCAAAATGGCGGCATCTCTGACTAATCAATCACAAGAAATGAAAAGAGAAAAAAGAAGAAATACCAAGAAAAATAAAATTTAAAAAAAAAAGAAAGAAAAGGTACCCATAAATATACTACCAGTTGATCAATCATCATAAAAGATCTATGACAAACGGGTCCCCTTAAATGCTCCTTTTGAATACATGCAAATTTCTTTTCAGAGTTTTACAGTTAATGGATTATTCAGTACTCACAAAATATTCTTACAAAATGCATGTACACAGTTCATATTTTAATAATCAAGAGACGGAAGATTAAGAGAAAAAGAGAGAGATATGGACCTTGACGCCCTTTCCTAGCCTGGCCCTCTCTTCTACAGCTGTTATCCCATAGATGCGCCTCATATCGACCTGTCCATCGGTGTCTGTACAATCCATACACACACGAGAGGAAAAAAGAACAAACGGTGAACTCCGAAACACAACAAAACAAAAATATGAAATATATTTTCCATAAATTATTTCAAAATTACCTAGTGACTCCTCTGTAGATCGAAGTCCTTTGACCAAAAGTATCAGCAACTTTTTTAGTACTATCAGAATCAACAGCAATGACCTTCGCATTACAACTCTGGTTCTCATTATGATTAGTACTGTTGGTCTTGGTGTTGGTGTTGACCCGAAGGGATAAACAGCCATTAGTAGGACAATTAGAGAAAACCAACTCGTTCCGCGTTGAGTCAATCGAGTGAGCAACAAACTCGGTAGCAGGTAACTGAGTCTTGTTCATTGAAGTCGAGTCATCAACTTCTGATCCCGAGTTCGTTGAGAAGGCTTGAAACCCAGTAATTGCTTTGAGATCTTGTTGATCATTGAAGTAAGCAGAGGTATGGTGAGGGTCATATATATGAGTCAAAGACGAGTCTTGGGTCTCGGTTTGGCTATGAACTATAGAGGAGGAATCGGCGAAAAAGTCTTCAAGTTTCGGGACTGGGTGAGTTTGTGTTAAAACTTGTAAAATGGGTGAATCCGCCATTGTCGTTGATACTTCAAGTTCTTTGCCCTGGTTGTTTTCTTCTTCAGTGAAGAAAACTTGGGATTTGGGGTTTGTCCAACCTGCAATTTCAAAAATAAGATATATATTGAAGAAATCGAAAAAAAACTTAAACACTAAATCGAACTCAGCTTTCCGTTCTAATTTTCCGACAGATTGATTATGTTAGTATTCATACACTTTACGAAGAATCCGTGGGAAATGACAAATATAAAATTTTTACTTATAGCTTTCAATATATGGTAAAAATTGCACAAACGAAATTTATTTAAAAAAGCTTAGGTTCTTCAAACAGTACCACCTATAGAGCTACTCTAGTTTTTTACGAGAAAAATAACCCAAAAATTCAAACGTTTACACTCTCCCTTTTTTTATCCTGCTTTTTTTCCCGGCGAACAAACAGAATGTTAAGGAGATTCAGTTATTTCTTTTAAAGTGAGATTTATGTCGTTTGTTTGGAAAATAAGTTGTAAAACCGGAGGCCGAGCCGTAAACAAGGAAAAGCATACATCAACATGCATTTTCTCAGGAACCAAACAAGGAGCTCAGAACAAAAGTCGAGAGCGAGTTTACCATTAGCATACAAGTTATCGATGTAGTAGTGAGGAGAAACAGCAGATGATGAACCATCATAAGGCAAGAACTGAGAATCAGATGAATATGATGACCTCAACATTTCCATTGGAGATAGAGAAAACGAAAGCCAGTTAGTCGCCGAAGCCATTCTCTCTATATATACTTCCTTTCCGTCGTCTTAAAAATTTCTTTAAAATCAGAACAAACCACCAAATACAAATAAATTTATTTTCTCAGGAAAAATACAAAACCCCATAAAAACTTTACCCAATAAAACTTAAAACTGAACTCGTTTACCTCAACAACCGTTACTTAAAACTGCCTCATTTTAAGTTAAGAAGAATAAAAACAACATACGATACTCATGAAGCTTCCAAACCCTACAATGCCATTGACAGAGTTGAAGAAAGAAAGTAATGCATGCCACAGTACTGCACTACCAAACCTATTTCCGACATTATCACAGCTAGCGAAGATTTAAAACTGAGGAAAAGTTTGGAACTTGGGTTAGCTTAGAGAGGAAGGAGCAGAGTGTTGGGGCTATAATGGGCAGAGAAGAGTAGTTTCAGTTCTCAACCGGCGTAAAACCAGAGAGATTTTCGAGAGAGATCGAGAGAGAGAATTTTGTATGTAAACAAAAATATATATTATTATATATTAAAAATATAATAAAATAAAAAGATTAGGGGTGTTGTGTGACTTTTAGCTCTGCGCAGAAGAAAATTTGTCCGAAACAACGTTGCGAAAGATCCGGGCTTGCGTAAACTGGAGAATTTGTTTGGGTTTTCTACTCTTTGCATAAATTCTTTTACCAAAATAACCCTCTAAAATTTTTTTATTTACTTTTCAAAATTTTCCGTAAGATTTGATTTTAATCACCCACTTGTCCTCCATGCAGCTTTCCACTTTTCTTGCATCGATTGCTGTTTCCTAATGGTAGGTTAGATTTTGACATGATAAGGATCTTATTACTATTCCTCTTTCTTCATAAGTTTTTTCACCTTTAAAAGCTTGCCTTTTTCAGAATTTTTTATTTTAAAAAATGTATTATTTATGTGCCAGCTATGTATACTCGTATACTCGTATAAATGGCAATGTTCTAATTTGTTATTGCTCATTCCATGCGGTTCATAATTTGTTTATTTTCAAATGCATTTTATATAATTAATGCAACTTCATAAATTAATTATTAGAAAGTGTATATGGCATTAAAGTATCATAAATTTTCATATGGAATTATTATAAAATTTTTATACACTTAATTATTAAATAGTATATATGAATCTTAGAATTTAAGCTGATGATAAAAATTTAAATTTATAAAAAATTTAGTATCCGAATGTTAAAGATGTTATCATGTTGAAATGTTAAAAGTGTTAGATTATAATTTTTATCTGAATTATTCTTTTAAATATAACGATAGATTTATTTAATTAATACTTATTTTTAATTTAATAAATTAAAATTTATCACGTATAGAATATATATATATGTATGATTAAATAATTAACAATTATTAATTGCCAAGCAAAAATAAATATGCATTGTTAATATACTTTAATTTGAAATGTTGAAAAACGAATGTCCAAAAAGTAGATGAAATATCTCTAAAAGAAAATAGAAAAGTAGATCAGAAGCCACTACTAATGTAGTAGTAATAAGCTTCGAAGTACTTCTTTCTTCTCTTCACCCTATTTCTGTTAACAGAAACCGTGAAATTTCTACTGGTCCAATTCATTCAGCTTAGTCGGATAAAACACTTCTTGTCTCTGATCCAAACAAAAGCAAAAGCACTTCTTTCCTCTCCATTCAAAAATAAAAAATCATAGATTCCAAAACGATGCAAACAATTAACTTTTTTTTTTTTTCCTGCACTGGAAAAGAGAAGATGAAGAAGACCAACAAGCGAGAAAAAATGGGAAACAGTATACCCCGATCATCAGGATTCAGTCCTAGGCTACACTTTCGTCTGTAAAATTAAAGCTATCCTATTCCTATCCCAGCAATTAAGGGAAAATGATTTCCAAAATGCTAAGAAAAAAATAAATAAATACAAATTAATTATAAATGAGTTATGGTAGCAATAACATTCTAATTAAATACCATCTTGTATTTGTATGCCAACATGTAGAGTAGACAGCCAAAGGCTACGACTTTAATAAATAATTTTCCCATGCTCCGAGGCATCCTTCCCCTCTAGGAAAAACTCCGGGACCTCGGTTTTCCCTTTTGACCTAAAAGTTTCAACTTTTTTAATGAGAAAAAGTAATTTAGAATTTATCTTATTTTTATTAATTAATCTAATTTATTAATTATGAAGAAAAAAAAACTATGGCTCAAGTCATATTTGCATTAGAGTAACATTAAAAAATAAAAATATAAATTTCATGTATAAATAAATATGACAGTATTAACATTATATAATGATTCTATATTTTATATAATTTATTTTTTTAATTTTATAAAAATATAAATTTTGTGATAATAATTTAATAGTTTTACATTAATTTGAACAAAAGTATTATTTGCATTATAGTGAAAGAGGAATTTAATTTTTATTCAATTCATTAAAAGAAATTCTTTTATATATATATATATATATATAAAAAAAAAAACTTAATCTATCTCATTTTAGACAGAAATTAAACAATCGTTACGTAAAAAAATAATTTAAATAAAATTTATAATTAATAAAAAAATTCTAAAAATTTGAATATAAAATAAATATAAAAACAACTACCATTTCCAAGGTCTTCCTACCAAACCGTTCTGAAGGGTCGATAAAAGGAACTTACCGTATATTAAATATCAAAATGAATATAACCTATGCATGAAGCAAGAGCTGGCGATTCTATTCACACATGCATTTCTGCAAACACGTCGAGTCGATTGATTTGTTAAAAATTCGGTGGCCTACGCAATTTGTAGTTATTCTTTGACGTTTTTTCTCCGTTTGTTTTGATCAATGGGTCCAACGCTGATGTGATTTTTTTTTTTTTTTGGGACGTGGATGATCGTTGGATTGCGGCGAACAAGTTTGATACTGATAGCTACCGCAGCTTGCTTTTTGGCCGTCTTGTGGATTCTCACGGAACCAATTCACAGTTAATTAATTAATTAGTATATAATTATTTTTTTAATGATAAAGTAGACAGATATAAATTATAATGCGGACCTTAAGGAAGGAAGGCAAGAAGGCACACCGGAAATTAAGATTTTATAATTCCAAAAACAGTTGAATCAAATTTAAGATAAAATTTTAATTTTGTATTTATATTAAATTTAAAGTTAAAGATATATTAAATTAAAAATCCCAAATAATATAATCAAATAAAGAAAAAGAATTAAAGGTATAAAATTAATGAAAAGAAAGAAATCACCCTAAAAAAAATTCTTGAATGGTAAATAAAGTTTTAAATACCATTAAATAAGTTTTTAATAAATTTTAAAAAAATTCTCAAAATTAAAAAAAATCTCTCAATTTACTATTTATACTATTATTCATTAACCTCCTCAATTAAAACACAACATGTCCTTATATAAGTTTTTAAAATAATCCTAATTAAATAAAAAAATTTAAAATTCTAATTAAATAAAAAAATAATAGCCCTAATTAAATCAAAAAACTATTTTAAAAAATATTTACTTTAGAAAAATCTTAATTAAATAAAAAATAATAATCTTAATTAAATAAAAAATCATTTTAGGAAACTTTCTTATGTTTTTGTAATGCATTCTCGGCTTCAAATTTCTGCCAAGAACTTCAAATATATTTAATTAACTTAATTCTTGAATTTGAATTAAATTAATTAAGTATTTATTTGATCCAACCTTTTTAATGCTAGATAAAAATAAAAAGGTTTTTTTATAAAAAGTATTTTTATATTTAAAGTATAAAAAATAATTTTTTAAAAAATTAAGAAAACGAAATTTTCTCTTCTCATTAAATACACATATAATATTTATTTTATTCCAAAAATATTCTTTTTAACTCTTACTTTCAAATTTTTTAGTTTAACCAAATCAAATACTCTTAATAATAATTTTAATAAAAAGAGATTATTTCATCTATTATGCCAAACAACTTCAAAAAAAAAATCTTATTTTAATTTTAAAACCTCTTTTTTTTAAAAGAAGCAAAAACCTGTTTTTAAGTCTGTAAAAAACTGCCCCAAACAAGCTTTAAGTATTGCTCCCCTTTTGCACTAAGATTACTAAAATTTGATGATTATGTTTCAATTCTACTCCTTATTACTTTAATCTATCTATTCAAAACTTTACATATTTTTTCAACTCTAACTCTTATAATCAAACCTTCGATAATGTGCAAATGATCACTTGAACTATTCAGCATGCTAACTTAATCCCTACCATCCCTCCTTCTCAAAAGAATTTGTCTCCAAATCGCTACCTACATAAAAAAGAGAAAGGTCAGAAAATATTAAATATAACACTTACATTATATTCACTACATAAATCAAGCTTGTAAGCAGGTCATTGATGCACACAACCAAAAGGTCTATCTCCTCTCAATCATAACTAAGAAGGCCTTTGGACTGAAAATCTCTCTCTTTACATATGCACCCAAAACCTATCTCCAGGCTTGAAAATAATTCTTTTAAGCCCTTTGTTGCCATGAATTGTATATTATTTAGTTCTTTGCTCTATATGTGTCCTAATTGTATATTGTTCAGTTCTTCGCTCTATATGTTGTTGCACCTTCTTATGCAATTGCTTGTTCATTTCAACTTTCTTCTTCCTATCCAAACTAGCTCGATCTTTAATTGGTAAAGATAACAAATCTAATACAGTAAGTGGATTACAGCCATAAATAACTTTGAATGGTGATTGACTAGTAGTTAAATGCATCTTTAATTATAAGCAAAATCAATGTGTGGTAAATAATCTTTCTAATTCATCAAGTTCTTCTAAATGATCGAGAGTAATAAAGCTGTTAATGTTCCATTCATTGCTTCAGTTTGTCTATTTGTTTAAGAAAGACGTGTAGTTGAAAACATTAGCTTGGTTTCCAACTTTTCTCACAAAGTCTTCTAAAATTAGTTCAAAAACTTAACATTATGATCAGAAACTATGGTTCTCGATACGCCATGTAAACATACAATTTCCTTGAAGAATAAATTAGTTATGTTCATTGCATCATCAATCTTATGGCAAGGAATGAAATTGTGAGATATTATTAATAATAACAAAAATCGAATTTTGGCCCCTTTTAGACCTAGGTAAATCCAGTACAAAATCTATAGAAATATCAATTTAAGGTTTACTAGATATGGGTAAAGACGTATATAGTCTAGAAGATAAACTCTAGATTTGGCTTATTTATATGTTATGTATAAACTCTAGATTTGGCTTATTTATATGTTATGTATCTTTCATAGATTCTTTTAATATCACATTTTATATGATGCCAAAAGAAATTATCACTCAAAATATCTAAAGTTTTTCTATGCTAAAATGTTTCATTAATCCACCCTATGTGCTTCTTTAACTAGTAATTCTTTTAATGAGCCCTTAGGCATATATAATTTATTTTCTCTAAACAAAAATCATTATGCCCATAGAATTTACTAAATGCAATTTTATCACATGCTTTAAATACATTTGCAAAGTCAAAGTCATTATTATATAAGTACTTAATGTGTTTTAATCCTAACAATTTTACATCTAAAATAGAGATAAGTGCATACCTTTGAGATAACACAAGAAGATCCACTGTACACTAGGATTTCACAACTTCAAAAAAATTAAATTAGATTCAAGATAGGATCTTAGTACAATACTTAGATTAATTATAAAACTAAACATATATTAAACGAAAAATCCTAAAGAATATAATTAAATAAAGAACTAAAGATATAAAATTGATGCAAAAAAAAAATATCACATTCAAAAAAAAGATTCTTAAATGATAAGTGAATTTTTGAATGCCACAAAAATAAATTCTCAAGATAGCAAAAAGAAAAGCTCTTAATTTACTATTTATGTTATTATTTATTAATCTTCTTAATTGAAATAAAAGATGCCTTTATATAGGTTTCTAAAACAATTTTGGTTAAATAAGAAAATTAAAAATCTTATTTAAACATAAAAACTATAATTTTAATTAAATAAGAAATCATTTTAGAAAATTTTCACTTTAAAAAAATCATAATTAAAAAAAAAACAATAATCCTAATTAAAAAAAATCACTTTAAAATTTTTTTTTTATTTTTTTAGTGCATTCTTTTCTTCAAAATTTTGCTCTTAAGAACTTCAAATATGTTTAATTGAGTTAATTTTTGAATTTAAATTAAATTAATCAATTATTGTTTCTCTTTCGTGCTAAAATTGTCAAGATTTGATAATTATATTTCAGTTCTACTCATTACTACTTATTAACCAATTCAAAATTTCATGCATTTATTTAACTCTTAACTCTTATAATTGGACCTTTATTAATATGCAAAAGACCACTCCAACTTTTCAGCTGACTGGTTTGATTCTTCTCAAACTATGTACTAACTTTTTGTCAAGGATAAGATATTAATAGCATACAACTAAATAAATTTTATTTTCTAGTCCATGCTTAGATTATATGAATTTAATTTGTTGAATAAAATTATTAACAAACTAAAATTTGCCATAATTCGCATAATAATTAATTAAGAAACACACCCGATTGAGTGGCTGTGTTAGTAAGGATTTGGGATACTGTACTCAGTATTTTGTCCTGAATTTAAATCATTATACTGTCCGATTGACGCTGCCCGATTGACGCATTAAGGTGGAGGCTCCGGTTTATTCTTGTACTTAGTATCACTACGTGTGGTTTCTATATATACGTCTAATAGTTAAGGGTACAATCATATAATCTACGGTCATAAATTCTGTGGGAGTAGATATCTATCCTCGTATATAACTGAACGTTATAGTGATGACTGAATATGAAAGGTTACGAGTTAAAAAAAAAATTAATTAAGAAACATGATCTTATCGACTGCATACAATTATAATATGTATGTATTTAGATAAAAAGAGAAAACAGATCGCTAATTTTATAATTTTATAATAATTAATAATATTATCTTATGATTTTAAAACTCTTTTAAAACTAGGTATAATCTTTGTTGTTGTTGTTTTCTGATAACTATGAAATTTCAGGCTAGAGAAAACCCATAAACGGCTATCATTTTTTGGGATTCACTTATATTGGACTTTAGAATAAACAAAGAGTTAAAGAAATACTCTATTTTCATTACTTCAAAAAAACACTATATAAACAAATTGTTATTATTTACATAAATGCAATAATGTCATTAAGGGAATGAAAAAAAAAAGTTCTCACAATTTTTTTTTATATTTGATAAAAAAAAGAATTAAAATACATTTATTATAATATAACGATCTAATTAATATTATACTAAATATAAAATATATGAGCTTAACTCTATTCATATTATAGTGATATAATCAAAATGATCTAATTGATTCACAAACCGAAAAAGAATATTGATACGATAATAACTATACTCGATACTCAAAGAATTATTTATACAAATGAATACTATTGTTGATGCAAGAAAATGTCATGGTAATTTTTCTACACCAGTAGATTTTTTTTTCTTTTTGTCCTTGAACTTGAGACTGCAAAATACACAGAACACCTTAGGGATAAAACCGGTTTCCCAGTAAAAACCCTCCGATACTTAAGTTAGTGAGGGTTTTACTTTTTGTGTGTGAGAGAAGTGTGCATGCAGGTTAAGAACA
>JAVXUL010000020.1:7734240-7765946 GCA_035590515.1 Trichilia minutiflora
GCTATTGTGGCATTTGACTATTTCAATAAGTAGGTAGAAGCAGAGCCGCTCTTCAGTATAACAGAGAAAAAGACTATTGTATTTGTCAAGCAGAACATAATATATCGCTTCGGGATTCCACAGATATTGGTGGTCGATAATGGAAAACAATTTGACAATGCGAGGTTCAAGAAATTCTGATCAGAATTCTGTATCGACTTAAGGTTTGCCACTCCAGCGCATCCTCAGGCGAACGGACAGGTTGAAGCTGCTAACAAGGTGGTTAAGAAAGCGCACAAGAAGAAGCTTGGAGAGCACAAGAGGGCGTGGATTAATAAATTGCCCGAGGTTCTCTGGGCATATAAAATCACTCCCCGCATGGCAATGGGAGAATTCCTCTTTTTATCAACCTTCGGGTGTGAAGCTATGATCTCAGTAGAGATCGACATCTTGACTTTTCAAACGTAAAACTATAGTGAAGAAAAGAATGAAGCTAGCCGAAGACTAGAGTTGGATCTGTTAGATGGAAAGAGAGATGAGGCTACAATTCGGGTACCGCACATCAACAAAGGGTGGCTTGATATTACAATCAAAAAGTCAGACGTCAAACTCTCTAGAAGGGAGACCTGGTCCTTCGATGGGTGACTATTAACACCAAAATCTCGGGTGAAGGGGGTTTTGGAGCCAATTAGGAAGGGCCATATAAAGTCATTCAAGTACTCAGACCAGGGGTATACAAACTGGAAACCCCGAGCGACACCCTAATAAAAAAATCGTGAAATACAGACAGACTGAAAATCTACTATCTTTGATCCGACCCTTTTGGCAACAAGTCCCCCGATCTCACGATCAGCGTCTTGGACATCTGCTCTGTAGAGAATACACGTCGAACCTCTCTCTCTAGTACTCTACTTAGGTCTGATCTCAGTGATTGAAGTTAGCCCCATTTTTTGAATAGAAGCCCTTAGGTCAATGAGACCATATCGTCTCCGAGCCAAGGGTATCTTTTAATTATGGAACCATGTCGTTCCGAGACCATATGGACCATATTGCCTGATGTATGAATTTTGGGTTAGGCCATATGGACCACATCGCCTGATGAACGAATTCCAGATTAGGTCATATAGATCATATTGCCCGATGTACGGATTCTGAACTAGGTTATATAGATTATGTTGCCCAATATACGAATTCTGGGCTAGGTTATATGGACCACATTATCTGATGAACGGATTCTAGGTTAGGCTATATGGACCACACTGCCCGATGAATGGATTCCAGGCTAGGCCAGATAGACCACATGGCCTGATGAATGGATTTTGGGCTACGTTATTTGAGGTCGACTACTGGTTTCAGTTCTTTTGTAGATACTAGAGTGTCCAGAGAAGACCTTAGGCCAGTAAGGCTAAGTTGCCCGATGATCAAATTTTAGACTCGGATCTTTTACCGGGATCAAGTTATCCCCGAGAAGACCTTAGGCCAATGAGGCTACTTCGTCTCTTAGCTAAGGATATTTGGTAGTCAAGGAACTACATCGTTCTGAGGCCCTATAGACCATATCGTCCGAGGCCGACTACTGGTTTCAGTTCTTTTGCAGGTATCAAAGTGCCCAGAGAAGACCTTATACCTCTAAGGCTAAGTTATCTTCTTTATAAGGGGAGAATATCTGAGACGATTATATTGTTCCCGATTTTATCTCTATACTATATTGTATCATTTGGGACTCGAGACTGTATACTGTCTGCGATTTGTATTTATCTTATGTTCTTTATCTTCATAATCGGATTATTTAACAGACCGACCTGTAAAATATTTTTCCTTGTTTTAATGATTAATGAGAATGATATATTGACTCTGTGCTGTTATCTCTTTGTGATAAATATATATGCTATTTTGAACGATTATTGTCGATTATCCGATGCAAAGTGGCATATCCCTTATTTTGCCTAAGTTTTTTATTCGAATGCCTACACTGAGGCGATCCTGTCTGTCTACGGTATTCCAGTTGGATTGTCCAATCTGAAATGGCATATTCTTATTTTGCCTAAGTAATTGGAATATATGTACTGAGGCAATTCCATTTATTTCTGATATTCTACTTGAATCATCTGAAACGAGAGGATATGTTTCTTATTTTGTCCAACTGTTTTATCCAAACATTTATACCGAGGCTACTCAATTTATTTACAGTATTTCATATGAATGAGACGCTCGAGAATCTGCATAGAATTAACTTTGTAAGTTATTGGGATTTCTCTGAGTTGTTTGGTTGGATATTCTCACCGAACCGAGCAGCAATTCATATGGCTACATATCAATTTAAGACGGATGTTTTATCCAAGTTAAATTTTTCTAAGTTATGTGCTCGGAATCTTTTTTTGAATATATTTAAGCCATGTGTGTATGTATTAACCCGAGCATTATTCTTAATGGAATATTTTTTAAGTTATTTGGTTGGATGTCTTCATCGAACTGATAAGTGCATGGATATCTGTACTGAATCGAATGTATTACTTAATGAAATTTTTTCTAAGTTATATGCTCGGGATATTTTATCGGATATATTTAAGTTGTATGTTTATGTATCAGCTCGAGCATTGTCTTTGGTGAAAAATTTTCTAAGTCCTTTATTTAGATATCTTCGTCGAGCTAATGTGCTGTTTGACTATTTGTGACGAGCTGAATGTTTTGTATAAGAAAATTTTCTAAGTTATGTGTTCAGAGAAACATTGTGGACATTCGGATATCAACACGAGCAGAATATACAGAACAGACTTTTATTAAAATTTCTAATTATTACAAGATATTTTTACAGAACATCCGATCCTATTGGTCTTTATTTACATTAGTGGGGTCTTGCAGAGTCGGGTCGGAAGCTGGATCCGACGGAGGCTGACTTGTTGTTACTGGAGGATCAACATGGCCTTCCTGAGCTGTAGCGTCCGAGGCGGGGATTTCTTTTTCTGCTTCTGTACCTCGAGCCTCGAAATCGGGTACTTCTCTCCCTAGCGTCTCATAGAGCCATCCGAGGTCGAGATTGGGGTATTTCCTGTGGAAGGTCTGGCAAGTCAGGTCTATTGTCTGATTGAGCGAGGCCTCCCCTTCCGTCTCGACGGCTTCTATTATAATCCGGAGTCTCTCGGGTTCCCCGGCCAGCTGCTTCTTCAATATCTCCATCTTGGTTTTGCTGCAATTCAATTTGAGACTTTAAGTTGGCGTCCTCGAGGTTGACCCCCGAGTGCGCAGATTCGAACGAGGCTAGCTAAAGCTCGAGCTCCTCTTTCTCCTTTTGCTATGTAGCCTCCTTTGCCTCCCACTGAGTCCTCTCAGTGGCCAGCTGGGCCTCCGCCTTCTCCTGCTGCTTAAGGGCGAAGGCGATCTCCTTCTCGAGCTTTTTAATCTTGCTTGTCTTGTCCCTCCAAGCCTCGATTTGCTACTTTATCTGGTAGCATGCCTACAATCGGGGAGAAATGTTAGTGATCCAAAACTTACAAGCAGGCAATAAAAATTAAGTGTTGCACTCACCTTCAGACCCCATTTGTATATGAAGTCCATGGCCTCGAGATCCCCTATTTTATCGAGCTTCTCGACAACGGATGGGGCCACATGCCGTTCTATGTCATTAATCCGGTCGAGTAGATGGACGAAGTTCTTGTGTTTCTTCTCGAGGATGTCATCCACCTGCAACTCGGTTATCTTACTAACCCCGTAGAAACTGCCTATGTCAGCTTTTATGGGGCCTGACCCCCTAATTCTTATTTGTTTGGTTGCTGGGCCAATTGGGGGATCGTCTTGGGGCCTCTTTTTCCCTTTACCCAGTGGTGGCTTCTCCACCATGATGCCCTTGCCTTTGTGCAGGGCGACAATAGAAACCAACCATGAGTCAGAATCCGAGGGCCTCTGTCTCCTTCTCGTTGCAAGCATCTTCCCTCGACCCTGCTGTTTCTTCGACGGGGGAGTTTGCTTGGAGGCATCGTCAGTAAAGGTCTCGGCTAACTTCTTTTTCACCAGCTTGCTTAGGGAGGACAGGGCAGAAGGCTTCCCAGAAGACATGGTAGTTTCTGCAAAATAACCGAGCTAGTGAAACTATACTCTGGACAAAATTTTTCTTGTTCAGATATACAAAGTCCCTACTCGGACATGTCTTTATTAAGCCCAAGGTGAGTAGACTCGAATCAGAAAGCAACAACTTCTGATCCGAAGATTGATTCCTAGCCTGTCTTATGATACTTAAGCTACGGGAGTTCAGCTCCGACTCTCCCGACCAAAATAAAGATTCACTAAACACATTCGGCACGGGGAGGTGTGGCTTGGAGTTCCAGTTTCCCCCCACGAAGAACCACTTGCTCTTCCAGTCTTTGTTGCTCGTAGGGTTTTCCTTGATCGGATTGGGCTTTCGAGGCCTGACTTGGAGGTACACCCACCAGGGGTTCTTCGTGGGGTTCTTTTTAAGCACAAATATATGCTTTATTTTCTCCATGAAAGGTAGGGAGTCGGATATCTGCCCTCACAGTACATACAATCCCACCAGTGTCTTCCAACTATTTAGATTCAACTGGTAGGGAGCTATTCTCATATGGGTCAGGAGTATACAAAAATATGGTTATAGAGGCAACCTGACCCCCAGGTGAAACAACTCCTCGTTGAAGGTCATTTCACCCTCGGGAGGAGTATTGGACATTTCACTGGTCTCAGGGGCTCGGAGATACACATCCTCAGGGATACCACACAGGATTGTGTAGGCCTCTAGATCGGTCTCCAGGACTGTGGAAGTGAACCAGTCCTGCTCGAAAGGAGATTGAACCTCAGAAATAGGCTCGGGGCTGGCAACTAACTTTAAGCCTGCTCCTACATTGTCTCCCTCTTCAACAGTCTCGGGTCGGTTTAGAGAGCTAGAAACAGATGCCATTTTTGCTCATGAATACAAGGGGTAAAAGGGTCAGATGACTGTTTAGGGATCATTGACAACCCTATGATATTTTTCTATTCGGTCCCTAGCAGACTTCCTACGCTAACAGTTTTCTATCACACCTAAACATGCATCCATGATATTTCATTCACAATATTGCTATAAATCCGAAGAAAAGTGAGAAAGAACTTACCAGATGAGATGAGTCGCAGATTTGTTCGGAAGAAAGGAAGGTTGAGAATGCTGAGAACTTCTGAGAATGTTGAAAAGTATACTCGGAGTGCTTTTGCTTGCAAGTGAAGATAGAAAGGGAAGAAAAGATTTGTCAGAAAAGGGAAGGGGTATTTATAGACGAGCCAAAAGAACCCCGACCGTTGATTCCGATCTAACGGATAGGGGGATACCACCTCACCCTAATATGGAACGTCAAAGGTCGATTTCTTTTCAAAATTTAAATGAGGTAGGACCCACCTTAACAGTACGACCCGAGCATCGTAGGCTTTCAGCCTGGTCCATCAATGGGGTAATGACACGAGTAGTGACGATTGCATTCCCGAAGAAGATAACTGAAATGTAACGGCAGTCATTGTCAGTCGAGCAGAAGCTGATCAGTTTTCAATTAAAGTCTCATTTAATTAAAAACTGGGGGGGCTTAGTGTTTAGATATTTTGTCAAGGCCTAGTCCATGGGTCCAGGCCCATCTCCAAGCCTTTATCCAGGCCCATCATATGACCCCTTGATATGACGTTGTCCCAAGAAGTCATCTACACCTTATGGAAATAGTGAGATCGCCTCGGGCACTCTGCCCGAGGCTACTAGTCAGAAGGTCTCCTTCGAGTTATTCATGATTAATTCGTACTCGGGAATAAGGTCTTCAAATGATAGGGACTCACCAGCACCTGGGATATACAGGTTCCACAACGCTATATTCCGGTGTCATCAAAGTCAAAGCCCGATGTATACGGGCCTCTCGAAAACTAGGAAAATTCATTCTCGGGAGAACTGAAAGCTTCACTCAAAGGAACATACACTCGGGATCTCGGGGTTGACGTGACAGGAATAGTTTCACAGTTTTTCATGCCCCCTGACTTTTGCAGCAGATTGTCTTGGGCACGTCAGCCAAGCAGCAACACGTGTTCAAAGGTATGAACTCTTAGGCTTCCAATATACAGTATCCAGAATTCAAGGGAGGTAGATTCCCAGGACATTCTATCACAATTTAACACATTCTTACACACACTCTAAGGGAATTTATCATTTTTCTCGGTTACGTTCTGCATTATTTTCAGAGAATAGAACATTCTAATGCTTACATGTTTTCCTGTTTTCATGCACACTCCCTCACACACTAAGTAAAACCCTCTCTGACTTAAGTATCGAAGGATTTTCGTCAGGAAACCAGCTTTATCCTTGAGGTGCTCAGTGTTTTACAATTACAGGTTAAGGAACGAGAGAAAAAGATCAACTGATGCTCGAGGTTAAGGACGACACCAACTTCTTGCATCAACAGTGTTGATATTAGATAGAACAGAGTGGAATTCATACACGAAGGGTTGGCAGCTCTCAAAATTGACTAATTGAAGTTGGATGAACAACTTATAAGATAAAAATCAGTGAAAATAATATGTGGTATGTCTTTATTGAAAGGTTTAAAGTGGTTCTTAAGTGACCTTAGCAAAGGAAACAAGTCTGAATCAATTCCAATTTATGAAAATTCGAAAATATAAAATAAATTTATCTTATCTCAAGGAAATGATGGTGAAATTAAATGCAGTCAAAATATATACTCACTTTGCATATAAATTTAATGTCTAATTCAGTGGAACAAGGTTATATTACTTTGCCTTTTGCTTCTACAAGTTCAACTACATAATTTGACTTCTTTAATTTGATGCACCCATTTCTTCTATTATTTGGAGCTATTAAGAACTCTTATTATTTGAAACTATTAAAAAAAAATCGTAAGAACGGAGAGTATGTGTCTCATTGTCTAGAACTTCTGAAGATGTTTGAAGTATTAATATTGGTTAGACTAAAGTTATTTTTTTCTCTCAAATTTGAAGTAATATATGTGAATACCATTCATACAATCATTAAAACATTATTCTTTCTATTTTTTTTCTAAAGAAAAATCAAATATCCCATGGTCACGAATCTAAAATCTTTTTCTTAATGAGGGTCGGACTTTGGATTTCATTACTAAGTTTATATATTATTTGAATCCAATTACTAAGTTGATCTAGTTGTCCAATCTCAATCGATTTTGTACCATTATCTCCATCCATCTTGTTTATATCAAACTAGGAAGGATAAATAGAATAATTCAGGGATAATCCAAAATAAAAAAAAAATTCAACTCAAAATTAATCATATGTAGATAGTTGACTGTATATAAAGTTATTAATATAAATTAATATGAAATAATTACATTAAATAAAAAAAATTAATGTCATTATGTTAATTATCTTATTACAATTTATTGTTTAAGGAGTAGTGCTATGTGCATAAATTTTTTTTGAACAAATTCATTACATAATAGTTTTAATTATTGGTACATATTTTATATTTTTATCGGAATAAGAAAAATTTAGTGTAAAAAAATATATATAAACATGTGACAACAACATAATATAATATGGTTTGTATCACTAATACAATTATAATTTTAATCTTCACCTAATGAATTAGTTAAATTATTAATTAATTTTGCTCACATTAGAATGGAGAAAAGATTTGATATATACTATTTAAAATTTTTTATATAAATTGATATAGTAAAATTATATTGTTATATATATATATATATTTTGTGAATTATTATTAAGTGGCAAGTTAATTTGTATAAATAAAGTCGCTATCATTACTGATATTATTAACTTATTATAGAGATAATATTATTTAAATAATAATATTGACTAATGAAAGCCATACAATAGAGTCCAAAAACTTGGCCGTCCTACTCATAAAATTTAAATTAAAAGTAATAATAAAAATCAAAGACCAACAGGATGCTTCAACACTTTGAAATTTTCTAACAACTCTTCGATTAAAAATTCAATTACCTCTTCCTTTTCACCACTGTTTTCCCACAAATAAACAGGGTTTTGACTTACTACCCTGGAAAATTTTCAGTGATTATTTGCTGTAGTCATTTCTGATTGCTCTGCCCTTAATTAATCCAGGTAATTAAACCTCAATCATCCTGGTAAAAACACAATTATTTGCAAGCAGGAGGATTAGAAGTTAAAAGCTATCACTTGTAAACATTTTATGGATCCTGAAGAAGATCAACAGAAAGTCTATGTTGCTGTTGGAAACGATCTACAAGAAGGATTCAAGACTCTGTATTGGACTCTTGGAAAATGGAAATCTCAATCTTTTTCGATTGTCATTACTCATGTCACCTTCAACATCCCAAAGGATTTTGTTTCAACCCCATGTAAGTTCATTCATATTTCATCAGTTTGATTTCTTTCTGCTCTTGATTTTTATTTGCGTTTTTTTTTTGGGTAGTTGGGAAGCTTCCTGCTACTTCTATGAGTGATGAGAAGTTGGCAATTCTGAACAATTACGAAGAAGGGAAGACAGATAATCTGCTTTCAAAGTATATAGGTTTCTGCGCAACTGCCAAGGTTTGGTATTTTATTCGAATTTCCCTCTTTCATTATTGGCCCTGGAATTCCTCTCTGATAATAGAATTTTCTCTTATGTTGATAGGTAAAAGCCGAAATCCTGAAGGTTGAGAAAAATGATGAACCCATTCACGAAATCATACTAGATTTGATCTCAAGACTCAGAATAACAAAACTGGTCATGGGATTTTCTTTCATGAAATCTTCATCATGGTATGTTTTTTCAGTTATTTGTATGATATTTGTCAATCATATTTATGGTGTTTTCTTTTGATTTTTCATTGATGGTCGGCAGGAAATCAAGAAGTGCAATTAGTGGATCATTTTATGTCCATCTCCACAAGCCTACTTACTGTGAATTGTTCATAATCTGTGGAGGAAAACGTGTGTTTCTGAAAGGAGATAATGATGAGGGAATCCTAGTGGATGATCAAGGAGTCACAGTTGCAAGAATGAGAGAAAAGGCTAACTTTAAAAGTTGGATAACCAAAATTTTTTCAGAAAATGGAAGAAAGCCTCATCGATTATCGACTTCATCAAAATCCCTTGATTTTCAAAATCAATGGGAGAATTGTGTCCACGAAATCGAAAATTATTTCCAGCAATTGTCATCATTGAATTTGGATGGAGAAAATCTTTATGCAGAGGAGGATATTTTGCGGACAAGTCCAACAGAGCCAAATCAGGAGGAACAAAAGGATTCTAATATGGTATGCACCATAGTATTGAAGATATTTTTATGCAATGTGTGGCCACAATTTAGCTAACTTCGTTAATAGTTTTTTCAATTTGTGATTGCTTAGCCAAGTTTCTTAACGTTATCCTGTTCTAATTCTTCTTTTGACTTGGAGGGATATGAAAGTGATGGGATCATGAAACTGGCTGGTGTATAGAAAAGCCATTTTTCAGGCCCTTGCCTTTCATAATTACCCTAATATGAGCAGAAAGAGAAATTTTTATCTAGTTATAAGTTTTTGGGTTCTCTTACTTAGGATGGGGTCGTTATATTTTTGATTAAAGATTATGAATTTCACATCATTTATAATAATAATCTTAAAATTTTTTTAATGCAAAAATAAGGTAATTACTCTATTTTTTGACAAATGCCAAATATGTGGCAACTTTATTAGAGTGCGGCAGAGAAAATGGAATCCCTAAAAGCTAAAATCAGTGAAGCTCGGGAGATGACCCAGCTGAAGAGAAGAGAGCTTAAAGCCAATGACGAAAGACACGCAAAAGCTGAATGGGCTATTTGCATATGCAATACTCGGGTATGATTATAATTTCTTTGCCATTTATTCATCTTTAGTTTCTTAGAAAATGAAGCAAAATCATGTCATTTGTTTACAGGCTGAACAACTTGAAACTCTATTAAACGAAGAGGTTTCAAAACGTGTCGAATTACAGAAAAGTTTAGACATTGAGAAGGAACAATTGTTTGAAGTTATAAGAGACTTGGAAGAGAGCAAAAGCAGATTGAGTTCACTTGTTGAACTGAAATCCGAGCTCTCAAGCAAGCTCCAGTTATCAACCATGGCAAAACGGCACACAGAGGTGGAGTTGGAGAATGCTGTAAGTACAAGAGCTGAAATGGTTCCAGAAATTGAAGAGTTGAGGCGACAGAGAGATGTTCTTCGTCGAAGAATTGAGTTTTGTAAAGAGAAGGACGCCATTGGAATGGTTTCGAGGTCGACTGAATTGAGCTGTGGTTTCAGAGAATACGAAGCCGAAGATATAAGACTTGCGACGGAGGATTTTTCTGAACGTTTGAGATTGAAATGCGGAGGAGATTGGACGAATGTCTATCGGGGTCGGATTAATTATGCAACGGTTGCTATCAAAATGCTCCGCAATGGATTTTCACCAGAAGAGTTTCAAACAAAGGTAAAATATTAAGCTTATGTGTTTATATTTTTACAATTGGCATTCTTAGCATTATTGTTTTTTAAGCCTTTGAAAATTGATTCTTCATTCTGAAATAATGATTATATTGAACTAAATTTGACTTCAAATTTGTAGGTGAAGCTTCTTACCAATATAAGACACCCCCATTTGGTTGGCATGATTGGCTTCTGCTCGGAGCTCAAATGCATCATTTTGGAGTACATGCACAGCGGGAATTTAAGGGACATTTTATTTACCTCTCAAAGAAATTACAGTAAATGCGGACGGGTCATTAGGTGGGGCGACCGAGTCCGCATTGCACAAGAAGTTTGTTCAGGCCTAGGCTTTCTCCACTCAGCTGAGCCCAGCCCGATTGTTCATGGCCACCTTAACCCATCAAACATCCTTCTTGACCGCAATCACGTTGCGAAGATCAGTGGTTTTGGACTTAGTAGATGCGACAAAAAATATATGGGATCGGATATTAGGGCTTTCGGCATGTTATTGTTGCATCTTTTGACTGGTAGAAACTGGGCCGGACTTGTTGAAGAGGCATTGGCATTGGATCGAACGGCCCTGTTTCATGTTTTGGATGAGAGGGGCGGAAAATGGCCGTTAGATTTAGCCGGGGAACTCGCAGGGATAGCAATGAAATGTTTGGCGGTGAACCAGGAGGAAAATAAAGATTTGAGCATTGCAAATATTGTGGGAGAGCTCAATGAAGTGAGAAAAAAGGCTGATGGTTTAGCTGAAAGTAGAGAAAATGAGGCAGGAATTGATAGATGCGATAGTGAAAGAGAAAATAAAGTGCACTCAAATGATGTTCCAAGGGTTTTTCTGTGTCCAATATTTCAGGTTAGTATCTTAATCACATGAAAGAATCTTAGGTAAGTCTGTCAACGTAATGGCACATATCAATAGTTGATATCCCCGGTCTTTTGTAAGACAAACGGATCCACGTACTCTCTATCACCTCTATTCCACAAAAGGCAAGATAACATTATTTGGTTAGTTTGTCCGACCACCTCCTCGGACAAATTCACCAAAGACTCTTTAATCACAAATACAAGTAATGTTGATATAATTGGGATTACAATTATTACTGCTATTTTACAATACAGGTAATACTGATTATTTTATTTGTTGGTGTACAGGATGTAATGAAAAAACCACACGTTGCGGCTGATGGTTTTTCTTATGAGTTAGAGGCTATAGAGGAATGGCTAGGGATGGGGCATGATACATCCCCCATGACAAATTTAAGGCTGAAGCACAAATTCCTCACCCCTAATCACACCCTTCGTTCTCTCATTCAGGAATGGCAGAGTAAAAACCAAAGTGTCCCTTCTTGAAACAAAAGTGCAAGCGTTGTTGATGTTTTTGGAAATTTTTTTTGTATTGTACACTGCAAGCAATAAAATATATACCTTAGTTTCATTTACACAAGAGAGAATATAGACCTGCACAAGAATAATTCTTCTTGGAAGGATGTTATGACTATGTGTATAATCTGAATAATCAACCATTTTGTTTCAACTACAAAATCACTTGTCACCGAAAAACAAAAAGAAAATGAAAGAAAAAAAAAATGAAATGTGCACTAAAAATAATTAATGTAAAAAATTCTCAATTCTTTGTCATACAAATTTGATATGTATAGGTAACTATATATACTTTCTTTTCTCTAGCTGTACCAATTTTATCACTTCCAATCTGGAGAGCAGCCATTTGAAAAAATTAACTCTAGAACTAACCCATAAGCTATGCCTAGTATGCTCCCAATGACATAGCCCAACAAACAAATCCTATTTTTTTTGGGAGAGAATAATCCCCCTGCAAAGATGGATCACTTGCCATGTCTTCATCTTGTGACCATATATACACCCCTATTCTTGCCAGCTGCCAGGGATGGTGTTGTCTAGTACGAATGCCATGAAGAGTGTCACCTCCATGTTCATAGACATGAGAGCATTTATTGCAAAATCAAGCTGACAATCACTGAGAAAATGACAGATCAGCTATCCTAATGAATAAGAGAACAAGGAATAATATTGTGAAATCAAATAACTGATAATAAGCTCGTATGTATTATTACAATGCAGGGGTATGTATAAATAACCTTGGTCAGTAGACCTGTATTTTTGTCATTAATTCAGCCTTTAATGAAAATAATGTGTTCAACAATCAATGCACTAGAAAATTCAGTTTGTGAAGTTATATGATATAAAGCCCAACTAGAAACAGAATAGGGCGAGAATTGTTTGCTGCCTGTGTGTACTGGTCCATTTGATGCAGCTGCGTAAGGAAAAAATCACTTGGCAGTATCAAACTGGTCTCAGGTTGGTACTGTTGGAAGTAGGCAGGGATGGACAGATCAAGAAACAATGAAGCACCAACTATCATTATCTTTCAAAAACTTGCTATTGACTATACTGCAAAGTTGAGTGACCCAAAGCCACAACAAGAGCCCACATGAAACACAGTATGGAAGCAGCCAAAGCCCTTGGAACAGAGGCCAGAATGGCACCGACTTTCTGATCAAATCCACATAAAGAAATGAAAAAATGTTTACCCAAATTTTAAGGCACAAATAAGTATGATGCATTTTTTAAGCGAGGGGAATTAATCAGGTACTCTGCTTACCAAACCATCTAGCTTAAACATATGCATATCATGCACAAGTTCATGTACCCCGTAATGATAGCAAATTATAATGCCCTAAAATTTCTAAAACTCAAGTAACGTTTGACAATTCTCAAATCTCATGTCCGCCAAAATTTCTTTACGCAATATGCCCGCAATGTATTCTCCATACAATGTAACAAGATATACAGGTGACAGGAGAAAGACTTTGCATTCTCGAATCAGTTGCTACCACACTTTATGCCGACAAGCATTCGTTATATACTCATGATATATAAATATGCACTGAAAGCAGTAATTTATTATTAACCTTGGAACATGAAATGGTCGTGGTGCTTTACCTACGAATGAGAAAAGAATCAAGAATACTGCTCCAACTTCTATAGTCTTCGACTTGACACCTTTGTTGTATTTATGGTGTGCACGTTTTCTGTCAAGGTTGAGTACCCAGTACCAGAACCCAAAGTCTCGCCATTATACTGCAAAAACCATCCAGCACAATTCCTTTGCTGACAATGCCTGATGTTGGAGGTTTTGAATTGACAAGCAAAGATGCAGAGTGATATGTTCCAACCTGGGTAATTTGTCGTGCAATAAGCATCATTCAATATCATGGCTACTCTAGTACCATTTTATTCCATCTACAATGAATATTGTTGGAAGCCATTCACAATCAAGGGAAACACCACACGCTGAGAGGGTGCTGTTAATTCCTTTTCCCAGCAACCTTCCACAATAAAGAAAGCAACTCTGATCCTTTGATGTGCAACCCGAGTATCCAGCCCCTTTGAATTCTTAATGGCTTACTCAACAACTCAAAAGAAAATAAAGTAAAGAAGATAGATGAAAGAACAACAGCTAACAACAGCAACCCGAGAAACACATAAAGAGAATTGAGAGAATATTCAAGAGGAAAAACTATGCTGAATTCATTGTTTTATCTCTTCTGTTTTACAACCAAAACATATATGCAGCACACATGAGTGCCAACTCAGCTCCAGCATCAAGAATCAAGAACAAGCACCAAGCACCAAGAACCAAGAACTGGTTTCTTGATTCTTGTTAACTAAAAATTAAACCATTCTTTACAAATGACTATCTCACCCTTGGAAACATATTCTGCTGGTTTACACTTTACTGCACTCAACCTTTGCTGTTATTGGATCAACTTTCATCAATCTCCACCTTGAACCAAAAACAGCAAGTTTCCAATTTTCCTCTCTTTATTCAGCTACAAAGGCTACAAGCTACCAAGCTTTCTAGTACTCAGCTCGATCATGACAACTTTTTAAAAACTTGCAACTTAGTCAAGTAAACTCTTATCCTGAACTCAGCCGCCCTTTCTCCAAATTCATTT
Source organism: Trichilia minutiflora (assembly GCA_035590515.1). Lineage (NCBI taxonomy): Eukaryota > Viridiplantae > Streptophyta > Magnoliopsida > Sapindales > Meliaceae > Trichilia > Trichilia minutiflora. The sequence goes on from JAVXUL010000020.1 coordinate 7,748,645, forward strand.
GCTTACAGCACCACCTGAATTTTTCTCCTGGAACCACCTTGGTTAAAGCATCAGCAACATTTACTTTTGTGTGAACTTTCACCAATTTTACCACTCCATCACCTATTAAATCCCTTATGAAGTGTAAACGAACATCAATGTGCTTAGTCCTCTCATGGTAAACTTGATGTTTGGCCAATTGAATTGCACTTAAGCTATCACAGTACAACTCAGTAGCTGTTACTTCTAGCTTCAATTCCTGCAACAACCCTTGCAGCCAAATTGCTTCCTTCATGGCTTCTGCAACAGCCATATACTCTGCCTCAATGGTTGAAAGAGCCACTACACACTACAATATCACTCTCCAACTGATCAAGCACCCTTTGTACTTGAACAAGAAACCTGTCACTGACCTCCTCCTGTTAAGATCAGCTGCATAGTCAGCATCCACAAAGCCTTTCAGCAGCTCAGCTTTCTGCACTTGCCTTCCATACACCAGTCCATGATCCACACTTCCTTTCACATATATGAGCAGCCACTTCACAGCCTTCCAATGTTGTTCACTTGGATTCTCCATGAATCTGCTCACCACATTTACTCCAAATGCCAAATTAGGTCTTGTGCAGATCATGCCATACATTAAGCTACCAACAGCACTGGTGTAGGGAACTTTTGCCATCTTATCTTCCTCACCATCTGTTCCTGATTTTTGTTCCTTTGATAGCTTAAAGTGTGCTGCCAAAGGAACTCCTACTGACTTAGCTTTTGCCATGTGAAGTTCTTCACTAATTTTCTGAGATAACTTTCTTGAGACAATATGATCAATGCTTCTGCCTTGTTTCTAATTACTTCAATGCCCAGTATCTTCTTTGTTGCTCCTAAGTCCTTCATCTCGAATTCTGAATTGAGTTTCTCCTTGGGTTCCTTGATTCTGGCCATGTTTTTGCTAGCAATAAGCATATCATCAACATAGATCAAAAGGTACACTATATCTCCAAGATTTGATCCTTAATAATACACACAATGATCAAATTCACTTTTGACATAGCCTGCACTCTTCATGAACTCATTAAATCTCAGATTCCACTATCTTAGGGACTGCTTCAAACCATACAAAAACTTCTTCAACAAGCACACATTGCTGTTAGTGATGTCTAACGGGCCTGAACCGACGGGTTCAGGACGGTCCGGGCCAGTTCGACGGTTCCATGAAATTGAAACCGGACCGGACCGAAAGCTTAAACGGTCCGGGTTGGGCCGGTTCGACGGTTCCAATTTCATGAAATCAGACCGAAATCGGAAGTAGAACGGTAACGGGCCGGGCCGGTTCGTCAGACAATTTCGATTTCGATTCTGATCCGGTTTTGATTTCGGTTCTGGTTCGGTTTCGATTTTATTAATTTTTTAATTTATAAAAATATTTAAATTAAAAATTTTTTTAAAAAAAAATTGACTCGGGTTGAACCGGCGGTCCGGGCCAGTTCAACCCGTCGGTTTGGAACCACCGGTTCAACCCGATGCCATATAGATGTGCCCGAAACAGTTTTGGGCCGGTTCCAGAATTCCAGAATCGGCCCGGACCATTTATATTGGCCCAAAACTGGCCCAGATCATGTAAACAGTGGTCTGGGCCAGTTCGGGCCCGATTTTTTATGGGTCGGGCTGGGCCGGGCCGGTTCACGGGCCAACCCAGCCCGTTAGACACCCCTATATGTAACTATAACAAGTAAAATCCATATGACTTTAAGCATGGTTACCAGTGAAAATGTTTTTTCAAAGTCAATTCCTTATCTTTAACGAAAAACTTTTGCTAGTAGCCTTGCTTTGTAATTCTCTACTTCTTCAGTAACTTCGGTCTTTCTTTTAAAGATCCACTTACACTTAATAGGTATAATATCCTCATATGGTTCAACCAAATCTCATATTTTGTTAGAGTATATAGAGTCTATCTCGGGTTTTATGACTTCAAGCCACTTTTCTAAGTCAATATTGGTTATTGCCTTATTGCAGATAATAAGATCTTCAATAACAGTGAGAAAAATCTTAGATCTACCTTTATCATAATATCCAATATATCTATCAAGTGGTCTTGATATCCGAGTCGACTTACAAAGTTCAGTGTTTACAGGTTTTTGGATAGGTTCCTTTGAAGTTTGAATGTTATCTTATGGTTGAGAAATTTTAGAAATTTCTTCAAGTTTTATTCTATTGCTATGATTTTTATCTTTGAGAAACTCTTTTTCTAAGAAAAAAGTATGCTTAGAAACTAACATAATTTGCTCTTCAGTATAATAGAATTGATATCCAATAAACTCTCTCGGATGTCCTACAAAATTACATCTGACACTCCTACTTTCAAGCTTATCAAGATCAAGCCTTTTACATAGGCTAGACAACCTCAAACTTTAACATATTTAAACTTAGGCTTTTCTCCTTCATATCTCATATGGAATTTCAGACATTGATTTTATAGAAACTCTATTCAAAATATAATTAACAATTTTAAGAGCAAATCCCCGAAGGAATGCTAAAAGATTGGCATTGCTTATCATGAAATATACTATATCTAATAAAGTACAATTTTTCTTTTTAGATACACCATTCAGTTATGGTGTAACTAGAGGAGTCTAGTGGGATACAATTCTCTGAACCTTGAGATAATCTAAAATTCATTATTTAAGTATTTTCCTTTACGATCTAATCATAGAGTTTTAATACTTTTACCAAGCTGATTTTCTACTTCATTCTTATATTATATGAATTTCTCAAAGACTTCAGATTTTTGTTTCATTAAGAACACGTATCTAAACCTAGAAAAATCATTTGTGAATGTAATAAAATAAAAATAACCACCTTGAGTATGTGTTGACATTAACTCACATATATCTGTGTGAACCAAAGATAGAACGTCTAGTACTCTGTCACTATGTCTAACAAATAGTGATTTAGTCATTTTACCTATGATACAAGATTCACATGTTTGCAATGATTCAAAATCATTTATATCCAAGTAACTATCTTGAATTAACTTGTGTATCTTTCTCACTAATATGACCTAATCGACAATACTATAAATAAGTTTATTTATATTATCTCTTTTTGTTTTACTAGTATGTTTAACATGCAAAATAATATTGAATACATTAAGAATGTACAAACCATTACACAATATATCATTACCAAAATAATTTATTATTTAGTAATAATTTACAATAATTATTTTTAAAACATAGTTGAAAATCGATCTCATCAAGTTTTGATACAGACACTATGTTCTTTACAATACTAGGTACATAATAATAGTCATACAAATCCAATATATGTCATTAAACAACAGAAAGTATACATTACTTATTACTAATGTAATAACTTTTGATCCATTGTCAACATGCATCTAAACCTCATTCTTTTGCAAATGTGTAATGTCTGTTAAAACATGCAAATTATCACAAATATGAGATGCACATCCAGCATCTAATACTTATAAAGAACTGTTCTTGCCGTTTTTTGGTTCCACATGACATTTCACTAAATCTCTATTTAAACTTCGATTTCTTCTTCCTTTTGGCATTTTAAATCTTCTCCAAGCCTCGTTTGGAGAAGAAAAAGCAAAAAATCCCAGAAGACTTAACCTAAGGTTAGGGTTCAAAATTGGGATTTTCTTCTTTCGTGTAAATCAAACATTCCCAAGCCTTCTTTGAGGTAGTTAACAAGTATAGTTAAACGTTAGCCTAGCATTACTTGGATTAGGATTCATTCTACGCTTTTACGATAATTTATTCTTCGATGTCGCTAACATAGTTTTGGCATATTTGATAAAAGGCGATGACATGCTAATGAGGAATCCGCATGACGAGCTGAAGAGTGATGTCATGACCCGACCCTAGTCGATCACGTGACAATCATCACGAATCCCAAGAACACATCCTATCACTTAGAATTCACTCTTAGAACCCGCAAGGCATTAGTACCTGTTTTTAAACTCATTTTGAAAAATAACACAAAATAATATAGAATGGAAGATTTTCAAACATACATGTATCACATATCTATTTTCTCAAAATACATTACAAAATACTATTGACCAAGCCAAAATACATCAAATCACTTTATTACAATTATTTTTACATACAGTGGACCATAATATAAAATCCTGAGTTGAATACCTGAAAACTGTGCTGAAGTCTCACGTCAACTATGCTATATCGCGCCCGATTACACTTACCTGAAATAGAAAGTGAGGGGTGAGTATTTGGAAAAATACTCAATGAGTAGACAAATAAACAAAATAGAAATCAGAGCCTCAAACACTGATTACAGAACACCCTCGTAATATACAAACCAAACATAGTGAAATATGGCATTATATACATCTCTAGAAAATCAATTTAATCTCAAATATATATAACCCATCGGTCTATAGGATCCCACCCATTTCATCTGAACTGTATAACCAATCTGCAACCCTGGTTGGGGATGTGTGCCTATGTCTAATATAACAAAATAAGGCTAGAATGTTTTAGCCTGGATATATGGATCCCACCTATCCCATCTTGGACTGTATGGTTAATTCACACTCCGAGGTCTATTGGATCCCACCCACTCCCTAAGAGCTGTATGGATAATCCTCACTCCTGGGTCTATTGGATCCCACCCACTTCCTAAGAGCCGTATGGTCAATCCTCACCCATAGATAGTAAATGACATGGCATACAAAAATCATAAATTGATATCAAAGGCCCATCATGGCAAATCAAATAACTGTTGGCTTATTAGGTCAAAATAATTAAAAAAAAGATATGCTGGCTCATAAAGCCAAATCAACAAATATGGCACCCTGACCATTACACTCCACTATACCACATTCACATATATATAAATAAAATGGCCTCCGGCCTCACTATCACAATATCATCAAGCATAAGCACAATAGGCCTCCGGCCTCACATTCATGGCAATCTAGGTTTCATATCAAACATATCTCTATCACACATAAAGGGTCATCCTGGACACCACACAACAAATATTCAACGCCTCCTCATTTTAGTTATGTATCCACATACATACATTCATACATATACGTATATATTCATATGTTATCATCTTTAACATTATATTCATTTATAAAGAAGAATAAATGAGACGAAGGGAAAGGAACGTCCATTCACTGTCCTGGGGTGGTAAACCACCCTCTTGCTATCCTCCTCGCGATAGAGATCCTCCCGTCTTGGCTGCCGCTCTTGGATATACACAAACACAGGTCACAAAGTGCGTGTATGATGCAATGCATGCTCATACTGCTCTCGCACCTTTCTTTCTCTCTAACATACTGTTCTCACATGAATCTCGTTCTAAATATATGTTTCTTATCAATTTCAACACCATTAGCTAACAAAACCCTCTAATTTATCGATGCAAGTGATAAACTAGAAAATCCTCAAATTTTAGGGTTTTGTGAATAGTGATCTGATTATCATATCTTAGATTTACATAAAACGATAACTTAAATGAGAGAGATAGATTGAGGAATAAGCTTACCTAAACCCATAGGCGAGCTCAGAGCCTCGATTAACTTGAATCCCTCCCTTTGATTAATGTTCACCACTACCCATTCTTCGTGATTCCTCTTGAACCGACGGATAAAACTCCGATCAAAGGGGATTTTTGGGTTCTGGTGTTGATTCTCAGTTCATAGGAACTGAAATAGCGAAGTTTTATGGAGAAATAGGAAAGATCAGTTTTAATGGTGAGAAAGAGTGTTTACTATCAAGAAATGAGGTGAGAGAGAGTGAAATCTGAGAAAATGAGGAAGATGACCTGTCCCCGTGTAAATATGTTGTGTAATCACTCAAAGGTATCGATACGTTTCATGATTTTGCCTGCAACGTATCGATACGTTCTCCTAACGTATCGATACATTTGGTCGCAAATCTGAAATCACCTTCGTCACAAAGGTGTCGATACCTTGCTCAAGGTATCGATACCCTACTTGGTTCCCAAATTGAAAGGTGTCGATACCTTCTTCAAAGGTATCGATACCTTTGACCTCAAATCAAACGTATCGATACCTTTCCCAAAGGTATCAATACCCTTGCCTTAAATTTTCTCCTTTGAGGACTGTTACTTCGAAAAGCCATAACTTTGAATCCGGGTATCCGCTCGAAACCTATAATATATCAATGAAAAGCTATCTCTGAGCTCTGCAAATAGAATGAAGAACATTTTCTCAATTAGAGATGATTTTAGGGTTAAAAATCCAGTTATTTCTCATATGCTCATGTCCTACACCATAATCTGTCCCAAGACACATTTTTCAAGTTTTATACCCTCTCGTGCATAATCTAAATATGATGATATGCACAGGAACTCTTAAGAGATTTACTATTAGACCCATAATACTAAAAGATAGGTTTCACAGTTACGAGTAGATATCAGGATGATCCAGGTGAGGGTTACTAAAAAGCCGTAAAAATGAAGAACTAAAGAATTATTTTTAGTATATAGAGGACATGACTCGTTATTTGAGGGTTATATTGACTTAAGTTTTTATTCAGATAAAGATGATGGCAAATCTACTTCAGGATATATGTTCACATTAAATGATGGAGTTGTAATTTGAAAGAGTTCCAACCAAGAAGTTATTGTATATTCAACCACTGAACCGGAATATGTAGCATTAAAAGCTGTAAAAGAGGCTGTTTGGATGAAAAAGTTCATTACTGAACTTGGTGTGGTTTTAACTATTGTGGTTCATATTTTATTGTATTATAATAAAAATGAGGTATAACATAAATCAAGGAACCCAAGTCTCATCAGAAATCCAAAAATATATTGTAAAGATTTTATATTATCTGAGAGATTATAGCTTGAGGAGATATCCACATTGAGAGAGCACCCTCTTATTAGAACATCGTAGATCCATTCACTAAAGCCTTATCTCAGAAGATACATGAAGAACATTTTGAAAAATTAGATCTTTGTCATAAAAGTGATTGGCTTTGAGTGTAAGTAGGAGATTGAAAGAGTTGTATACCCTAAAATCTAATCACGATATGATTAGTGATTATAAATTTGTAGAAACTCTTATAAATCTTATGATTAATAGAAATGAGTATTTTATTATATTTATATTGTCTTTTATCATTTGCATATATATGTTTGATTTACATATAATGATAGAGCCCATGGAATGTATGCAATAAATATTATTATGATAACTTCATATTTACAAGACCATATACTAATGTTCCTAGTCGTGGGACCATAAAGTGGGGCCTTTATAATATCGAAAAGATTAGTATACACTATCCTTACTCTATATACCGAAAAGACTAGTATACACTATCTTTACTCTATACGATAAAAAATAATCGATCTCATAGATTACTTGTGTAGAGACATTAAAGGAAGTATATAGGTGCTTATTAGTTGAGTATGATTTCACTCAATAGACTCGTATGAATTGTTCAAATGCTAATTATACATAATTATCAATTGGACATTCATTGTATCAGTTGTGTAAATAATCCTTAGACGTTACAACATCATTGTTACCTTGTAAATGAATTACCATACTTTGATACTGCTTAGGACAAGTCTGTACTTAGACTTGTGATAGGTAATTATTGGGTGTAGTAAGACATTCATGGAGATATGTGAATGTTTGAGAAAGAATCTATCAGCCTTAGTGTTTAAGATAGAATACTCTATATGAATAATTCAGATTTGACTCATGAAATCCTCGGTCGGGTTTGCATATTATGTGCGATTGAGAAGTGTGCTCTCAATAGATACACATAATAAAGTCGTTATTTATAATTTATTATACATGACATTGGATCTAAAAGGGTTTAACGATTATAGCATACCGCTGATCCAATTCGAGTATTATGTGACAAAAGAATTGAATTAAACGATAACTCATTATGAAAATGTTCATTGTTAAAGCTTTGTACTTCATTATAATCTGAGGGTCGTATTGCATGGCTAGGTATCAATATTGATCTGTGGACATATTTAATTAATCTTTAATTAACCTTATTAAAGATTAATTAAATAAAAGAGTTAAAGTGTTTAATTTATGATATAAAATAAATTAAAGAAGTTTAATTTAGTTATATCGTCTACTGTCGGCTTTATGGTGAACCTATTGATTCTTGCCCATAATTGGCTTGATTTTTTCCTAATTATTTTATACATTACTCTAATCTATTAAGCTAAGGCAATATGATTGGTTAACCTAAGCTTGATGATGGTATGAGTGGTGTATGTTGACATTTTTAGCCTAGTAAATGAAATATTGACAAGTGGTTATATCTTAGCTTTATACTTAGGTGACAAATGGATGGTGGATATACATTAGATGTGACTTAATCTACTTCCTCCATTTGGCAACATAATATCCAAGTATTTAATTTAAATAAATATATAAAGAAAATTGTTTTTAATTTTCATTGGATAAAAAATGGAAAAGTAAGAAACAAAATTGGGGTTTTCTTCTTCTCTTCACCATGAGTTTCTAATGGCTGAAAGGTGATCATTTTTCCATCATTTTGCTCAATTGAAAATTGATTTAAGATCTTTAGGAAGTGATCTAGTCAAGTGAAAGGTTAAAAGTATTAAAAATTGTTTTCAAGTGTTGGAAACTTTAGGGTTTTGCTAGAAAACTTAGGTTTAATCAAAAGGGTTTTGATTAAATCTAACAAATTCAAGAGAGGAATCAACTAGCCAAGGGAATCACAGGATAGAGGAGGATCTAATTTGGTTCTCTCAAGTTTCAAAAAGTTAAACCATAGGCAGTAAAGTTAACAAGCATATAGTTAATTCTTCCATGCTTTCAAATTCATCCATATGCAATTCAATTCCTAGATCCATGGCATGCAAATTTATTTTCATGTTTTAGGAAACATGACATAATAGATTCTTATAATTACCCACTCAACATCACTTTCGTTGGAAACAACTTTGATAATATCACTTAAAAATTAAATAAATCATATAAATAATTCACATACATACTTTATTTAAATGCATGATAAAAAAAGAAAGTAGTCTACTTATATGAATAAAAAACTCTTTCTTTTTGTTAATAAAAAATGCTATATACAAAATAAAATATCTCTAAAATTGATAACACGAATTATTTTAAAGATATATCATAACACATTTTTAATATGAGAAGTTTTCTTCTTCTTTGTTGGTTTGTTATGCCCTTCCTCCTCTATTTATCTTTTGCCCTTATTCATAAGCCTACCTTTTTAATCCATAGAAGGTTGTGTAGAGGAGCCTCTACAGGCTCTCTAAAAGAAATACTCTTTTCTTTGGGGTAGTGCCCCTTCGGCTCTTTTCGGGAGAAACTCATCTGGTACTTGTCCCCCTTTTGCCTATACAAGAGCTTTTAAGCCTGTAGTTTGGCTTGTAGGAGGCTTAGGAGCACACTAGACTCCTTTTTTTTTTTACTAATAGGCCCTTTAAAACGTTAATGGCTAGTTGTTTCTTCTCCCCTAGGTTTTTTATTATCAATAGTTTTAACCACCATAGAAAGGTGTTCAACTAGTTAGTAGGATGTAAGTGCGCATAACAACAAGGTAACAAGAAAGGATAAAGTCCTTAGCTTAGTTTATTTTCTTCTTCACTTTTGTGAGTTTACTTCTTAATATTGTCACCTTTACCAAGCCTAATTGAAAGAGTATTCAATAGAGAAAAGGTTGTTGATATTCCCCGAAAGCAGTGACTCAAGGTATTGGCTTGAGTTTTTTTGGAGGCTAAATAGGTGTAAGATCTCATCTATTTTTAGTGAGGAGCTCTTGGCATAGATGGACATTCAATATGAACAACCCTATTAAGAATCCTCCAACTGTTGAAGGTTAGTTGGTATGATGGGATTTTGAAAATTTTTTAAAATATGGGTAAGGTATGGCTATAAGGGTAGTCGCGCCCCTAGGCGAAGATGCTTATCATTTAGTGCCATCTTGCCTTTGGGTGGCTAACTGGGAATCTTTCCAAGACCCAATACTCAAAGGTTAACGCTTTGGGGAATCTTGAACAACTTTTTTTAAGCTATCAGGTTGGCCTTTGTAATAGTAAAGGGGAATTAGTTTACCTCATGGAGCCCTAAGCTGACTTTAGGCTATGACTGGATTCTTACCTTCACTCCTTTTCTAAATTAGGGTTGGAAGATCACCTAAGAGCTTGGTGCCCTTTTTGATGTCCTCATTATAACTAGGTGAGTTTGTCATTTTTCCTGCAAGCCAAGCAAGGAATTATAGTCAGACATGTAACCTATTAGAAATACCTAAAAATTACCTTAACCTATCTAGTTACCCAGATTTCCTATTTAAATTCAAAAACTTAGAAAGTTACACCCACTACATAGCCCACGGTTCAACACAAATCCAAAAATGTAAAACTAAAACTCCCTAAGAAATACAATGTATACCACCATTGGTTTCACCACTGTTTTATAACCTGCATCAACCCATATCACCCATAAACTAGTAAATTAATGATAAAGAGCAAAGAAATGCTTACCAGATGATGGATTCGTAGCAAAGAATATGAAGATTTAAAGAAATAGAGTTGACGAGTATGAAGGCGAGGTTGCAAAGAGATTGTAAAATTTGGAAGCTAGAGTAGAAGAAGTAAAAGTTAAAAAGGAAGAAAAGCCCTAGTGGAAAATTTGAATTCCAACTATTAAGTGAATAAATGAACAAGGTAGAGCTATGCCAATGTCAAAAATAATGGGCTATTTAAGGTACAAATGGCTTTGCTGAGGCTACATATAGAATCACCACGGATCGAGGTGACAATCATTTCTAGCCGATGGAAGTGAATACTTATCCATGTCATCATCCTGGTCACATCATCATCTCTACTATGTGCTCAAGAACTAAAACTCACCTAAGCATTATGTTTGTAAAGTTGAAGTCTTATCAACATCACCGACTTTGACCCGACATTAAGGATACTATACATAATCCTTCGAGACAGGCCCTTCAATAGCTTCTAAGGGTGCTCTTGAGCAAGGCCACAAAATTTTTATCATTGAGGTAGGAGCCTTTATTCCTAGCTCATTTTCAATAACTGCAGAACAACAATATTAAAAATAAGAGTACGATAGAGAAGGCCACCTGTTAAGCACTGCAAGTGTATCTCTTATTAATTTTTAAACGAGGACAACTGCTCATCAACCAACCCTTTACATGTTAGCTATCAAAATAGTGAAGGGCCAATGCAATAATTACTTAACAATTAACAAATCTTACAATATACACTAACCTCTTACAGTAGTCACGTTGAAGTACTTACAAACCTCTTGCAACAGGTCATCCATCAATCCCATTCTCTTGCAACGGCTGCTCCATTAAAAGGAGCCAAATCCAAAAAGGAGAGAGTTAGCATCCATTAAACTTTATAACTACTATTCATCATCTTCTCCAACCCTCACCTCCACATGTACACAAGTGGTAACACAAAAAACAAACATTTAATTTGTTCATATTTCTTTGTTTCTTTTCTTATTTATTGTTGTCTTGTCATTGTCTAACTTAGGCACAGGAGTTCTTTTGCTAGGCAACCGGCATAACTATAAGTTTTTCTTGTATTTATATATCTCAAGAGTCCAATGATTATCAAGTCTTTGCTGGTTGATACCCAAAGTCAATTCCATAGTTATCTTACCAAAATAATAACCTTTAAATTTTGTGCATCACCGTATATAAACAAAGAAATGGAGTTTCTTTTAACTTCAATTCTTAAATTAAAGTATAATATCAAATCAAATAAAAGCATTTGATCAATTAGTTTCTTTAAAGCGTGGACATATAAGCATTAGAAATTTAGAAATCATATTGCAGCTGATCTGATGGCGTCTCACCATCTCATAACTATGGCAAACTTTATATAGCATTTTATATGAAAAGGCTTCTATACACCATTTAGTAGTATCATAAATTTTTTTACTTATTTTATACAATTAATTCATTTTAAAATAAATGTGAACATAAAAAGAAAAATTATTGAATAAATATACGAATTCTATTACAAGGCGTCCCCTTGTAAGATTTTCTTCTTAGACCAATCAACCATATGATCATTCTAAAACATATTTATTTATTTATTTATTACTAAATAAGCATTTGAATGAGTTTCCCACCAATATATCTCAGTACAGTTCAGTTATTATTGTTGGTCAATTGACAAGATATATATATATATATATATATAAATATTGGTAGAAATCAATCATATTCTAAACGAAAAAAATAACATTCATTAATTTTTAAATCAGCTTGCTCTATATATAAAAAATAAGAAAATCCGAGCATTATTAAGTAGATAACAAAATTGAATTAGGTGACCACACACTGTCCATTTACATATGTTCCTTTCCATAACTCGTCACTTGTCATCATCCAAGGGACATACAGAAGAGAAAATTAAACCCGAGCAGACTATCTGCACTAATTTATTAATCGCGCTTTAAGCAAAACCTAATCATGTTATCTCTTAAACTAAAATGCCCATTATGTTGGTTCTTAGTGCTTTTAATTATTTTAAGATTCTAAAGGACCATTATTTAATTCACTCTTTAACATATATTGCAACAACAATTTTTTAATAAAATGGATTGAGGGGTCAATTTGGTCTAACGAATAACTGTACCTTTTTATTTATTTATTTTTTACTTTAATTTAAAATGAATAGAAACAATAATATGATATATATTTTTATTGATTTTCGATGCAATAAATAAAATATTATAAACCCCCTTTTGTACAATGCAAAGAAAGTAAAAATTAAGTATTGCTTAATCTTTTGATTCATGAACGCATGCTTTAGCCGATTTATTCAGGAAAATATATATATTCTATGCCGAAACTAGTCCTTGGATTATTTTTAGCACGAAAAATTTATGTCATCCTCATAACCTTAGTTGAGAAGATTTGATGTTAAATGATTAATAAATTTAGACCGGATTATAACTTCTTTGTTTAGATTACTTAAATTCAACAGAAGTATTTTTCACGATTTAGAAGATTGATACTGATCTTTACTTATTAAACTCTTAACAATTTGGAACCAAAAAAAAAAATAATAATAAACAGTATCATTATATATATTGTTCATACATATGTTAATTACGAACAACTGTGATTTACAAGAACATTATCTTCAATATAATTATGTGATCTTGATATTTAAGGCTTGCGTCCTCAATATAATTTTCTTTTAAGACAAGTCAATAGTAATGAAGTCAGATAATTAGCCGAATATTTTCATTTCTTTTAAATATATATATATATTAACTTCGATAATATGAATTCTTAAATACCCGTCTAAACAAAAACAGGAGCCTACGTGGTAAGGAAGATGAAGAAAATGGTCCCTTTTCCTTAGAATGAGAACGAAGGGATAGAACAGATAAGTGCGAAAAAAGGAAGCGGATCCTTTGAAGGCTAAAGATTCTCCATCGCCGTCAATTTGGCGGCCCCATCTTGATGTGCCATGAAAGGAAAAGAATAGTGATCGGGCATAGTGGAATGTTTTTATTATTATTATTATTATTTCTTCTGTAAGGATAGTGGAATGTTAAATCATTTATATTTGTGGTTTTGAATTTAAATGGGTAAATGTCTTATTAACAATTCATTGGAGTTGATACTGAAACCTTCAGCTTTTGAGTGATCCTTTGAAAAATGGGTCATCATATGGTGCTGTCAGCCGTAGGTTAATACATATCTTAATTTTAATTTTTCTTTCGTCATAATTTCAAATTCTTCTTCTTAATTTTTATTTTTTTTATAATTTTTAAATATTATTATCACTTTTTTAAGGGTTGATAATATTTTATTTAAATAATAAAAATATAAAATTAGACACTTGTTTTTATTTTTTAATATTATTTACTTTAGTTTTTTTATATTTTTAATAATAAAATATTATTTTTAAATTGGTCTTTATTTTGAGATTGATTCTATTATTATATCGATTTTATTTCAAAATTTTGTTAAATATTTTAATTCGTTTATTCATTCTTAGAAGTTATTTTTATGTGTTCCAACTTTTACAATTTTACAATTTACGTTCATTTTAAATTTTGTAAAAAACTTATTTTTCATATAAAATATTTTAATTTAAATCTGCATAATTAAAAAATGTAACACTGCATCAATATATTATGCCAAATGCATTTATTTTTATTAATGTATAATATAAATAATTTTTGGAGAATATTCCAAATTCCCCCCTGTTTTTTAATATTATTACCATATTCTATGATATTGTTTTAAAAATACTAATTGCCCCTTATTATTAATTATTTTTCCGTTAAATTGATACATTTACTGTTATAAAATTGAGCCAATTTGATTTGTTTGAAAAATATAATTTATTTTTTTAAAAATAAAAAAAATCACCAAAAAAATTGAACCAAGTCTCAACTTTTAGGACATTAATTATTTTAATACATATTAAAAATATTAATGAATAACTAATATTATATAACAAATAAATATTAATTTCAGAAAAATATAAATAATAATAATGATAAAATTATATAACTAATAATAAATTGAAAAAAATAAAAATAAAATTAGATTTGGTTCAAATTTAATCAAATCAATAAAAAATATATTTTGAATTTTGATTGAGATATAGTTAAAATTTGGTTTGATTTGATCAAATAGAATCGAATCGAATTAAGCTGTATGGATTTTTCTAAAAATAAAGAAAAAAACTTATCTCAATAATTTTAAAATCTTAGACTCATTTAAGCAAATAAATTTAAGTCTTAATGACTAAGCTATTTATAATTTTTAATATTATATATATTACTAACACTATTATATATCATAAGGAGGATTGATTTGTTGGATCTATATAATCATAATATGAATTTAGTAACAATATTAAATCAAATTCAATAATATAGTATGTAAATAAAAAAATTAAATAGAACCAATAAGCTGTGAAAATAAAAATCTTATAAAATGGATGATAGATGCTTACAATATATTACAATGTTTTAAGACAATATTCTTGAAAGATGATGGAGACTGTCTTTCAGGATTTAACTATCAAATCTTATAAATTAAAACAATATAATTTAAAAGTCAGATAAAGTGCAGATTATTCTTTTACAGACAAATTGTTTGAAAAAAAATTATATATTCTAATACGTTTTACTTTTTTTTTATAAATAAAATTAATCAAGAGATATAATTTTTGGTAAAGTTATAACTTTTCTGAAAACATGTAACCTTTGGTTTAAATCTGTAGAGTTGTAATGTTTCTGAAAAAATATAATATTTAAATTTAAAATAATAATTAAATAAAAAATTCATAAACTTAAAATATGAGCTACCAAAATAAATCAGTTTGAGCTTAGGAGTTCATATTTTTGAAATTTAATATATATATAGATAGATAGATAGATAGATAGATAGATAGATATAGATAGATAGATACGTGTGTAAGTGGATTTTGGAGTTTCAACAAGACTTATCTACCTTATTTATCAATCAAACTCATTTGTTTGGTTGTTACATATAAATTATTTAGAAGAGTTTCTCTTTTTTCATATATGACTTGAATTTTTACTATTCAAACACTCTTTATACACACTGATAATATCCTATATTAGAAATAAAAAAATACTCTAACAAGGTTTGGACACTAAACTTCATATAAAATTCTTTTCACTTGCACTTTAAAATTTTATTATGTAATTTACACTTGTATTCTATAAAAATACTAAATAAACAACTAACTATTACTTTAAATAAACATAGATTTAAAAAAAAATCAGAGTGTACAATTCATTACAAAAATAAAACAAAAAATAATATTTTCACTATGAGTATAATTGTTTTAATTTTTAATTTGTCAACAAATTATTAAATAATATAATAAGAGATTATAAAGAAATCATGTTTGTAATGATTTTTGCAATAAGTTTTAACTTCTATTCTTTTTAATTTTTTTTGAATTCATTACTAAAAATTAAAATAAATAATTTGTTGAAATTGTCTATAATTATTTTTAATTTTAAAAATTTTTGAATTTATTATTGATTACATAATTTTACGATTATTGTTGGCTAGACTTTTTTAAATAATGTTTGTTTGCAATAATAATATTATTCATTCATTTAATATTTTTATACAAAATAACTATTAAAATAATTAATATACTAGTGGTTGAGATTTGGTTTAAATTTTTTAAAATAATTTTCTTTTGTTTTCAAATAAAATAAATTATTATTTTTTCAAAAAAAGTCAAGTCCGTTCTTATGAGGATAAATGTGTTAAATTGTCAAAAAAAATATTTTTCAACATTATTTAGTGTAGTTATTTTTATATTTTTTAATAATAAAATATTATTTTTAAAATTGTCTTTATTTTAAGATTGTTTATATTATTATATAAAATTTATTTCAAACTTTTGTTAAATATTTTATTTTTTATTCATTCCTAGAAGTTATTTGTATGTGTTCCTACTTTTATAATTTTATAATTTACGTTTATTTTGAATTTTATGTCAAAAATTTATTTTTCATATGAAATATTTTAATTTAAAGCTGCATAATTTATAAAATATAACAGTACTTCAATATATTATGCCAAGTTCATTTATTTTTAATAATGTATAAAATAAATAAATTTTGGAGAATATTCTAAATTCCCCCCTGTTTTTAATATTCTTACCATATTCTATGATGTCTTAAAATTAAAATGATAATTTTTTACTCTAAATTAAAATCTTTAATTTGAATTTTTTATTTGATTTTAAAAATTATATTTTTAAAATATTTGATAATTTCTATTATTAATTTATCATGTAATTTATATTAGATTATATAAAATTATATGCACACACAAATTTTTTAAATTTTTAAAGAAGAGTAAATATATATAACACTTATATATATATATATTTGACTTTATATTACTCTAGAAGGCGCTAACTCTTTATAGATAATATTATTTTTTCCCATATTATTCAAAATATATAAGGCTATTAGTGTGACCACGAAGATTCACTGTGAGCTAGTCACGAGTGTGTATTGAACTCTTCGTAATTGAAACATTCCGTGTTTCTGAGTAAGGGTAGTTTCGTCTTTTTAGTAATGTACGCCCAAGTTTTGAAAGGATTTTAATATTTAGAGGGTTGATTTGAGGTTTTAAAAGGGGTGGAATGATTAAGGACTGATAACGGATGTCGGGAATTGATCGGGAACTCAATCACATGAGAAAACTCAAGATGGAAGGCATTCGGTCGAACGAATGCCAGGTTCGTTCGAACGAATGGGATTCGATCGAAC
>JAVXUL010000020.1:7766046-7780372 GCA_035590515.1 Trichilia minutiflora
GTGTATGACATCCCTGCCTAGGACCTCAAGCTCAGATGTCTAAGCCAGCAGATTCCATCTTGATCATCACCTGTCCTTATACAAAAAGAACACATTGCCATCAAGCTTCTTTCATTAGGTGTGGCTAGCCCGATGCGATATACACAAGTGAACGATGTATCTTAGTGTAGAGAGCAGTTGTGATATTTCAGGTCAAAGGACCAGTGGTACACTAGTACGACTGTGCGACTTGTTATTGATAGTAGACATCCACTCATATGATTCATCGCGATTGATCACATTCAGTAATACGTTCACAAATGCATTACCCATGCTTATGCTCTTGTGACATGAGACCCATCACCCAACTATTAGCATCGAATACTAATCATTGACAGCAACAAAATATGCCAGTCATGCAATGTCATCGTCTCTAATGACATTACCTCAACTGGGAACTTATTTGGATGTATTCAAATCATAGACTCTATTCTCATATCCACAACACATTGCAGATAGAGTCTTAACACATAATACATCACGAGATCTCATTTTGCATTCATAATCAAATTATCAGTTAATATCGCAACTGATGGAATGCAAAATGATACAATAAATGCCATTTATTAATTGTAAACAAATTTACAATTAATATTTATAATATATATACAATATGATGATAGCCCCGAACAATATGACACGATTGGTTCTAGGATATATCTCCAACAAACACAATCAGTGCCTGATCTTTATCTTCCACCTTCACATTTACAGTTTCAAGATCCATTATTAGCTTATTAAACCTATCAAGATAATCTTCAAACCGAGCTACCCTCTTCCAGATTCAAGGCATGCATCTTCTTCTTTAAATACAATCTTTTTACTGTAGACTTGTGTTGAAATCTTTCCTCTAACTTCTGCCATATTCCCTTTGTCGTGGTCTCCTTAGATACCTCCCTCAGTACTTTATTTGAAAGGGAAAGAATTAAAGCACTTCTTGTTTTTCTTTGAACTTCTTTGAACTCGGCTTCAGAAAATTCTTTAATCTCAGTCGTTCCTTCTTCTTCTTTCAGAGTATAATCCAAACCTTCATACTCCAAGAATGCCCTCATCTTAAGTTTCTAGAGGAAAAAATCATTTTTCTCTATAAATTTTTCAATTAAAAACTTAGTTTGTACCATCGTCTTTATTGAGGGCTTTGTATAAAGAGATATGACTTCCTTTTTCTTGCAGATGCTATCTTCAACTCAATCAACTCTCTTGAAGCTCTGATACCATTTGTTCAGGATTGAAAAAAAACAAAAACTTATGCACAAAACTAAACAAGAAAGCAAGAGTACATAACTGAATTGTACATGCAAAAGGAAAAACCAGCACTCAATCTTTTCTAGAAAAACTAATGAAAATAGAGAATGAAAACCAAAGGAAAAATACAAGCCAAATTCAAGAATGCTTTGAAGATTTTTATTTACGAAATTTTGAGAGAGATCTCAACTTGTAAGCTTGATACAATGACTGTATACGTGTGCCAGCTCATTGCTGAGAAAACAAAGAAAACAGAAAACTAACAGCTAACTAACTAACTCTCATCAGTTTATATACTACACTCAAGACCATACTCCATATATATACTCTCACTCCTAATACACTCTGATCACATCCTGACAATAGGTTTCTGTACAACTGCCAAGATTTGGTATTTTATTTGAATTTGCTTCTTTCATTACTGGTCCTGGAATTCATCTCTGAAATAGAACTTTTTGTTTGCGTTGATAGGTAAAAGCTGAAATCCCGAAAGTTGAGAAAAATGATGAACCGTTCACAGAATCATACTAGATTTGATCTCGAGACCAGAATTACAAAAATGGTCATGGGATTCTCTTTCATGAAATCTTCATCATGGTATGGTTTTTCAATTATTTACATGATATATCATCAATCCTTTATATGGGATTTTCTTTTGATATTTCATTGATGGTCGGCAGGAAATCAAGAAGTGTTATTAGCGGATCATTTTATGTACATCAAACCAAACCTACTTACTATGAATTGTTCATAATCTGTGGGGCAAAGCCGGTGTTTCTGAAAGTAGATAATGATGAGGGAATCATAGAGGACGATCAAGGAGTCACAGTGGCAAGAACGAGAGAAAAGGCTAACTTTTAAAAGTCGGATAACCAAAACGTTTTCTGAAAGTGGAATAAATACTCATCGATTATCGAGCTCATCCAAATCCATTCAACGGGAGAATTGTGTCCATGAAATCGAATATTATTTCCAGCAATTGTCATCTTGGAATTTGCATAGAGAAAATCTTGGAGCAGAGGATGACATTTTGGAGACAAGTCCAACAGAGCCAAATACGGAGGAACAAACGGATTCTAACATGGTATGAATTATAATATCAAAGATATTTTTATGCAATATATGGCCATAATTTAGCCAACTTCACTAATAGTTTTTTCAATTTATGATTGCTTAGCTAAGTTTCTTAATCTTATCCTGTTCTAGTTCTTCTTTTGACTTGGATATGATAGTGAAGGGATCATGAAACTGGCAAGCCATATTTCACGCCATTGCTTTTCATAATCACCTTAATATGAGCAGAATGAGACATTTTTATCTAATTATAAGTTTCGGATTCTCCTAATTAAATTGGGGATGTTATATTTTTAATTAAAAGTTGTGAATGTAAGGTAATTACTCTGGATGTTTTAGCAAATGCCAAATATGCGGCAACTCTGTTAAGAGTGTTGCAGAGAAATCTGAATTCCTGAAAACTAGAATCACTGAAGCTCGGGAGATGACCCAGTTGAAAAGAAATGAGCTTAAAGCCAATGCTGAAAGATGTGCAAAAGCTGAATGGGCTATTTGCATATGCAATACTCGAGTATGATTATAATTTCTGTGTCATTCATGTTTGGTTTCTCAGAAAATGAAGCAAAATCATTATGCTTATAGGCTGAATAACTTGATACTCTAATAAACGAAGAGGTCTCAGAAAGTATAGAATTGCGGAAAAGTTAAGACATTGATAAAGAACAATTGTTTGAAGTTATAAGAGACGTGGGGGAGAGCAAAAATAGATGGAGTTCACTTGTTGAACTGAAATCCGAGTTCTCAAACAAGCTCCAATTATCAACCACGAAACGGCACGCAGAGGCAGAATTGGAGAAGGCTGTAATTACAATAGCCGAAATGGTTCTAGAAATTGAATAGTTGAGGCGACAGAGAGATGTTCTTCATCGAAGAATTGAGTTTTGTAAAGAGAAGGACGCCATTGGAAGGGTTTCGAGGTCGACTGAATTGAGTTGTGCTTACAGAGAATACGATCCCGAAGATATCCGATTGGGGAATGGGGATGGAGAATTTCTCCGAACGTTTGAGATTGAAATGCGGAAGAGATTGGACGAATGTCTATCGAAGTCGGATTCATTATGCAACAGTTGCTATCAAAATGCTCAGCAATGGATTGTTGCAAGAAGAGTTTCGAGTAAAGGTAAAATTATAATTGTTTTCTTTAAATCTTTGAAAATGGATTTTAATTCTAAAATGATGATTGAATTTGAATTAAATTTGACTTAAATTCTGTAGGTCAAGCTTCTTACCCACATAAGACATCCACGTTTGGTTGGCATGATTGGCTTCTGCTTGGAGTTCAAGTGAATCATTTTGGAGTACATGCACGGTGGGAATTTAAGAGACATTTTGTTTACCTCTCATAGAAATTAAAGAAAATGCAGCCGGGTCGTTAGGTGGGGCGACCGGATCTGCACTGCATACAAAGTTTGTTTCGGCCTAGGCTGTCGCCACTCAGCTGAGCCCAGCCTGATTGTTCGCGACAGCCTTAACCTATCAAACATCTTCCTTGACCGCAATGTCGTTGCAAATATCGGTGGTTTTGGACTTACTAGATATGAAAAAAAAAAAAAAGAGAGATAGGATATTCAGGCTACTGGTAGAAACTAGGCCGGACTTGCTGAAGAGGCGTTGGCATTGGATCGGAAGGCCCTGGTTCGGATGAGGAGGCCGGAAAATGGCGGCCGGATTTGGCTTGTAGGGATAGCAATGAAATGTTTGGCAGTGAACCAAGAGGAAAATAAAGATCTGAAGATTCGAAGTTGTTGATGCAAGAAGTTGGTGTCGTCCTTCGTCTCGAACACCGGCTGATCTTCTCTTCCTGTTCCTAAGCTTGAGATTGTAAAATATTGAACACTTCAGGGGTAAAATCGATTTCTTGGTGAAAACCCTCCGATACTTAAGTCAGAAAGGGTTTTACTTTGTGTGTGAGGGAAGTATGCATGCAAGTAGATAAGAATGCGTGAAAAGCAAGCAAGAGCATAGAACTTTTTATTCCCTGAGAATGATGCCTAAGATCACTGAAAAAATGAGAGAATATTTTACAATTTATTTTTTTTTAATGCGCTCGAATGAATCAGAATCCCCTTTCTTCGATTTCTGGATGCTACATATTGAAAGCATAGAAATCCGTAACATTGGACACGTGTTGCTGCATGAATGACGTGCCCAAAATAACCTGCTATAAGAATCAGGGTGCGTGGGAAGCTATGACATCGTTCCTGCCACGTCAATCCCGAGTCCCCGAGTGTAGGTCCCTCCAAGTGGAGCTTCCAGTTCTTCCGAGAATGAAATTCCCTGGTTCTCGGGAGGCCTTTATCCAACGGATTATAGCTCTGATGACGCCAAAACATAGTGTCGTGGAGATATGTATACCTCGAGTGCTAGCGAGTCCCTGTTCTCTTAAAAGGAACATACCAGTCCGACCCTCCGAGCCTGAGTCCAGAAGTCTGTCGTTGAAGACCCTTCACCCAAGTGTGGATCAACCGAAAATAACTCAAAGGAGACTTTCTGACTAGTAGCCTCGGGTAGAGTGTCCGAAGCGATCTTCCTTCTCTCCTGCATGGTGTAGATGATTTCTCGGGAGAGTGTCATATCAAAGGATTCACTCGAAAATAATATACTCATATGATGGGCCTGAACAGGGGTTTGGAGATCCGTGGACTGGATCATGATAAAATCCCCAAACAGAAGTATTTTGGGAGGGCTGATGAAGTGAGGAAAAAGACTGATAGATTAGTTCAAAGCGGAGAAAATGAAGTGGGAACTGATAGATGTGATTGTGAAAGAGCAAATAAAGAGGACTCAAATAATGTTCCAATGGTTTTTCTTTGTCCAATATTTCAGGTTTGTATCTTAATAAGACGAGAGAATCTTACATAAGTGCATTGACGATAAAACGGATAAACTAGATAATACCACCTCGGTCTTTTATGGATAAAAGTACCTGCCTTCATCCTTAAAAAGCCAGATGACATCATTTGTTGGTCCATCCCAATTTTAACACAAATCCACCTAGAACTCTCTTTAATCACAAATACTGAATATTAATGCTATTGGTATTTGAAATATCACAACTATTCTCACAGTAATAGCAAATATTTGATGTGTTCGTGAACAGTAAGTAATGAAAAACCCACACGTGGCTATAGAGGAATGGCTAGGGACGAGTCATGATAAATTCCCCATGACAAATTTAAGGCCGAAGCACAAATTCCTCACCCCTAATCACACCTTTGGTTCTGCCATTCGCGAATGGCATAATAAAAACCAAAGTGTCCCTTGAAACAACAGTGAATATACAAAATTTTTTCCTTTAGATTCATTTACACGAGAGAATATACATCTACACAAAGAATAAGTTTCTTCGAAATAATGTTATGACTGTATAATTCTGAATAATCAACCATTGTGTTTCAACTACAAAAACATTCGCACCACAAAACAAAACAAAAATGGGGAAAAAAAAAAAGAGCGCGGAGTGTGTGTTTGTGTGTGGTTGCGCGGGCTCGGGCGGGGTGAAGGTGCACTAATACAAAGTAATGTAAGAAATTCTCAATTCTGTCATACACATTTGATAAGTAATAGTAACTATATATACTTTCTTTTTCTGTCTAGCTACACCAATTCTATCACTCCCAATCTGGTGTGCGGCCTTTTAAAAGATTACCTCCAGAACTAATCCACAGGCTATGGCTAGTTTACTCTCAATCACCTAGCCCAACGACAAATACGCTTTACTTTTTTCGGCAGAGAATAATCTTCCTGCAAAGATGGATCACTTGCCATGTCTTCAGCTTGTGACCATATGTACACCCCTCGTTCCTGACGGCTGCCTGGGACAGTGTTGTCTAGTACAAATGCCACCAAGAGTGTAACCACCATGTTCATAGACATAAGCGCATTTATTGCAAAATCAAGCTGACAATCAATGAGATAATGACAGATCAGTTCTCCTAATGAATAAGAGAACAAGAAATAATATTGTGAAATCAAATGACTGATAATAAGCTCATATGTATTATTACAATGCAGGGGTATGTACAAACAACCTTGATCATTGGACTTGTATATTTGTTATTGATTCAGCATTTAATGTAAATTAAAATTAATCGTGTTCAACAGTCAATTCACTAGGAAATTCGGTTCCTGAAGTTATGAAATGAAGCCCAACTAGAAACATAATGGGACAAAGACTTACTTGTTTGCTGCCTGTGTGTGCTGGTCCATTTGATGCAGCTGCATAAGGAACAAAATAACTTGGCAGTACCAAACTGGTCTCAGGTTGGTACTGCTGGAAGTAGGCAGGGATGGACAGACCAAGAAACAATGAAGCAGCAACTATCATTATATTCCGAAAACTTGCTGATTGACTATACTGCAAAGTTGAGAGACCCAAAGCCACAACAAGAGCCCACATGAAACACAGTATGGAAGCAGCCAGAGCTTGTGGAATAGAGGCCAGAATGGCACCTACTTTTCCTATCAAATTCACAAAGAAATCAAAAAATATTTGCCCCAAATATAAGGCACAAATAAGCATGATGCATTTTTAAGTGAGGGGAATTAATCAGGTACTATGCTTACCAAAGCCCACATTAACTTATAAACATATGTACATCATGCACAAGTTCATGTCCCCGTAGTGATAGCTAATTATAAGGCCCTAGCATTTCCAAAACTCAAGTGACATTTGACAATTCTCAAATCACATGTCCACCAAAATTCCTTTATCTGCAATGTTTCCTCCACACAATATAGCTATGTATACGGGTGACAGAAAAAAGACTTTGCATTCCCAAATCAAGTGCTACCACACTTTATGCCCAAAAGCATTCAGTATATACTAATGATACATGAATATGCACTGGAAGCAATATTTCACTATTAATCTTGATACATGAAATGGTCGTGGTGCTTTACCTGCAAATGATAAAAGAATCAAGAATATTGCTCCAACTTCTACAGCCTTACGACTTGCCACCTTTGTTGTATTTATGGTGTGAACATTTTCTGTCAAGGTTGAGGACCCAGTACCAGAACCCCAAAGTCCCGCCAATATACTGCAAAAGCCCTCCAGTGCGATTCCTCTGCTGACGATGCCTGGTGTTGGAGGTTTTGAATTGATGAGCAAAGATGCAGAGTGATATGTTCCAACCTGGGTAAGTTGTTAGGCAATAAGCATCAATCAATATCTTGGCTACTCTATACCATTTTATTCCATCTACAATGAATATTTTTGGAAGCTATTCACAATCAAGGGAAACAACACACTCTGAGGGTGCTTTAGTGCCACTCTCCACACCCTCCCACCAACAAAAAATATTTTTCGGCTTTTAACACTGAAATTTAGATGGGGCATACAGCCCACCCCCCACCCACCCTAACCCTAAAATCAAACTTGCTGGTTCTACTGTTTTTTCATCTTAAGAGATCAGATACCTCAGCAACTGATTTCTTTTGGGATTTCAAAGAAAGTTGCTAAAGCACTCTTCTCTATAATGACTTGACACTCTGTGCATGAAAACCAGGATGATAGCAAAAGAGGTGGTGGGAGGAGAGAAACACAGCGGAGAAGAGTGAACCATCCAAAATTAAAATAATATTATAGAATACAGAATATATTTTACATATGTTTGACATAAATGAAATATAAGCTACTAACCGAGTCCACTGATGCAACCAGTGACACAATGATCATGATCATGGCGGTCCTTAAATGGAAGATAGGGATGCCCCATTGTAGAGGGTAAGGAATTCTGAACCATGCAGCAGTTCTCAATGCACTAGAAACATCAGTCCTGCAATGTTTCATGGTATATGCATGCTTTATACATGCATCCGATAAGATGTTTGAGCTGGGTATGTTAGGACTACAACCTCTGTAATCATATGCTCCGCCAGCAGTCAAGAAGAATGCATATGCCCATATGATTATAACACTCAGAGGAACCTATAATGATTGCATAAAATGATAGCAACATGGATTAGTGATTACCACATGAAATCACCAATGAACATTTTGGGTACTATCAGCAACTGCAACTACAACTTGACAGAAACATATACAATAAATCTGCTGAGTACTTCAATGTTACTTCCTATCTAATTTTGCAAGATTACAAGAAAAGCTTTCAGTGGGAAGTATGGACTGTCAAAATTTTCCAATCATGTTTAGCTATGTAAGGGCATAGTTTCTAACACAGATCAAGCAATTTTTTTATTAGGGTACAAAGAATAAAAAAGAAAAAGGAAAACCAGTCTTACGGTGCTTTCAAATTGCCCTTTTTGGAGGACAATAAATAATGTTTTTCTTTAAATAATTAAGCGATGCACAGCAGATTGCTAGGAGTTTAGTTACCATCCCATTTACCTTTGTTCTTATCTTTACAGCTGAAAATAATAACAATCAGCAGGAATAGGAAAAACATGTTAGTGGACATTCATTCAGACAGAAGATGTGATCCTCCGTCTATCAAGGACGAACAGGCTGACTCTTTTGAGGCTGCCTTAGAAGTTCATGGGATGATTGCCCCATATAAAATTTACAAAGCTGCTTCTGCTAGAATTAACACAGAGAGCCACCATTGCCACACGATCTGCAGCAAGTGTGTGACCATATAGAGACCTACTAGAGATGACTCCATTGCTCAATAGGTTTAGCCCACAAACCATGTGTAGAAAGGTTGCACAATTTGGCAACTGATGAAGGAGAATGCTAAAGGTGATGTCACAATAGAGTGGGCTATGATATGCCGAGCAATGCTACAGATCTCAAGCTGTATCCCAATTTTTGGATCCCAAGTGAAGTGGCAGCTGAGTTGGCAGTGCAACATCAATTTAAACAATAAAGAATCATGGAAGATGAAGAATTGATTCTTTAAAGATTGAAGTGATGTGGCACTGCCAACTCAGTTGCCACATTAAAGAATCATGGGAGATGAAGAATTGATTCTTTTAATGATTGAAATGATGTAGCACTGCCAACTCAATTGTCACATCACTTGGGATCCAAAAGTTAGGATACAACAGAGGAAAACCCTAGCATTACTCATATAGGTATTACTGCCATATCATAGCTCACTCTACTATTCCATCAGCTTTAGTATTCTCCTTCACCAACAGCCAAATTGTGCCACTTGGGGTCCCTAGCAATACTCTACCTATACAACGTAATAAGTGGATTCAACTGGCTACTCCCAATGTAGAAATATTCTCATGTTCCAAACTGTTACAGTAATTTAGGTATACCAGTGAATGGTGGAACGGGATCTGTGTTGGCATGTAAAGTAATTAGATTAAGACAAAGATGGATGATCGCAACAGTGCTAACGTTGGAATAAAATGATTAACTAAATACAAATCATAAACAACATGCATTAAACATTTTGCACTCAACCACAGTTCATGGTTTCCCCAGGAAAGGAGGCCTGGCAGTTTGCTTCCCCTAAAATGTGAAAACATGAATAGGAAATGGCACTTTAGCCATGCGGCTGATGGGGAACACATCAAAGGGTAATATTGGATCGGCTAAATAACACGAGCATCTTTACGGAGTTAAATATTAAAAAGAATTAACATATTTAAAGATACGATACATACCGCATAAATCCTGAACAAACGATGTCCAAAGATAGATATTCCTCTCAAATACTGAAAATGAAAATATAAAAGACAGAAATAAGTTTCTTGGATAATTTGAAATAGTATTCAAATGAACTACGAAGCCAGAAATTTTAACAAACTTTCATGACATCAGAAAGTTGGTCAAAATAACAAACTTCAGCACTGGGAATAGATTTATCAAATGCATTGGCCAGCTTGGTAGCAAAAAATCTCTATTCAGATTGCTTAATGCTGAGGAAATAGCTTACCAGGGTAAATAGAAGAACCAACAATATCTGGGGTATGCTAATTTCCACACAACTACCAGCTTGTGGAAAACCATAGCTAAAAAATGCTAAACCTACTGCAGCGACAGTTGGTGCAACCACAACAGGGTTAATCAATCTGCAATACAACATTAAATAATAGGAAACGAATTAATTGCTTTTCCAAAGTATAGCTCACAAAGGTCAGTGTCTAGTGGGTATACTCAATATGATGCTGCAGACAATTAAAAGTCCAGTTTAATGTAGAAAGTACAAACGTTCTGTATGAAGGGAGTATGGTAGACAGTTGCTAATGAATATCATAATCTTCTTTTTCATAGAAAATTCTACTTGATATGATCCAGTCACATATAATGATCTATTGAAGAATCTGGAGATCAGACAGGTCACACAAGATTCTAGAATGTTTTACGATAAAGAAGGCTTATCAGTGCAAGAGAATTTTCTTCAAATTAGTATTATGTCAGACAATCTGAACCGAAATAAATAACAATGGTAGATAAATAGCATCAAGACGACAAACTTGGAAGTACCAAAAGTAATGTAATTAAATACTGCATTAAAAATGACCGAGTGATACTTAGCACACACAAATGTAAATAGAGTATGGGTAACTACAACCATCAAACTCTTAGAGAAGAAAAAGAATTTATTACAATCAGTGTTGAATTACCGTAGCAAAAGGGACATTAAACCACTGATTCCCAATAGGCTTTGGAATATTGAACCAATAATTATAGCTCCTTGCAGTTCTCTCATGATATGCCTAAATTTCTGCAGTAGAACGAGCTATGCATCACTATTGAAACTTAGAAGAAGACTGACTTCAGAGAGAAACAAAGGAAAAAACATATACAAATTACAGAAAAGTGTTCTTATATTCATTCTCACAAATGTTTTAACAAAAATTCACCATTGCATATAATCATGGGAATATTACATTTCTATTATTTTACTGAAAAGTTCTTGTCATAAGTAATGCAGAAATTTTTGCTCCATTTTGGAGACATTGGCTGTAAAGCTAACTGAAGTAACATTTATTTGTGTAACTGAGATTACATGTTCTGAGAGGTTCCTATATTCACGAGCATTTATGATAACTAGTGCAGGAGCCAGATATACAAAAGAGCTCCCTTGAACTAATGGAAGTCGAGTGCCAAAGTAGGAGTGCAGCAGTGTTGTAACTCCTGTAACCAGCAGCATTGTTGAAATCACTGTGGCTGTATCTTTCTGCCACCATGCAGGTAAAAGCAAATGTATAAATAAATAATTGCCATTAAGTTTTTTCATTACACTTGACATAAAAGAAACTCATAAGAAAAAATTCTTACATCTGTTCCACCCATGGCTGGTACAATGATCAAGGGGATAAATATAAGTGATCCAGCCAACGATAAAAAGTGCTGCAGGCCATAGTATATAAGTGATCCTGCAGTAATACAACAATCAGATAAGAGTGAGGAAAAATTACTGATTTTTCTGCAAGTTAACACTCCATAAACATTCAGTACTGATTAAGAGATTCAGGAATTTCAAGATCATGTATGTCAACCTGTAGGAATCAGAAATTTTACAAGGAAAAATAGCATAAAGCAAAACTATTAATGCACATCATAATAACTATATAAAAGGTTTTATGACACAGCTGACCATCCAAATCATCCGAAAATGGGTCAACAAATAAGTGAAGTTAACAAGAATATAGCATGTCTATCTTAATAAGAGAGTGTAATACACAACATAGACAAACTTCTTAGAGCATCCTACTTTTACTTGAAATTAGGTTTATTGCTTCATCTATTGCTTGCTTGCTAACACAAATTGACACTTCTGAGCAGATAATTTAATTGAAAAACTCACAAAAATCAGTCTATTTATCGTATCCATGCTTCCCCTCATCCAAAATAGTGCACAATCCACAAGGCACCATTCTTTTGGACTTCCAAGTTTTAGTCGTTTGATTTCCTCAAGTATAAATAAATATTTCATGTACTAACAAAATTTCTCTTAATCAATACATATATTCATAGTATGTGCTAATTTGCTGGCTTAACAATATTTCTGACTAGGCCTCACTCCCTACCGTTTAAGTTATCACATTTTTGCTTAGTTCTTCCCCTCTTAAACAATGATTTAGCCATAGAACGGGCAGTTATGTATGAGTAACTCAATCTCGCACTAAAAACACATCATTAATGAAATGAAGGTATAAAAATTTAGAAACAAACCATAACCCGGATTATCTCTTAGTCCAAATCTCATTTCTGATTGTTTGTGCCACCCTCCATCAGCAGTTTCTTCACCACCTGGATACATATCAATTCGCGCATTCCTTTCAGTATTTTCATCGTCTTTCTTTGGTTCAACTGGATTGACCACTTGGACTGGAACTCCATTTCCACTTTCATTTCTATTCCCATTTCCATTCCCATTTGGAGTTTGATTTCTATTTCCATTGGCATGAGCACTTCCATTTCCGTTTAACCTATCATCGACCTTATCCTCCAAAACAGAAACCTCTCTAACTCTCCTTGTCCTTGTCTCATTTTCACTTCTCACAATTCCCTCTCTAAACCCCCAACGCCCATTATTTGCATCCCTCCTCACACCATCCCCAGGCTGTGTATCCTGTTCGATTTCCGACCCTCCATTGGGCCTGGTTCGGCCCAAAACCGGATCTATCTCAATCTTAGGCGACGACCCACCTCCTCTATTGTGTTCACGCCCCCCCTCTATGTCAAAACCAGCACCATCAACTCTGCCACTAACACTAGGAGTTGTCTCCTGAGAGAAAATCGAAACAAAACCAGTTTTTTTAGCCCATGATCGTAACTCTCTAGGATTGTGATCGGTTTTTGGCACGAAAGGATCGATCTTCGGCAACATTGAGCCCAGTTTGCTCTTGTAACTGCCCTTCCGTGTCTTGTGTTTATCTAAAGAATCTGAGCTCGACCCAGTCTCCATTTCAGCCTTTTCCCAAGTGGGTATCAACTTTTTCTCCGATTACAAACCACAATGAAAATGCAAAGCAAGAACAAGACCAATAAGCTTGAAAAAACTAATAATAAAAGCAAGAAAAAATCAAAAGTAGAAGCAAAGCAAAGGCCAAAGGGTAGATGGGTAAGAGAACGGTGTCAATGGGCAGTAAAAGAGAGCATCATTCGTTGGTATGCGATAATGCATGGTGGTTGGTGCGCAGTGACAGCGAGTACTGAGATAATTTTTCAAATTCCAGCATCATATAATTTATTCGTTATTATTTTCTCTTTTCATTTCTGCTTTTAGTTTTCTTTCAGGTCAGTTTGTTTGATCTTGACTCATCTCGCAAGTTGCTCTCCTTTGTAGCTTTCATGTTACTGCAATGACCGTAATGCCCTCTTTGTTGCCCGTTATAAATATACCGACAGAAGAAGTCGGGTTGGTTTTAATTAAATTTTAAAACGCCACCCTTTTTCATGGCTATTTATTTGGATTTTAGGTCATACTTTTAAGACAACAATACCCTAATATTAAGTTAAAAATATAAATAAATAATTATTATTATTATTCTCATTTAAATTACATTAATTAATATAATATTTTGTTGTATTTGTTATTAATTTCTTTAACCCCAGCTAATTGAATCACATAAATGATTAATTATGAATGTGTTGCATTAATATAAATAAATACACATATTCATATGTGATTTTATTTACAATATGGTATAATGTAAATTGTGAATTCATTTTTGAGATATTTTATTGTGACTTTCTTATTATTAGATTAATTTTTAATATGATTGATTGGTTTAATTGTATTTATATGGGTCTAAATTGTATTATACTTTTATATAAACAAAGCTACAAATAGTCCATTTGAATGTATAAAAATAGATTGTTTTAAACTTAAATTTTTTTACAAATTTAACGTTTTGATTTTAAATTTATAGATTCTTTTTATATAAAATAAAAAATATCAATCCTTACAATCCTCAAACCATAACATTCAGCTTAATACAGGATTGGCATTAAACACGAGATCAATATTAATCATAGTCATTCAACATGTCTAGAGATCATACAGTGTTATAATATGAAGGTTGACTAAAATTCATT
>JAVXUL010000020.1:7804108-7814346 GCA_035590515.1 Trichilia minutiflora
CTTGGACTCACCAGACTATACTATAACAAGACTACCTATACTTGGGTACAAAATCTAATTGAGATCACCCATCATTTGACAAGCTCATCTGAGACCTAGTATTCTTCGAAAAGTCTAATGATACATATATACTAGTATCCCAGACCTAAGACCTCTCGACACAGACATTCCAGTATAGATTGTCTAACCCTGTTGCTCCTCCAGAATATTCACCTATACACGTGGACAAGTATAGATCTCATGACATCCATGTCCCGTGATTTTCGTAACAAACTTTCAGAGGAAGTCAATAATAGAGTGACACGTATATACTGTTATGCCTGCAAATGATTAAAAGCTAACAGATTCCAGGAATAAAGGAAAGGTTTTTCATTCACGGGTAATGAATATTCTAATTTACACACAGAGAGAACACACACAGGGGAGACTTTTCTTTTCTATGGTTCTGACTCTCTCTCTTACTCTCTTAATTTCTCTCAACACTCACACACAAGCAAAACTCTTACTGACTTAGGTATCGAAGAATTTTCGTAGAGACACCGGCTTTTACCCTTGAGAATTTTTGTGTTTTGCAAAGAAGTGATTTGCAAAAGATCTACCGTAGAAGGAGAAAAGGAAGCTAGTGCAAGAAGTTAGGGAAGGAGACGACAAATTTCCAGCATCAACAATCTGTTTCAAGTGCGCATTTTTCTTTTGCATTGCAAGATTTGATGTATTTCATTGAACTTTACATGACTAAGATTGTAATAATCTAGCATGATTTATATCTTAAAATATCAAATGTAACTTTCCATGCTATGAATTTAGGCATTAAGATTCATATGGATAAAATAAAAGTTCAATAAAAACATACCCATTTTCTTACTTTATTGAATTTTTGTTAAAAATTTTTAAAACTTTAAGAAGGCAAATTAGACTCCCCTCTAAAGAGTAATACTCTTGATCTTCAATTCTCTTCATTTGCCTTATATAAATTCAATCAAAACACTTGATTGAATTAGAGTTTTTTAATGTAAACCCTAGACAATACAATTATTGTAACTCAATTTCAACTTTTGAAATTGACCTCACTAAAGCCTAATTCACTTTATAAAAGCTCTTAGTACACTTTTTATTAAAATGATAAATTTTTCATGACCATCTTCTAGTCTCTTCCATTCGGTAAAAGGGAGAAGAAAAACACCTTATATTTCTTTTTTTCCTCGGTTTCGTAAAAATGAAATTCAATAAATAATTATCCATAATTACCTTTATATATTTTTTATTTAATTAAATAAAAATACAAGAAAAATATGGTACCAAATGTGTAATTTAAATGAAAACACATCTTTTACATATCTATCCTCTATTTATTATTTAAGTGTAAGGTCAAAATTACGCAATTTGTCAAAATCTCATTTGCTAGGATGAAATTTGACATATATCACTTATACCATAATTAAACTTAGGTTAATTAATCAAATTTTCTTAATTTAATAGATTAAAAAGATGTATAATCTAAATAAATAATTTTATAGTTAATTTATGGTAAAACTCAGTAGGTTCACTGTAAAATTAGTAGTAAACAATATAACTAAATTAAATTTTTTATTTTTTTATTTAATTAATCTTCAACAAGATTAATTAAACATGTCTATAGACTAATATTGACACTTAACTATACAATACGGGGTTTGGATTATAATAAAGTATAAAATTTCAATAATGAACTTTTTTATAATCAGTTACTGTATAATTCAATCCTTTCACATACTATACTCTAATCGGACCAGGGGTTTGCTATAATCGTCAAACCCTTTTGTATCCAATACTGTGTATAATAAATAACAGATCATAATTCTATTATGTATCATTATTAAATAAACTTCTCAATCACACACAATATATAACCCTTGTCAAGAATTTTCTAAGTCAAATTTGAATTATTTATATAGAGTATTCTACCTCAAATATTAAAGTTCACGGATCCTTTCTCGAATATTCACGTACCTTTATAAATGTTTTACTACACTTAATGACTACCTATCACAAGCTTTAATACAGACTTATCTTAAATAGTATCAAAGTATGACAATTCACTCACAAAGTAATCATAATATTGTGAAATTTAAGGATCACTTATATAACTGATATGACGAATGTTCAATTGGTAATTAAATGTAATTAGTATTTAGACAATTCATATGAATCTATTCAATGAACTCATACTCAATTAATAAGCACTTATACATTTCTTTTAATATCTCCACACAAATAATCTATGAGGTCAATTATCCTCTATCACATAGAGTAAAAATAGTGTATATATACTAATCACATGGATTATCAAAACACATTATTAAAATCTATGAGGTCTCACTTTCTAATCGTATTATTAGAAGCATTTAGGAATGATGTTATCAAAACACAGTCTCATAAATATAAACTAATCATAATAGTGTGTATTACATACCTTCCATGCATGTATTTTGTGATTGACATATAAATCAAATATACATATAACATGATAAATGATAATATATATAAAAAAATATTCATTTTATTAATCAAAATATTTATAAAAAAATTTTAAAGTCATAATCACAAATCATATATCTCTTTCAAAGATAGTATCAGAGGTGTCATTTGATGTATTGAAAAAGCTTTGATTTCATTCATATAATTGCTGGTTTTTTCATTTACACTTTGAATCAGGCAGCTGCAAATAGAAATATTTTCCTATATGAATTGGATTCTGGAATGAAATATATACTGCAAAGATATTAATATCAGTTACATGTCAATAAAAATAAAAGAAAATAGTTGTATCTTTCATCACACTTAGCCAAATGATTATGCTATTGCCGTAATCTGTAACTTGATATGAAATCTGTTTATGCTCATTAACGCCTGAGATTTCATTTGAGTTTAATGTTTAAACAAACCCTCGTACAATGAAAATGAAATTAATAGCTTTTAAGTCAATATAGGAAGTTTCTTCAATGTAACAATTGACTTTAGTTAGAATATACATTGCATCTCCTTGGAACTCTCCAAATCTCTGCTTGCCGCAAATTGTTTTGTTAAATTCATTTTGTGTTTGCTTCTATTCGTTGCTGTTATAATACGAAAAAAAAAGTAGATTTTTTGCCACTTGGCATTGATAGTTTGAAACGTTGCTTTTTAGAATTTTTCTGTCTTTCAATCAACTTTCTAGTCATTATAGTTGCCCTTGTTATCATGTATTGACTGATATATAGACAATAAAGACTATTTGTTACAATTGAGACTACTAAAACCAGTGGAGTTAAGTTGGAAACTATGACTCGACTCAACAAAATCTTCTATGCGAACAAAATATTTAGTATTTCATTCATTCTCTAATAAGGATTTGCACATGACTATTAGCAATATGGTGAAGAAGTATGTTACAAGTCTGCATTTTATAAAGTAAAAACAACTGGATTTAAGAAATATCATTTTCTACTTCATCTTTGTTCAATGCTGCAATACATGATGCATATCTACTTTCCATGACAAAATAGAGCAACTGGGTCATTCATCAAACCTTTTCCATTCAGATAAAGTCAGAAAACTTTGTGTCCTTTTTGACCAGATAAGTCGTAAATCAGCTTTAAGCTGAGTATAGCAAATAAACCAAAACCATCATAATGGTTTACATCAAAATACATTCAGGGTTTCCTTTTGGACTAACTGCAACACTTTCCAAAGACCAGTTTAATGTATGATTAAAATATGTTCTCTGTACCGATCATAGCATCAGCTTTTATTTGGGAATTAGGCAGAAGTTCGGTTAGCTATGTTGATTTGATTCTAAAATAATCATCTTAATGCTACTAATTTTGCCTGCAAAAGGGAAGGATTGATTATCATCCGTAATCAATTATGTTTATGACAATCGAAGTATAACATTTGTTGATTGCTGTATCATCTATACTTGTTAACAAATATAATGCTGCTATATCTCAGGAGCGTGCGTGAAATAGTGGTAGAATTGGAATCTGATACAAGGAAATATGAATGCAAACTAGCAAACAATATATTGCTGAAACTTCGTAAATACTATGAAACAGATTATGGGCTGAACGTTCTGTTATATAGTTCCAAGGAATAAAAAGTGAAGACACTACTGAGTATTCCTGTTGATTAAATAATTTCAACTACAAACATGTATACTAGGCAGAAATATACTTCCTCAAAAACAACAAAAGAATAAAGGAAAAGGTTTGGTTTCTGTAATATACGGTGACCAAAAAATAAGAAAAAAAAAATAGCTCTTCCAATTAAAGAAACAGTGTAACAATTTTTACCTACTTGTACCTGACATAAAACCATTGTACTTCCTTGCTAGAGCAGGGTGCACGTTGGAGAAGAACGATGTCCGTTGCTTCTTTGGTTTGACACCAAAGATAAATGATCGCAAAGGAACTCGAGACCTACTATCTGAGTGTTCCAGCTTGTCAGGGCCATTCTTTGTTTCAGAAAGCCCAAATTTCTCACCCAACAAGTTTAGAGTCTTCTCAACTTCAAGTTGGAGATTCGTAACGTGACTGTGACCAGCTTGCAACTCATCTGATACCTTGTTATGCTCTTGTTTCATGTTTAAAATCTCACCTTGGAACTTTGCAGCCTGATAACTTGTAAACTTGAACTCATCATCTTCAGCACTCAACTTCAATGCTTTTGTGATTTCTTCTTGAATATCACACAAAGATGAGCACCTGGACTTCAGTTCTTCTTGCAGTGATACACTTTTGTCCGACCACACCGTTAGTTCAGTTTGTATCTCTGTCAAATGATTGTATAAAGGCCGTCCATCTGATTTCAAAGAATACTTTATGCTGTTACTTCCTTCTTGCTTCTTTTGTCTCTCTTCAAGTTTTGATGCCTCGGCCTGTAGATCTTTAACTTCGGTTTCAAATTTCTGAATTTGATGGAATGAAGCGCTGAATCGCAACCAAAAATCTAAGTTCTCCCCTAGCAGTTCATCAATGCCCATCCTGAATTTTTCTTCAATTTCTGTATCCCTTTCAGCTTGGTCTTCTGTATCTGTTGGCTGAGTCGTCGGGATTTCAGTCACATTTACTTTCTGTACAGCATATTGATCATCTAGATCATTATTGTCACCAAAGGCTGCTTGCAGAAGGCTCAGTTTCTGACGTAACGATCGTATCTCTTCATCCTTCTCAGTGTTAGCACTTCTCAGATCTTGCAGCTCCGTTGTTGTCTCATTGTTGCAGTTTCCAGTTTTCATGCCTGCTTCATTGAGCTTCTTCTTGAGTTCCTTACAGTTCCGAAGAACTGTAGTATACTCTGCTAACAGAGTTTTTTCTCTATTTTCCATGCCATTCAGAAACAACTGTTTCCAGTCTGGCTCATACTCTTGTTCTGCTACCTGTTCCTGCCTTTTAAGGTTGAGAAGATTATCCGGTTCCACTGACAAAGTTTGCTTGTCAATGTCTTCCTCTTTCATCTGGTCCTGACTTTTCTCTACAAACTTACCAGGTTCATGGCTTGCCTGGTCCTGACTTTTCTCTTGTTCTGTTACCTGTTCCTGCATTTTAACGTTTAGACGATCATTCAGCTGTGCTGACAAAAATTTCTTGTCAATCTCATCCTCTTTCATCTGGTCCTGACTTTTCTCTGAGAGCTTATCAGGTTCATCATTTGCCGGGTATTGATTAACAGCTTTTCCTTGATTTCCAGAAGTTGCAGAAAGCTCATGTTTTTTTATATCATTTACAACTTCAGTTTGTACATCTCTAGCCTTTTCAGGAGCATCACCATGAATTTGCTCTTCTTTTTCTTGGAAATCTTCTACTGACATAACTTTAGCCAAAGATTTCTCTTCATTTTGTATTAAATCTGAGAGCTTGTGCTCCTCATCTGGCTTATCTTTTGGCAGTTTCTCATTGACGAGATTGGCTCCACCTTCCACTCTTCCAATTCCTTCCACAAATTGGACTTTAGATGGAGATTTCTTCTCTTTTTCTGATGGAGTTCTGACCTCAAGTTCCTCAGATAGCTTCGCACTCTGCAGTTCCTGGATATCATCATTAGAATTAAGGGAAGCTTCTTGTTTGTCAGTCTGTTTGTGCGAGGTAGCATGAACTGGGGATTTCTTCTCTGTTCGTGATGAATGCATGAGCTCCTCATCTGGCTTCACGAGTTGCGCCTTATCAGAAAGGTGATCAAGTTTACAATTATCTTCAGTATAATGTGCTTGGAGACTCGTATTCTGGTCTTCTATGCTCTGGTTAACTTCTTGAAGTTTACGTAACTTTTCCTCCATCCCCATCAGCTTGCTGCTCAAGTCATTTTTTTCTTTGATCAATTTTGCCCTATTCTCTTCCAATGTTCGAATTTGTTCTTGAAGTGCATTAGCCTCTGTTTTTAATCTCTTTACAAGAGATACTTGTGATGAAAATGCAATTTCCAAGTTAACCACCTTGTCCACAACTTCATCAATCTTCTCTGCCATTTCTGTCGTAGTGAGAGATACAGTGGAGTTAACGTCAAGCTGTTCCTTTATCTTCTCTCGTAATGACCCCAAGTCCTCTCTCTCTTGTGTAGTGCTGACCTCACCTTGTTCTAAGTTTTCTACCTCTTCTACCGCCTTCACTAAATCTTGTGCAGATGTCATTTTCTCATTTGCTTTATTCTCGACAGACTCGAACTTTTCTCGAGCATCACTAACCATCTTTGTTTCTACTTTTTCTTCCTCACCTAATTTCTCCTGTTTGACCTGTAACCGGTCCAGTGTCTCTTGGCAAGATTTCAAAGCTGTTGATGTCATTAAATTCCGTGCATCGTCATCTTCAATGATCATGCCTTCTCCAAATTCCTCTTGCAAACTGCAGACCTTTTGTTGCACTTCATTAATCTGGTCCTCAATCTCCCAATATTTTGCCAGCCAACTATCATATGAGCTCTTGACGAACTCTTTCTCGGTTTGTAGAACCAAAATTTGTTTCTGTAGCTTGTCAATATCCTTAAGTCCTTCAGATTTGCTCAAACCGGATTTAGGTTTAGCAATTTTTGCAATATTAGCCTTTTTTGTGGACCTACTAGGTTGTAATTTCTTAGTGGCTGACGTGAAAATGCCTTTTAAATCTTTTTGTGGCATATTTGGAACCTTTGGTATACTTTTTGTTGGATTTTCTGAGTGCTTCTTTTGGATTCCTTTTGCGGCATCTTCGTCATCGTCATCCATTGCAAAATGTACTCGATCTGGGCAAACAGCAGCAATGGTGGTGTTGGCATTCTGTAGCTCTTTTGATAGGTGGTCATAACGTGTAGCTAAGGCTTGATAAGCTCGGAAAGCTTCTTCAACAAAGCCAATAATCTCTGGTCTCCTTTTATAGTACATTTCTGCCCTCTTGGCAAAGGAATCTCCATCTTCGTCGATGAGTTTAAGCGTGCAAGCTACCTTTTCCTCCATATCTGCAATACCCATCAAATTTTTTTCTGAGTTTCCCAGAAATAATTTCAAAACAAGATGATTTATCGATGACACCATCTTATTAATTTGAAAATTTCAAATTTCTTTCTTCTATTGCGCATAGATTATGTGAATCACACATACACTCTTTAAGAACTATGAATTTCCTACTAGTTTGATTTTGTTCACCATATTTTCTATTTGCTAATATAACTATGCCCAAGTAAAATTGAGTAAATGTTCAGAGATCCAATTGTGTGTTAGGTAAATTTTAAGCCAACAGATTCTAAACCACAAACCAAACTTCCACGATCAGAAACCTTCATAATAAGGAACAATATACGAGGAAATGGACTATCTAACTAAAATATTATCCTGAATGAAATAAGAGATAATAACTATTTTATTGACATAAGCCATCATCAATTAACATAATTTAATTCAATTTACTCTCTCAACATAATCAAAAGGTGACAAAAAACTATATGATCTTTGATTGAGATGAATAAATATATAAACATGAATACCTTGAAGGTTCTGCTCGAGCCATTTCGATTGCTTTGTTCTGATGTGGCTTGCCCACCACCATGAATATGCATTGCTTGCAGCTCTCTGCAACATCTTATTAGTTTGATCTTAATTGTTTATACTTTCTTCTTCCTTTCTCCACTCCACGAACATAAAATCTAACATGCAAATTAAAATAAAGCTCTCTTTTTCTTTCTGTTTCTCAGGAAAAGAATTATAGATCAGACGATCACCTGCAAGCAGATGCAGATACAGATGAAGATGCAGAAACCCAATTGAAACAAAGAAAGAAAAAAAAGAAAAAAAGAAAAGAAAGGCAACTCGTACAAAACACAGAGGAAAATTCTACAAACGTGCAGACGTATGGAGAGGAAGATGCTTTATGGAGGGGAGGAAACTTCGCCCTGTTTGATTGTTACCAAACCTCCAAGGCCAAAGATTATTGTACGTTATTCAACAATATTCTCTCATATATATATTTTCAAATAAAACAAAATACCTATGAATGAATATTTGTTAACTAATTTTTTTTTATAAGAATATTTTGAAGTCCATTTTTTAATTTCTAAAAAAGACAATGAAATTAATATTTTTATTTCATTTGGGTTCTTATACTATATTTGTGTCAATATATTCTTTTAATTTTCATTTTTTTAGGATTTTTATTAAATAAATTAATATTTTTTATTAAAATTTGAAATTAAATATATGAATTTGATGTTTCTCCTCAACCAAAATATAACGTGTTGGGGTAAAATTTTCCCAAAATACTATTGATTGCAACTTCGAATTCATCTCCAAGAAAATTAACTAAAAGTAATATAGATAGCCAATTGTAAAGAGCCACGTAGTAATGCAGGCTTTGCCAAGGTGTGCACATAGCACTTTTTTTTTTTTGGGACCACTCCCTTTCCTTATCTACTCCTTGTAAGAAATGGCAAAAAATTCTATTTTTATTTATTAATTATTAGGATGAAAAGTTGTTTAAGTAATATGTCAGTCTGTCACCGAGCTATGATTTAATTTTCTTTCAATACTAACTTTACAAGAAAGAAATTAAAGCAAAGAATCTCTTTTTGACAAAGGGGCACCACCCATTTATCAGAAGTGTCGTGAGTGCCCGTATATGAAACTGGAGTGAGTGCTCATCTAAACTCAATGGAAGGCCGGTATTTCTGTTATTTTTCTGGAGGGACGTCATTGGATGATCCTAACCGTCCACA
Source organism: Trichilia minutiflora (assembly GCA_035590515.1). NCBI lineage: Eukaryota > Viridiplantae > Streptophyta > Magnoliopsida > Sapindales > Meliaceae > Trichilia > Trichilia minutiflora. Next base: position 7,813,301 of record JAVXUL010000020.1, read on the forward strand.
AGATCCTGATCCCGCCGACTGCTAGATTGCTTAATACGGACGTTACACCGACTACTTTCTGTTCTTGTATCGACGTGTTCTACATTTAGCGATTTCTTGGTTAAGAAATTTTATTTTAAAAGAAAAAAATTAATAATGTTTGATTAGACAACCAAAATTTTGAATTTTTTAGGAAAAAAATATTTTTTATATGCAAAATTTTATTTATGTTTAAGTATTTTCATCAAAGATTCAGATCGGTCATATAAGTCTAAGTTCTCTTACTAATCCTTTATTACGATGACGTTCTAAGACCTTCGTTATAGTGATGAGAAATTATAGAATCTATCCTAATCAATCATTCGAGACCGAGAGTTCAGAGAGTCTTTTTTGATATACGCTGTTAACATATGTTTAGAAAAAATATCTTTAGATATCTACCCGAAATTCTGTCTCAAAGTACTTATATCCACATCTATTATATGTGGAATCGGAGTCTCAGAAGCCTGCATAAACACCACAACATCTATGACACTAGTATATAATGTCATCAAAGATTAGGAGTGTCTAACGGGCTAGAACTGACGGGTTCGGGCCGATCCGGGCCGATTCGACGGTTCCATGAAATTGGAACTGGCCCGGACCAGAAACAGTAACGGTCCGGGCCAGACTGGTTCAACAGTTCCAGTTTCATGGAACCGGACCGGAATCGGAAGTAGAACAGTAATGGGCCAGGCTGGGCCGGGTCGATTCGTCAAACGGTTCCGGTTTCAGTTCGATTTTGGTTTCGATTCCGGTTCGGTTCTGGTCCGGTTCCGATTTTATTAATTTTTTAACTTATAAAAATATTTTTAAAAAAATATTTAAATTAAAAAAATTTTTTAAAAAAATTGACCCAGGGTTTGGAACCGCCGGTTCAACCCGGTGTTAAATCGTCGGGCCCGAAACGATTCCGGGACCGTTACAGTCCGGTTTTGCGGGTTCGAAATTTTGAAATCAGATCGGACCGTCTATATTGGCCTGAAATCGACCTGGACCGTGTGACCAGTAGTTCGAGCCGGTTCGGG
>JAVXUL010000020.1:7814446-7824705 GCA_035590515.1 Trichilia minutiflora
TGGCATCGCACCCTTCCTCAGGGCGTGCACATAGTACTTCCCTTTCCCGTTTTTTTTTTTTTTCCTTTGGCCCACTCTCTTTCATTCTCTGCGTTTTGTAAAAAAGAGAGAAAAAAATATTTTTATTTATTAATTATTACGATTATAAGTTGTTTTAACTTTTAAGTCATGTGCCAGTCTGTCACCCGCCTGTAATTTAATTTTCTTTCAATTCTATCTTTGCAACAAAGAAATTAAATAAAAAGGACATATATTTTTTGACAAACGGGCACCACCAACCATCCATTATAACTTATAAGCTTATTTATCATTATCAGGGAAAGTTTTGAGTGCCCGTAAATGAAACTGGAGTGAGTGCTCAGATCAACTCAATGGGAGGCCGGTATTTCTGTTATTTTTTTGGAGGGACGTAATTGGATGATCCCAACCGTCCAAAGGATCCTGATCCGATCCTGTCGCTTGCTAGATTGCTTAATACAGACATTACTGTGGCCGTAATTACACCGACTAACTTCTGTTCCGTCTTCGTGTCTACATGTTCTAAATTTAGCGATTCCTAAGTAAAGATTTTTTTTTTTTAAGAAAAAAAAAACACAATAATGTATATGAGAATGAGACAACGCAACATACGAATTTTTTAGAGAAAAAATATTTTTATTCTCAAATGTTAATTTATTATACATTAAAATCTTGTTAATTTTAAAAAAATATCATTAAAATCATTAATATTTATACTTATTTAATATATTTTTAAATTTCTAAATATATTTATTTTAAAATTAGCCCTATGATCATTACAATATTTGAGGAAAAAAATGCATACCCAAATGTTATTAAACGATTCTATTAATAAATTTTTTTTTATTTATTTAACAAATGAAAATACATTGGGTTCGAGTTTTATAAAATCTGTGTTCTTAAAACACATAATATGGAATTCTACTTTTTAGGTATAAAGTGTGAAATAATTTTTTTTATATTTTTCTCTTTTTATAAGTTATGTAATAATTATAATTGTGCGGTCTTGTGGATTTTTTTTTTTCATTTTATAGTACTAAATTTATTTAACATTTAAATATTTTTTTAAATAATTAATTAAATTTTAAAATGATTTATCTAAAATAATAGTTAAGAATGTTATATTATATTTTTGAAAACCAACAAAATGAAATTAAAAATACTTTTTAAATTTGTATTTTACACAAATACCAATTGAAAAATGATATGAGAAGCAACATTTCATAACCCCTTTTTTTGACCATTGAAATGGTCATAAGCAAAGGGGAAAAAAAATTATAATAATAAGTATAAATGTAAACGAAAGGTGTCCATGAATTGGATGAATTGCCCCCCCAACCCAGCTAGGCAAGTGAGGTTACTTTCAAAATTTTATGAAATCACTTTCTGCCAACAAACGCATGTAACAAGATGTGATCACTGTCACTGAACCAAACATAACCCCACTTAAGAAAGAGAGAACAGTCATCAAACAAAGAATCAGCTTTCTTTCATCTAAAAAGTGTAAGAGGGAAAATTTGGGGAGTATTATCTGTCAAAGAAGCAAACAGAAAAAAAATCATTAAAACAACAGAGCAAATGGGGTTGCCTGGACCTACTACACATTGGGTTTACAGGCAAGAATCATCTTCGGATACTAACCCAATAGATTTACTCTTTTTGCATTGTCAAGTGGAGATATGATGGTCAGTTTTATATAATAATATAAAAATTTATAAATTTTATTAAAAATTAATACAATAACAAAACCACACGACCAGAGTTTGCAATTTGCTCTTTGTTTCATTTAAATAGTTGACATTGTACTGGTAACTTTGTTATAAGGTGACAAAATTGAACGTGGGCTACAACAATGCTATTAATTCCGATGATTTTCTTTTCCCTAAAAGATAGAATAGCATCGTAACTTATAATTTACACAGAATCAATCATAGGTATAGCAGAATAATGCCAGGTTTTCACATTGGTTTTGGTTTACAAGCAGGCTTTGGTGTACTGGGTAAAGGTCGTGGGTTTTGTTTAGGAGGATATGGAGGAATGTCATTCCATCCACTTGGTTTAGGTGTTTATTGTGAAATGGATGGTGATGAATATTCGAGCAATCACATTGCTCATCTTCTTTGCACTTAATTTTCAGCTGTGTATTATCATCACAAGTCTTGCCAAGTTTTTTCTATATAAATGTGTATTCCTTACGGAGCTTTGCTGTACAAATGTGTATTTTCGAAAGAATTTTGAGCTGTTGCAAAGCTTTTGTAATTAGTGAAGGACATGTTCATATAAACCTCTTAAAGAAATTTGTGAAATAATGATCCTTTGAGATTCACTAAATCTTAGAATCTCAGACCCTGAACGTTCAAGAAATTAATTAAGATTAGCTAATTTTAAATTTGGATGATCCAATTTACCTATGAGGTAAAACCGCTAAGGAGCCATTTTAAAGTGCTTGTTGAGATCTTTGTGCTAGGAAGAACAACATTTAATATTGGAGAAGAACCTTGTGAAGTTAGTTTGGAATTGGTTTTTAGCAAGAGTAACAAAAAGATTGAACAGTTACTAATAAGAAAAACTACATTGAGTTCCAGAAAAACAAGCGGTTAAAAGGTTGGCTCTCAATAAACTATGCAAAACACAATGGGTATTTACAGTAGTAGCAAGCTCATTATATAGACATTTTTTCACATATTCACCATATCATTATTTACAAAAGAATTTCTAGCATATTTCAGGCTTCCAAGTTGGTTGATCTGCTATCAGTCACTAACCACAGAAGAAAGACTAATAAAACGCGAGAAGAACGGTAAAACATCTGTACTTTTTTCAAAAGTCATCTCCAAATTCAAGATGAGGCTCTAAGGTTAAAACCAGCAGACCTTAACTTCAACTGGAGGGATGTTGGTCCTCTGTTGTTCTACTAAAGAAGCTGATGCAGATCCTACCAATTAGATGTCCTACTCAAAATTCATTTTCTATATATAGCTTTATTTCCTTATCTCTTATTGTAACTGATTTGGATTTTCAAAACCATCAGTAAATGAAGAACCAATTCAGAAGAAAACATTCCTTGAGCAGTAGGGCTCAGAAGTTCTGAGGAGAAGAAAGCCACTGCATCAATTTGTTTCCCTCTGCACATCCAACCAAAATGTAAAGAGCAATCAGCCCAATTTATGCCACTAAGGAAACAAATAGAAAAAGATCTCCTTCATCATTGTAGATGCAGAGCAGATTGAGATTATTCAAACAGACAATCTAAACTAAATGAAGCAATTGCAGTTTATAAAAAATAAAAAACTTATAGATTTAAGTCACTCAACAAGGCAAACTAACGATTAAGACAACTTAGTAGCCAAGCCCGTTTAAGAGCCGGGGATTGTATGATGAAAGAGAAGAGTGAGTCCAATTGAATCCACTCCGCCTTCCCTCTAGCCTGGGTTGCTTGCTAATGTAGTTGACATGGTAACAGTAGCTCTTCTAGGTTGTGGTGAGCCTAACCGCTCCATTTACAACTGCTCACATGTTTTGGACATACAAGCATACGGTTTCCATCAAATTTCATCCATGAGGCAGCATGGTCCTTCAAACTCACTGCCAACAACTTACCGAAGCTCTGTAGTATGCTAACTCTATCCCTCAATTTATCAGTCATTTACAAAGAAGAAATTACCGATATTGCAAGAATGGATCTGCGTACTTGATGAATGTGAGATTGTGATCACATATTTCATTTGACGTTGTGTAATTTAGTCCTCAGGTTTTGTTTTTCTTAACTATATTACCATAACTGAATCCTCACGGCTCCCAACTTCTAGCAATGGGCTATTCAGTAAATGGCATTGCCATGTAACACAGGATCTAAGAAGTTACAGTAAATATGCATGCAACTAGTTACAATGAAGGACATAGATCATAAAACAGTGGACAATTGCACAAGGACTTGTCGCATCAATAGCTATCAAGTCCCAAAGAAAGCTGTGTTGTTGAACTAGATAGACGCTAATTGTATTGCACTCACGCGCCAAATGAATCAACAGTGATCATATTAACTTTAACAATGAGGCATAAATTTCTACAAAGTAAGCATGATTGAACATAGACGTAAAATGATTCAGATCTTTAAGATTGAAAAAATCAACAACTCGTAGGAGCTCAGCTCCATTAACCAATAGAAACAAATTATATAAAACAAAACCCGAAGATTCCAAACAGGGTAAAAACAGATTTGAGATAGAAATACCACATACCAGAAGCGAACTCATGTGGTAGATTCTTGATAGCATTCAACATCTGGTTGTTAGAAGCCTCCAACAACTCCTTGGAACCAAGCCTATAACAAGGAACCAACACGGCAAAACTATTATCAGACTCATCATCACTCTGAAAAGCAGCTCCATGAGGCTCTAACCACCCAATGGACCAATCGGCGTCATCAGATTCAGACTCAGATGAACAAACACCGCCATCTGATGGCACTAACACAGCATCAAAATCCCTATCCATCCTCCTCTCTTCCCTACTCTGCCATTTTTTCTTAACTTTTCTTGGGGTTGAAGCTATTCTAGGTGATGGAAATTTCACAGAATCACCAAAAGACCTTTCATTGGAAGATGAGGAATTTATAGAAGAACCTTTTGAGACAGGCTCTTGTTCTTTGATACCACCCCACAACCACAATGAAAATCTAGACAAAGAAACTGCCATTTTAGCCACAACCAACTATGAATTCAGAAAATTTTTCCTATCTTAGATGGTCAAAGATGATTTCTTGAGACCAAAAATGGGTGGAAAAACGATTGCAAGCGAAGCTCTTTACAAGTGGTTAAAGCCTGCTGCAGTAACCACAGTATCAGAAAAATCAAAGACAATTTAAGAGAGAAATAAATTCAAAACCATCAATCTCAAAATTCTGATTTTATCAACCAAAGTAAGAAACTTACTGAAAAAGCAGAAGCATAATCAATAACAACAAAAAGACGTCTCCCAAGTTTCTGTACTTAGTCTATCCATAGTCGCTGACCTTAATTGAGTTAATCAAAACACTGCAAAATTCCTAATAGGACGCACGATTTAATGAAAGAAATTTCTATTTAAATTGAATAGCCGTTAAAAATCAACATTTTAAAATTTTAATCATCAAAAAAGCAAAAGAAATCCAAAATTATCGCGAAAATTCTTTCCTTAGTTTCAAGATTGACATCCAAAAATCATCAACTCGTATCAAACTAAACAGAATCTAAAAATTCACGACCTTGAGAGATAAAATTGAAATTAGCCGTGATCACAGATGATCAAACGGTCAAATTCTCCCTCATTCAACCGGAAAGTCACCGGAAAACTCAAAAACTTCTCACAGGTAAAAACCGAAAATTGAGTGAATGAGTTTTTTGCAAGAACCGGAAACCCTCCGCCAGAGGAAGAAACGATCGGTGATAACTACGAAGACGAAGCAAACTCTCTCTTCGTCATTGTCGCTTTCTCTACTCCTCCCCCTCTCTCACTCACACACTCTCTCTCTCTCTCCCCGTTTCTTTCCCCCCCGCCCTCTCTACCGAGAAAACAAATCAACAAAGCAAAGCTCGTCTCTTCTATCTTTTATAAAGTGGTTTTATTTATTTTTTTTATTTAAAAGAAAAAAGAGGACAAGTTTTATACTTCTTAATATTATATTTTGTGAGTGGAACATCGGACGGTAGAGATTTGAAGGCGCGTGTCTGACGACATGAAACGAAAAGATTGAAGTGTTTCTGGAGATGAGATATTTACCGTCTGCTTACAAGTGGGAATGAGAACGAAACCGTCCAAATTTTCTGACATATTTATAGTAACCCAAATCATTACGTTGTTTGCGGTATAATTTAATGACACGTGCACATTCGATAGCCTATGGTTTGAAAATTCCAATAGATTAGTAATGATATAAAAAACTTTCCCTTCGTATAAATAATATAAAGTAGGAAATTGAATGGAATTATTAGTTTTTTTTTTTTATAAAGATGTGAAAATTTTTAATTTATTTAATTAAAAATAAATATTTAATAATTATCATATTAAAAAAATTAATATAGATAAAATCAATTATTTGATTTTTAAAATATTTTAATAAAAAAATTTTAATAATTTAAATTTAAAAAATATATTAAATAATTATCATATTAAATTTTTATTTGCTCATTTTTAAAGTTGAAGGAAATTATTAGTTATATATATTATTTAAAGAATTGTAAAGTCTTGTTTAAAAATAATAAATAAAAGACTTGTTAAGTCTTGATAATATGTTATAAATTAACTAATTTGTAATTATTTTTTTCTACTTTAAATTTTAATTAAAATTTTTTAAATTTATATAACCCAATCAAGATTTCGGAATGAATGGAGGTGATGGGTATTCCTATGTTATATTATTATTAAGCCGACATTATAATGAAATTTATAAATTATTATTGTAATGAATCGTGAAGAAATAGAATTTGATTATGTTATTGAGTTGTTAGTCTATCATATTCATGGTAACTGTTTTTATGTATTTGGGTGGATCTTATGTGTTGGTACATTTTGAGGGGTGCATGTGCTCTCTATATGATAGCCATCATATACACATTTATATACATTAATACATATATTAAGATTTATAAGCAAGAATGAGATTCATGCATGCATGCATATATTTGCAAATATAATAAAAAAGTTCCTTTCATGGTTCTATATCTATTTGGGATGAGTAATCAACGAAAGAGAAATTTCCTTGAAAGAAAGCGAAGAAGTGTAGATGACGCCTGAGAAATGGATATGAATTGTATTGTTGACAAATGAGAATGGAGAGAGGAAGATATATATTTTCTAAAGAGAAAGAGAAATGAATTTGCTTTTGTTTCAGCATCTTCTTTCTTCTTCGTTTATTTTATTGGATTTTGATTGATTTTGCGGTGATATGAAACCATGACCCAAGGAATGGAATCGATTCTCCCATTCAACTTTTATCCAAAGCCATTTTTATTAGTCTCTTTGGAGTTAAGTACATTTTTACAAAGAAAAAGTTTAAATTGATTGATGAATGAATCATCAAGAAAAGATTGATTTGATTTGATTTGATCAAGAAATTATAGTAATCCAGAAACTTCTACTCTTCTACTAATATTTATAATATAATTAAGTGGAAATTAAAAATATTATTAAACCCACATCATATGGATGGAGACGAAGCCAAGCCCTCCAATTAAAGTGTCTAGACTATTTTAATCTAGCGATCGAATAACAATTTTTCCATATAACTTTTTCGATGCACATAAGTCTTCAAAGCATCAAAAATCATAATTTAAATTTTTTATTTTATTTTATTATATATATTAATTACAATAAAATTGAATTATACATGTTAAATTTATCTCAATCATTGAGAGATTAATAATCTAATAATTAAAAAAAAAATTGCGGTGGAACATAATATATATTATACTTGAAATGTACTCCTAATAATGATGATATATATGTGTAACATTCAACAACAATGTCAGGCATTTGTTCTTTATTAATAATGTAAATTTCAAGTTATTAGTATCATATTATTAGCAACAAACAAGAATATAAAGACTAATATGTCCACATACATCATAACATAGCATCTATCTTATTATAAAATGTGTTAAAGGTTGGAATATTAAAAAATGGAAATCAAAGGCTAAAGAAAAGGACCCCACGGAGATGAAGAGTGAGTGGCCATTAATTAATATTGGGAGTATATAAAAATACATGTTTGAAGCAATCAAGGATATGGACCTTAAAATTAACATAAACCATTAAGCAATATTTGAATTTAGAAATTCAGTTGGAGGTCTACCTACGCAATTTTTGGCCTTATTCAAAACAAAAGTGAAAGTAGATTCTATTGTTTTTGGTTCATAGCCCTTTTTATTTATTTTTACTTTTTTTTTTAAATTCAATTATGTTTTGTTTAATTATGACTTCATTGTTTGTTGGGTCTACATTTTTATTCTTAGTCCTCCAATTGGATTGATATTTAGTGCCCATAAATTTCAAACGCATTTGTTGTTGGAAATGGGAAAGTGGAATCATTGAAATGAAAACAATATAACATTAGCATATCTCCATCGATGCATTTCTTTTAAACTAAAATATAATATTAGCCTTTTAAGTGTTGACTTGAAAGGGTAAAGTGTCCATAGGCTTGTATACATTTTTGAGACTTAAATTTGTAGTTGATTTATGATATAGGTAAAGAACAATCATCTATATGTTGTACTATTGTTTATAATAATTTTTCATTTTTAATTGGGTAATTTTGTAGATCATCTCCTCATCTTTTACTAATAATAAACTTCTTTAAATCACTTATATTTTATGCTTAATATGATGCAATTATTATGAATTCATTAATAGAATTCACACCCCTAACATTTGTAAGAGATTAATTTTCATCAATTTCTTGTACACACGTTAAGATTTATATTTTTAGGTCATATAAAATTTAACATCACATCATTTACCCTTTTAAAATTATTAAAACAAATGATTTATACTTACGATGTTAATCTAAAGATCAATGATATCATATCTCATCCTTTTTATTTTAATCTTATCCAATCTCTTTTTTAATTTTTAATATTTAAATTATAGGGATAAATTAGTTTGATAAGATAATTGAGGGAGCAAATAAAGACATTCAAAGGAATCATCAAATTTATTGGCCAAATAAAAAGAAATCCCACTTGTGTTTGTAGAAATGACTAAAAAAGGGATAGAAAAAAGGGGCCCAAAAGTAGTGGGATAAGGTAAATTACACAGCTAGAGTGAACGTTTCTTCCTTCCATTTGATGCACTTCCATGTGCGACCTTTTTTCTCTCTCACTTTTTTAGACATTAGCAGGATAAGGTAAATTACATACAGCTAGGGTGAACGTTTCTTTCTTCAATTTGATGCACTTCCATGTGCCTTCTGATATTGAATACGACAAAAATGCTCATCTAATAATTAGTAATGTTGGAGAGGAAAGTTGCAGTCATGATAGAATTTCAAACACTGGCACCTGACTGATTACGTGATTAAAAAAATTAGCTAAAAGACCCAATTAAAAAATTGAGGTAAAATAAAAAATTTTAACGAACGTTTTTTAATATAAAATAATGAGATAAAAAATTTTAATCTAAAATAATAAGTTTATCAGTTTATGTTGTTATTTTGATTATGTTATTAATTTTTTTTTTGTGAATTTAATAAAAATTCATATAAAATTATTTTTTTAATGTATATTTTAAAATGCACGAGGGTGTTCATAACATGTATAAAAAAATTATTTTAAAAAGTAATAATTGTTATGCACTATTTTAAACTAGAATCAATAATATTACATAATCACTCCTCCGAGGAGGAATATTAGGACTTTGGTCAATTTCAGAGACCCAAAAATACATATCTTTTGAAATATTATAGAGGATTGTATATACCTCTAAGTCAGACTCTATCATAGTAGAAGTGAACCAATTCTGCTCGTATATGGACCGAGCCTCAGAAATTAGTTCTGGACTGGCAACTAATTCTAAGCCTATTTTTGCGTGGCCTCCCTCAACAACAGCGTTGGGTGTGGACTTAGAGTTGGAAACAGAAGTCATTTCTGTCCAAAAAAACAAAGGGTAAAAGTCAGAGGCTATTCAGGGATCATCAACAACTTTGAGAAGTCTTTCCTATGAATTTTCTACGACTATCGAGGTTGATAAGGTCTGTCACTTACAACCAAGACAACTATGAGATTTCTAGTTTCTTACGAGTGACAGTAATATTGTTCGAGTACATGTGTAAATCTATTCTAACATACATTCTATTCTAGCATGTTACTGTTATACCCGAGCATACATTTTACATCTACTTAATAGTTTAAAAGATTTGCAGAAAGTAATGAATATGTATATGTAAATAACTTATCGAAGTTGAAGTGCTGAATGTGTCCGGAGAATAAGTTGAGTGCTTGAGACTGAAAGTTTTCAAGAACTGTCAAGAAAACAGCGGATGTGCTCGCGTGAACGTTTTGTTTGCAAATAAGGGTGTCAATTCGGATAAACGTATCGTATTCGTATCGTGTCAGTGAATTTACAGTATTTTTTTATGTTCATCCGAATAAGATTCATTTATTAATCATGTCAAGAATCCTCAATCCGAATACGATCCATTTATTAATCGTGTCATCCGTTTAATAATCGTGTCATCCATTTATTAATCGTGTCATTTATTTTTT
>JAVXUL010000020.1:7825114-7837131 GCA_035590515.1 Trichilia minutiflora
TAAAGATATTTGGTATTGTATTTTGTAAAATACAGAGATTGATATTTATATGATTGGAAATCTTTCATTTTCTATATCTTTTTTATTTTTGGTTAATGAATTTGAAAACAGTTACTAATGCCTTGCGGGTTCTAGGAGTACATTCTAAATGATAGGATGTATTCTTGGAATTCGCGACGATTGCCACGTGACCGACTAGGATCGAAGCGTGACAAAGTATACCTAAAATTAATAATACGAATAATTTGTATATACTAATAGAAGAAACAAAAAAACTAAAAAACAATTAAAGAAAATAAAGTTACCCAATCTGATTAATCAACCTAAAGCTTTGATATCAAACTTATGCAAATTTCAAATATAAGAACTTAAAATCCTATAATCAAATAAGAATAATTTTTCAAAATAGTGAATTAGATTTGAAAATTAGAAAATTTTGACCCAATAATTATAAAGAATCATAAACTAAATGTATTTAAAGATAGAAAACCTTGACCCAATGATTATAAAGAATTATAAATCAAAAGTTATAATTAAGGATTTGAGCATAATTTAATAAACTTGATAAACTCAAAGAGTTCTTTGAAGAACCAAATATTTGTATTATTACCCGTAAAATTTCAAATGCTTTTGTGTTGCAAATGGGAAAGAATGATCACTAAAATTGAAAAATATAAAGCATATCAACTATAATAATATTACTAATCTCTCCATTTATGTGTTCTTTAAAAACTAAAAATGTATCATTCACTTTTTCTAAGTGTTAACTTGAATAGGAAAAGTGCCCATAAACTCTTTATTTTTTTGAGATTTAAAATTTTAATATACGTAGATGGTATGTAAATACTAATCATAAATATTTTATAATTATTGTTTATAGCTTTCATATGAATTGTTATGAACTCATGAAGAGATTTCACACCCTTAAAGTTTGTAAGAGATTAATTTCCTTGAGCTTATAAACCCATCAAGATTTATATTTTTAGGTCCTACCCTCTTTCAAATTATTAAAACAAATGAATCATACTTATGTTGATTTTCTAAAGATCCATGATATCATATCTCATACTTTATCTTATCCAATCTCATTTTTAACTTTTAACTGTTGAAATTATAGTAATAAAATAGTATAATATGATAAACGTGGGAGTAAAAAATAAGAGATTTCAAGGAATCGTCGAAATTATTGGCCTAGGAAAAGAAATCCCATGTGCGTTTGAGGAGATGTCTAAAAGAGTGAGAAAAAGAAACGGGCAAAAAAGTATTAGGATATTGGATTGCAATGCTCAATTGCCCTAAACCACAACGTAAGCTACATGAAGCTAGTGGGAACTTTTCTTCCTTCATTTTGATGGGCTTCCATGTGCCTTTGCACACCGAATACGACAAAAACACACATATGCAGATATAAACATACACTTGGGTAAGATGGGCATAGCGTATCATTTTTACACTCATCTAATAATTTTTCATTATTTATGTATTTATTTTAAAATTTATTAATTATAATCAATAATAATTATAATAAAAGAGAAAAAATAAAACACATAACATATTCATTAGAGCTGTCTTATTAAATTTTGTTTTCATAAATATAAATACATCTTTTTATTATTATTATTTTTTTAAGAATCCCCCACACCGCATGCTATCATAATGAATGCTCATTGTTACTATTTAATAAACCTACTTAAATTAGAACATGATAGATAATTTACTATTAATATTATCAATATGACATTATTATTTTTGGAATATTTAAAGAAAATTATAAAATAAAAAATTTTAGAATAAAGCTTTGAGCTTGAAGAAACATCCCTGCAGTTCAGAAGAAAGGGGAACAAAAATAACACAAGTTGCCTCCATATCCAACAAAATATATTTGTGAGAATTTGATGAACCAATCACATCAAAACAAAAAGTATTGTATTGTCATTGATGAATGGTGACAAGTGACAACATACAAATTCTATTCAAGTGAAAGAGCATGTGGACTGCTAGCAACAGCAACAGCTAGTCTGTTTCTGTTACAAAATTTCCTGCAAAATTTGATTATTTATTTATGTGGGTTATATTTCTCTGAATAGACAGCTCATTTTGTTTTCATACCACCGCATGGGAATTTCTGTGAAATCTTCTTCCATTCTTGATGAAGACAATCTATCTATCATGCTTGTCAGCTTCTTTTGGACGTTATTTTGCAAGCATATTCCTCTATCAAATGCTGTGATAACTTTTACCAGGTTTGATGTATTAACTATTAAGTATTAATATTTAAAGTTAATTAACTTTTGCCGTATGTAGAATATTAATAGTTTGTTTGAAAAACATTTTACTTGCTAGCTTTGTTTTCTTCTTTTAACTAAAAATTGTTCAAAAACATAAAATAGGGTTATAGGGGGTGTAATCAGATATTATTAGGGTACTGTTAGTAATACAATTTTAAATGTTCAGCCGGGGTCAAGCACACTTGGGCTTTAACGTAAAATAAATCACAGCCCGCACAAAATCCTACTCCAACGGCTATTTTTGCTTTTGAAAGTGAAAAGAATAAAGAAAGGGCACGCCACTACGATGGATCCAAGATTAACGTCGTTTAATTTAACGGTATTCTACCGTCAACCTCCGGCACCAAATTTTAAATCTTGAGGCCTCCACTCAACGGCTCTTTCTAAAACTACCTCTCCTTACTTTTCCTTCATTTTCTCTCTTCAATCCAAGAAGAACAAGAACCAGGGATTCCCAGAACACTTGCACAAAAATATTCTCTCACATGGAAACTCTGTAATCGCCAAAGCAGGTACTCAATTGTGTCTCTCTTATTTTTACACTACAATATTTGGTTTACCAGGAAATTGTAGGAAAACAGGAGAGTTTACCATAGCCATTTTTGTTTTTTTCCATGTTCCTTTTCTTTTCAGTATTTATCATCAAACAAATATGGAAATTAGTTATCTTCTTGTTTCTGTTCTTGCTCTCGAGTTATAAGAAGTTCCGCTGTTTCTTATGAACTAGGATTTGTTTTGCTTGTTTTCGGTAGGAGTTTAAATCTTTTCAATATTTGTAGGATAGTCGACTTTTTTTTTTTTAATTTGGTGCCAAGGAAATCAAGGAAGAGAAAAGAAAATTAGATCTTGAACGAGTTTCCATGTTGTTTTCATTTCATGGTTGAATTGAGATCTAAGCATTATTTGAGTCTTGAAAAAAGAAGTGCAAACCTAACCTAAAAAGGCATGAAGCTAGTCCAAAAGTTGATATATCCGATGCTTGATTTTATGTCTATTCATTCGTGATTAATGCTTAACATCAGATCAACTGAAGCATTGGTGATGAGCATATCAGTTTAGCTTATTACTCACATTTTTCTTTTTATATATGTTTGGTTAGGTGGTCAATCAGGGGTATATTTGTTTGTTCTTCTTAAAAGTTTGTTAAATTGATGATGTTATTAACCTAAGATTTTCATATTTAATTTTTTGTAATTATTAGGGTTCATTTCTCTCACCTTATTATGCAATCTAATTTCTCCAATCTTCCACAATTGCATGCTTTTATGGTGTTTCTTTTTATTTTTTATTTTTGGTTCTTTTATCGATAATTGGGGAAACCTTTACTCTTTTGCGGCATTATAGGATGCTTTCAAGAGGAACTCATTAAAATTGAAAAGCATTGGGGATATAATGTGAGCTATAGAAACTCTGATGACTCATATTCAGAAGACATTTATGCGATGGAGTTCTTGTTATTTCCATAGCATTGGTTTCTATTTATATTTTCTAATATGATTGCCTTAGAGGTCATAATGTTGCTATTATCGGTTTCATGTTGCTATCTAATTTGTGTTTTACTTTATAAACAGGTATTTTTATTTGAATTATATATTTGGAAAAGGAAGAAAATGGACAGGATCCATGAAGAGCTAGATGAAATTAAAGCTGAAAATGAGAAACTCAGGGCAGATTGCAAAAGCAAATTGGAATTATGCAATAACTTGAAGAAAGCTCGCAATGAGCAGCTTATTAAGATTCAGGAAGCTAATTTAAAAGTTGAGAAGCAGGCTCAAGAGTTGAATGAAAAGACACAGGAAATCTCTGAGGTGAAGAAACTGTTGGAAGATCTTAAATGCTGTTTGATTGAAAAAGAATCCATCATCAGACATCTTAGTGCTGCCAATGATAAGCTTAGAGTTGATTGTGATGAGAAGAGCCGAATGTGGGAAGAACAAAATAGAGAGCTGGCAATGGCTTTAGATGAGGCAAATGAGAAGAACATTAATCAAGAGCAAAAGATTAATGTTTTTAAGGAAGAGATTGAAGGCCTCAAAGGGCTTTTATCAGCTTCACAGAAAAAGTGTTTGGAAGCAGAGAGAGAAGCAAAAGCTCCAAAACAAGTGAGAGAAAGAGATGATATGTTGCTCAAATTAGAGGATGAAAGTAGGAAATTTGAAGATCAGCTAAAATGGAAGAAGGAACAGTTTAAGCATTTAGAAGAAGCACACGAAAAACTTAAAGATCAGTTCAGGACAAGTAAGAAAGAGTGGGAGCATGAAAGGTCTACACTGCTTGATGAGATTTCTTCACTGCAAACTAGCTTAGATTCTCAAATCAGAATCTCTAGAGATCTTCAGAGCCAGTTACAAACAAGCAACCAAGCCCTTGCTCATGAAGAAAGTCGGAGGAAGTACCTGGAAGTTCAAGTTTCTGAATTCAGAACACGTTATGAGAACACTTTTGCTGATTACCAAGATACAATGTCTCAACTGGAATGCTTGACCAATCAGAGAGACAAAGAAATTGCAGCTTTGAGACATTCATTGGGCACAAAAGCGACATTTTATAAGGAAATGGAATATCAAGTGGCGAAGCTAGAGAAAGAAAATCAAGAGTTGCTGATGTCCCTTAAAGAACTCCAAGAAGCTCAGATTCAGAAAGCTGGAAGTTCTTCTTCTCTTGTGAAATTGCGAAACAAGCTCAGAAGTGTGGAGCAGATGCACAGAGATTGTTCTGCCAATCTTAGAGCTAAAGAAGCTGAATGGAGTTCTCAACTAGAGAAACTGGATGCAGAGCTGAACGAATATAGGTCTGAGATGGCAAGAAAGGATGCATCGATAAAAGAGCTCAAGATGGAATTGGAGTGTTGTCACTCATTAACATTGCAGTTGAAAATGCAGAATGAGGAGATTTCAGTGATGCTTCTAGTGTTGAAAGCAGGTCTGTCAGAGGCTCAATTGAAGCTAGTGCAAGTTGAGAACGAAAGGGACAAAAGCAGCAAAGAGAGGGAACAGCATGTTTCACTATTGATGAAGCAGCTAGTGATGAAGACTGCTGCTTTGGCTCAAGCCGCAACAGACATTGAAGAAGAACATGAGAAAACAGCATCTTGTTTGCAGAGGATTGAGTCCTTTGATCATATTGAAGAGCGTGGACTCCTAATGCAGGAAGAGCTTGATAGGTATAAGCAAGCACTTGAGGAGTCATCCAAGTGTCAGTTGCTCTTAAAGGAGCAAGTGTTGCAGATAGAAAGTGACTACAAAAAGAAACTTGCAGAAGTTTGTGATGCCTTAGATACAGTGAATCTGGAATTGGCCAAAGAGCACATGAAGGCAGCATCTTTACCAGTGGCAGTTGAATCCCTTGATCGTAGTGAAGCGCAGAGGGTACTAATGCAAAAAGAGCTGGAGAAGTATAAAGAACTGTGGGAGGAATCATCCCGGCGCCTACATCACTTAGAAGAGCAAGCAAAGCAGATGGAATGTGACTCAGAAAGGAAACTTAAAGAAGTCTGTAAGGCCTTAGATACTACAAATCTTGAATTGGCCAAAGAACGCGAGAAGGCAGCATCTTTAACAAGGGTGGTCGAGTCCTTGAACCATAGGGAAGAGCAGCAAGTGCTAATGCAAAAGGAGCTGGAGAAGTATAAAGAACTGTTGGGGGAAGCATTCAGATGCCAACAACACTTAGAAGAGCAGGCTAAGCTGATGGAAGGTGACTCAAAAAGAAAAGTCAAAGAAGTCAGTGATGCCTTGGATAAAGCAAATCTTGAATTGGCCAAAGAACGTGAGAAGGCATCATCTTTATCAAGGGTGGTTGAGTATTTAGATCAAAGTGAAGAGCAGCGGGTACTAATACAGAAGGAGCTGGACAAGTGTAAGGAAATGTTAGAGGAAGCCTCCAGATGCCAGCATCACTCAGAAGAGCAAGCTAAGAAGATGGAAAGTGACTCAAAACGGAGACTTAAAGAAGTTTGTGATGCCTTAGATATGGCAAACTCTGAGTTGGCTGAGAAAACCAGTGAAGGACATGAAATTGAATTTGAATTGTGGATTTGGCGGTCTATTGCTAAGCGTCTAAAAGTTGACCTTGAAGAATGTCAGGAGCTACGTAAGGAATTAGAAGCTTCTCTTCTTGCACAAGTGGAGGTTGCAGAAATTGTCAAACAGGAGAATCATGGCCTTATCTGCACATTAGAAGAGAAAGACAACAGAATAAGTAATTTTCAGAAGCAGATTTTATTACTGGAGCAAGAGCTTAAAGCTAAGGACGTAGAGGCTGCCAGTAAAGCAAGAATGGAGACAACAATGTCCTTTCAGAGAGAGAAACAGATGTTGCTACAAATTACAATGGAGAAGGAAAAAATTCTGGAGGATCTCCAGAGAGAGATTGGATGGCTGGAGCAAGAGTCCTTGAGAAGAGAACTAGAAACTGCCCTGCTCACACAAATGAGTGCAGAGCAATCATTTGAGCATGAAAAAGAGAATATTATCCAGCTAGTAGAAGAAAAAAGCCAGAAAATAGATGACCTCTTGCAGCTTGTGAGGTCACTAGAACAGAAATATCATAGCTCACTAAACACTTTTTCTTCTCAGCTTGCCGTGAAGCATGGGCAGATAAATTTGGCTCTTGAAGCATGGGAAAAAATTTCGGCAGCTGAGACCTTGGCTATGCTAGAAATTGAAGAGAAGAAGTTGATGATTGTCGAGCTGGAGGATGAGATATCTAATATACAGCAGAAGCTTGAACTGCAAGAAAAATCCTTGTCTCATTCAAAACAGCAAGCACAGGAGGTTGAATCTGAACTCCAAGTGAAACAGTTAGAAATGAGGAAATTGACTGATCAATTGGAGTCAAAACTGAGAACATCAGATGCCTTAATAGATGAGCTCAGGAGTGAAAACCAGATTTTACTTGAAGATGTCCTGAAGTCATCATCAGAAAGGGAAAATTTGTCGGGTTTTCTGGGAGGGTTGGGTGACAGGATCTCCAAGGTCTCTGATGAAGACACGCAACTGATGGAAATGTTGGGAAGAATAGTGCAGTCTTTGGACGACAACGAATCAAGTTTGGACTGGAAAGATGAAGACGGAATCAAGTCTGTGAAAGAGAACATGAATGCTCATCCTTCACCCAGGAAGAAATTTGAGGCCGTTTTGGAGGAAAGATCACCATTTAAACAACTCAATTAGCTTTACATGCCATGCTATTGTTGAAGCATGGACCATGAAAAATTCTGGTGTATACGAGCTTGTTTTTTGACATAGGCAATATACCACGAATTCAGATGTGTTTCTCATTTTCTAAGCAACCAGCACTTTGTTTGTGTTGTAATTTATTTGACCTCATTTACAGTAATTGCTTTGACTACACATGCTTCTACCTTCTGGTATCATGTGAATATTATTTTCAGTTATTTTTCCTTTTATGTGGTATTGGCAAAGAGAAAATTTGGCTTTGATATACTTTTACGGCTCCCTCGATTTGGTTTTGATATACTTTTACCGCTCCCTCGGAATCTTTAATAACTCAAACGATCTTGGAAAATGGTTGTCATTAAACAAGTATATAGGACAGCTGACGAATTTTGGGTCTAGAAAGTGTCAATCTTCTACTAGAGATATAGACAATAAAAGGGTCTAGAAAATGTAGGGAAGCACTTAAATCTTATTGGTGGGTTTTTTGAGCATTGCATCTGTGATCTTACTTCTATACGAGAAAACTTGACAGAGAACGAGTAGGAGGAAGTTCAAATGCAGACAGATGTTTCCCATTCCAATTTCTAGTCAAAGAAAAGATTGCTAGAGAAAATATCTTTCAGTAAAAATGTTTTCCCCCAAGTAAAGTTTCTACAAGAGGATAAACTGAAGCTTTTCTTACTATCAGAAATACATGTGGATATAATTAGATGGTATAACTGGTATGGCAACAAATACCTTACACGACACTCTTACAGTGTTCAATTTGATGGTATTTCTAAAAATATTAGAAGCATACTGCCCATTCCACAGTTCTATGACTAGAGATAAATTTAATCCCTCCTGCTCCTGCTCAAGGAACCTCACTTCTGAGAAAATGCAGACAATCCTTGCCTCAAAGCATCAAGGTTTACCCCGTTATCGACAAAAATACAAGTTATCCCCATTTTTGATACCTGAGAATGAATAATAACAGCTTTAGACAATACACAAAACTTCAGATCTACCCAAGTTAAGTAGAAAGCTTTTACCATCGCATTTTAAGAAGCAATAAAATTCAAAGTTTCCAAAATTTACACAAGCTAAAAGAAGAGAAAGAAACAATGACAAAGATGCAAGCTATAAAGGAAGCAAATTTACCGCTTCAGTGTTCCTATCCTCATCGTCAAAGAAGAGCATTGAATTAAAGGGTATGCCAGTATTTCCATGGATCCTCTGGAGATGCTCAGTTTTGCGAGTCCAACTAGAGAAAATCTCCTACATGGCATTCTAAGTACAGTTACTTGAACTGGTAAAAAACAAAAAAAAACTTGGCATGTGTTATTTTCATTTATGCTGTTAATATCTTTTTATTGAAATGTCAGTATTGGGAGTAGTTTTATTGGTTTTCTGGCATTATGTAAAATAATTTGAATATAGGTATTATTGTAGTACAAGAATAATTTGATTGCTATTTTGCTTACGAACCATACAATGACTCTTAACAATTGGAATCAGGCCATCTTCAAACCTGGCTATAAAAGGGAAAAAAAATTATTAATTGTCGAGTACACACATATAAGGATCCATTTAAGAAAATTTTTTGCACTGCCAAAACGCTTTCGAAAGACCAAAAGCATTTGTCATGTTTGTTTTGTAGTGTTTTTGCTGAATAAACAGCAGCATTTTTGGGATCAGAAAAATGTTCTAATTGCCTTTTGGAATCGAAAGAAAGCATTAGTGCTTTCCGAAGAAGACATAGTTGACAGGTGTTTGTGTTTTTCTGCACAGGTGCCTTTTGTTTTACTAGAAACCTCTTTCAAATGCAACTACAAAGGGTGCTTTCAAAAACAAAGCACTTGTACATGAAATTCCATTTCAACAATGCACTTCCAAGGTCACCCTTACTTACTGTCTCCATAATTAAGTATATGCATTTTGTAGATAATGAAAACAATTACAAAGCAACTGAGCATGCATACCTAAACAGAAAGATAAACAGACAAATTGAGACAGATATTGAACAGAGAAAGGAAGAATATAATGCATCAAAAAGCTCACCATTGCCACAAACATGGATTGAATTCCCAATTTTTGAAGAAACGTTTTGGCTATTTTGGGAGTTGGTGATCTTGAAGCAATAGCCACATCAATTCCTTTCTCTTTTAGTGTTTCTAATATGCCTCCGGCATGTGAATACAGATACGGCATTCATCCTCGTAGTAACACTCACTGAAATTCAACCAAAAAACTTCGATTCAAATTGCGTTTACCAATCAATTATATCTTCAAAACTAAAACAAATTTTTAGAAAAAAGAAAAATCAATACCAATAGAAAGGCCAGAGAGTGTAATCGAGATCGAATACAACTATACAGATATGGCCAAAGCCTCGGTTTTCACCTTCTCCGACACCTCTCCCATGATCTCCCATCCTCTGCGCAAAGACGCTGTTTTCGGCAACTGCTTTGTTAGTATATATATATTTTTTAAACTATTAATATTTTTTAAAATAATAACATTGGGATCCCTATAATTTTATGATTTGTTAGATCTAATCATTTCTATCAAATAAGTCCTCTAATTTATTTATATCAACTTACTAAAACCCTTTTTATATTATATTACTCTCTTAAGTCTTAACCCCTTTTATTACTTACCGTACGTATTCATGAAAATTTTTATATTTTTTTAAATACTTAAAAGGTCCTAATTATAATTTTTTATTATATATTTTAATTTTTCTTTATACACTTATAAAAATATTTATTCTACTTATTTTTAAATAATTTTCTTAATATAACAATAATAAATTATTTTATAATTCATAAGCTACAAAAAATTATTATATACCATTTATGGGTATGGTCTATTAGTAATGGGTTGAATTTGAGATGTGTGATTTATGTACACATCCTGAATTCGATTTTAATAAATCACTCGTGATTTAAGTGAAATACTTGTGTTACGCTCTAACTTGTGGATCTCACACGTGACAATTGTCACATACTTCTAAGATATATTCAATCACACATAATATGTCCCGAGAGCCTGTAAAGTATTTACAAAATTTGTTTTCAAAAAAATAGTTATCCAACAATTTCAATACAGTTCCAACCAAATACCCAAACTTCCAAAATAAATTTCTCAATTAAATCCCAAACATTTCAAAATATATATACAAATCATTTCATAAAATAATCGTCCAAATAAAATTCTGTGGAGTCAATCCATTCAAAATATAATTCAAACAAAATTTACAAATTCTTTTACAATCCATAGAAAATAAATAAATAACATTTCAAATTTTGTAAAAGTAAACCCAGTGGACTACAATCTGATCTAAGTGAGTCAATATCGAAAGTATACTTGATACCCTTAACACCTGGAGCAATCACCACCCGATTAAAGTATGTATCTTCTTGTCTACCCTGAAACTGGAGAGTGAAGGGGGTGAGTATACTTTCATATACTCTGTGAGTGAACTAAGAATATAAATAAATAAATAAATAATATTTCATCTAAAATAGAAAATATAAGTCAAATACCTCATAAAACATATTGAAAAATATCTCTTTTAGTTTGAAAACATCCAAAGAATATATGTCAAAAGTCATTGAACTAATTCCCTTTCGTGGCGATTACCTTGGCTCTGGGCATCCCGAGATTGTTGTGGGTTTTATATGCAGATAAAACATACTATTTATAAAAATTCCTTTTGGAATACAGAGAATAATATATGCATAGTTTAGTTATATAAAAACAAACCCATCATTGACGTTCGCCTCGAATTAGTCACGTGGTGACATCCGTACTAATCCGACAAGACTTATAGGTGGTCAAATTATCACTCATGATAATAATTATATACACCATATATCTCCCCCACCTATGAAGTCTCCACTCACCTAGACGACCTCTCTACTTAGGCTGACCCTAAGCTACCACCAGTAACTACTATGAACATACAGGCCCTCCTAACCATCATCACCAACAGTATCCCAGCCCTCATAGTCGACATCACAAATATGTATATCAAAATCCACATGTTTTACAAATATCGCAATAATCATCTCACCAATCATAAACAAATCATAACACAAAATATAATAGAGATGTAAATCCACTCAATATCGGCCTCCAGCCATAATTTACATATATCCAATATCTCAAACCATCTATATATATATAAACAAACAAATACAGGTATATAGATCATAAAAGTTTGACTTAGAAAAATATTTGCAATTATTTAAAAGTATCCAAAGTTTTATTTAAAATCATAAAAATAAAAAAGGTTCATTCACTATTTAGAAAGGGTATACACTCCCTAATTTCTCTCGTTTCTCGGTATGTCACGTGGATTCCTTATTTGCGTATCGTCGCCTAAACATATGTATCAAAACATATCAATATATATTTCTAAACCTCAAATGAAACTCGTATGCGTTAGATTCATGTTCACCCAGGTTTTCTAAATTGGTTTATATGCGTAAACAGTTAAAACCCTCATTATTCGCCCAATTATTCATATATAATTATCACAAACTCACATTTAGGCTAAACTAGC
>JAVXUL010000020.1:7837231-7852737 GCA_035590515.1 Trichilia minutiflora
AACAAGTAAAATAAAAGTTTCATCAATAATTTTAAGTTTAAACACATGATCCCAAATATCAAAATATACTAATCCAATATCATTCAATATTAATAAATAATAAGTTTAATTATTAACATTCAAACATAATCAATTATTATCTAAATATAAAAATTAAAAAAAATTATTATTTTTTTTTTAATTAGGTGAGTTAAACAAGTTGGTCCGTGAGTTAAATGAGTTAGTCTATTTAATTTGTGGGTTAAATAAATCGAATTAAATCGATCTGTAAATTAAACGGATCAATTTTTTTTAATCATAATTTATTTAAATAATAGATTAAATGGACTGACTCGCTAACCACTTATTTGTTTGACAGCTCTAGCTGTGTGATGTCACAATAAATGCCTAGCGTTGCTATTTTTGTCTGTCAAGTTAACAAAGAAGCTAGTTTTCATAAAAATTGGCAGTTTCTGAGTTATGGGGTTTACAGTTCCTAGATGATCGTGCATTGAGTGTGACACATTTGTCTTTGTTTTGCCCACCGAGACTTCATATCATAAAACATACGGATATCATTGGTGAAATTAATCCAATGATTCTAACTTTACCCATTTCATCATACAATTGATCCTGTTTTTATTCTCTGATTTCAAAGGATGAAATGGTGAAAATTATTTTTTTTATTCAAAGTATTTTTCATGTTGCTAGTCATTACAATTTTATTATTTTTTTTGTCCTTTTAATCTTCCCTCTGGTCAAATTGGTTCAACTTTTTGTTTTTTCAAAGTCAAGGTCGTTGTAGATGTGCTCCAGCGATGATATATGAGGATACTTTGCTTGGAAATGAGTTTAACGAAATTTCCCTGTAATTCATTGCCTAAAACGAAAGTTTAAAAATAAATAAATAAATAAATAACCCAAGTTGCATCCCAGTCCAACAAATATTTATGACAATTTGATTGAACCGCTCACATCAAAACAATAGTATTGTATTGTCATTTGTTGAATGGTGACAACATATATAATCTATTCAAGGGAAAGAGCATGTGGACTGCTAGCAGATGCAACAGCAACAGCTAGTCAGTCTATCACAAAATTTCCTGCAAATTTCCTTCATTTCATTATTTGTGGGTTGTATTTTTTTGAATAGACAACTCATTTTGTTTTCCATACCACCGCAATGGAAATTTCTCTGACATCATCCATCTTTTTTATAAAGACAATAAATATATTATGCTTGGCAATTTTCATTTGGACATTAGTTTTCAATAGCAGATTCTTCTATCAAATGCAATCACAGCTCGTAGTATGTTGGATATATAATACCAATAATACTAGGGATATGATGTAAAATTAGGGGTGTTAATATTATTATCATATCATTTTGTATATTAATTTAATATATTACATAATAAATATGGGACTATTGATTGTTTGAAAAACATTTTACTCGCTCCATTTGTTTCCTTTTTTAACTAAAAGCGTGTGACAGAAAAAAAAAAAAAAAAGTTGAAAGCAAGGGGTGAAAGGGGTGTAGTCCGATATTCTTATGGTGCTGTTAGTGAGTCTATTTTAAAAAGATCAAGCTAACTCAAACACTTTTGGGCTTGGACCCCGAAGATAAATCTAAGCCCGGCCTAAATTCTTATCCAACGGCCACATTTTCTTTTAGAAAGCTAAAAATGGATAAATAAAGAAGGGTACCTTGGTTCCAAGACTTAACGGTATTCTGCCGTCAAACTCCGTCACCTAAATTTAAATCTTATTTCTGCCCTCTTTTTACAACGGCTCTGTCTCACTTTCTTTTCCTTCATTTCTCTCTTCAGTCCAAGAAGAACAAGAAAAACCAGGAATTCGCAGAACACTTGCACAAAAATATATCTCATATGGAAACTCTGCTATTTCGAAAGCAGGTACTCAATAGCGTCTCTCTTATTTTGACACTTGAATGTTTGGTTTAGAAGGAAATTGCAGGAAAATAGGAGATTTTACCATAACCACTATTGTTTTTTTTTTCTTCTCGTTCCTCTTCTTTTCTGTTTTTTGTCTTCAAACAAATATTGGAATTAGTTATTTTCTGGTTTCTGTTCTTGCTCTTGAAGTTATAAGAAGTTCCTCTGTTTCTTATGCTCTAGGGTTTGTTTTGCTTGTTTTCCGTTAATTAAAACCATTCTACGTTTGTAGGATAGTTGGTTTTCTTTTTGGTAGATATATAGAGAGAGATTTTAAAATTTGGTGCCAAGGAAGAGAAGAAAATTATATTTTGAACGAGTTTCCTGTTCTCATTTCACGGTTGAATTGAGATCTAAGCATTCTTTGAGTCTTGAAAAAGTTAAGTGCAAGCCTAACCTAAAGAGGCATGGAGTTAGTCCAAAATTTGATATATCTGATGCTTGATTTTATGTCTATTCATTCGTAATTAATGCTTATCATCAGATGAGCTGAAGCGTTGGTGATGAGTGTATCAGTTTAGTTTAGATTACTCACATTTTCATTCTTATATATGTTTGGTTTTGGTGGACAATCAGGGGTTTATTTGTTTGTTGTGCTTAAAAGTTTGTTAAATTGATAATGTTATTGACCCAAGATATTCATATTTAATTTTTTATAATCATTAGCGTTCATTTCTCTCAACTTTGCCAACTATTGGCTGACTGACTATAAGAAAAGAAAAAAGAAAATTAATGGTTCTTAAAAGCCTTATTATGCAATCTCATTTCTTCAATCTCCAACAATTGCTTGCTTTTAGGGTGCTTAGTTTTATTCTCTGTTTTTTTTTTTATCATTAACCGGGGAAAACTTTACTCCCTGGGGGGATTATAGAATGCTCTCAAGAGAAACTTATTACAATTGAAAAGCACTGGGAATATAATGCGAGTTATAGAAACTCCGAGGAATCATATTCAGAAGACATTTGTGAGCTGGAGTTCTTGTTTTTTCCATAGCATTGGTTTCTATTTATATTTTGTAATATGATTGCCTTAGGTCATAATGATGTTATTATCCATTTCAATTGTTATCTAATTTGCGCTTTGCTTATAAACAGGTATTTGAATTTGAATCTTAAATTTGAAAAGGAAGGAAATGGACAGAATCTATGAAGAGCTAGATGAAATTAAAGCTGAAAATGAGAAGCTCAGGGCAGATTGCAAAAGTAAATCAGAATTGTGCGATCACTTGAAGAAAGCTCACATTGAGCAGCTCATTAAGATTCAGGAAGCTAATTTAAAAGTTGAGAAGCAGGCTCAAGAGTTAAATGAAAAGACACAGGAAATCTCTGAGGTGAAGCAACTGTTTGAAGATCTTAAATGCAGTTTGATTGAAAAAGAATCTATCATCAGACGTCTTAGCACTGCTAATGATAAGCTTAGAGTTGACTGTGATGAGAAGAGCCGAAAATGGGAAGAACAAAATAGAGAGCTGGTATTGGTTTTAGATGAGGCAAATGAGAAGAACATTGATCAAGAGCAAAAGATTAATGTTTTTAAGGCAGAGATTGAAGGCCTCAAAGGGCTCTTATCAGCTTCAAAGAATAAGTGTTTGGAAGCAGAGAGAGAAGCGAAAGCTTCAAAAAAACTGAGAGAAAGAGATGATATGTTGCTCAAATTAGAGGATGAAAGTAGGAGATTTGAAGATCAGCTAAAATGGAAGAAGGAGCAGTTTAAGCATCTAGAAGAAGCACATGAAATGCTTAAACATCAGTTCAGGACAAGTAAGAAAGAGTGGGAGCATGAAAGGTCTACACTGCTTGATGAGATTTCTTCACTGCAAACAAGCTTAGATTCTCAAACCAGAATCTCTGGAGATCTTCAAAACCGGTTACAAATCTGCAATCAAGCCCTTGCTCATAAAGAAAGTCAGAGAAAGTACCTGGAAGTTCAAGTTTCTGAATTTAGAACACTTTATGAACATACTTTCATAGAGTACCAAGATTCAAAGTCTCAATTGGAATGCTTGACCAATCAGAGAGACAAAGAAATTGCATCTCTAAGACGTTCAGTGGGCACAAAAGAGACATTTTATAAGGAAACGGAATATCAAACTGCGAAGCTAGAGAAGGAAAACCAAGAGCTTCTGATGTCTTTTAAGGAACTGCAAGAAGCTCAGATTCAGAAAGCAGGAAACTCTTCTCTTGTGAAATTGCGAAGCAAGCTCAGAAGTGTGGAGCAGATGCACAGAGATTGTTCTGCCAATCTTAGAGCTAAAGAAGCTGAATGGAGCTCCCAACAGGAGAAATTGTATGCAGAGCTGAATGACTACAGGTCTGAGTTAGAAAGCAAGGATGCATCTGTAAAAGAGCTCAAGATGGAACTGGAGGGCTGTCACTCTTTAACATTGCAGTTGAAAATGCAGAATGAGGAGATTTCTGTGATGCTACTAGTGTTGAAAGTAGGTCTATATGAGGCTCAGTTGAAGCTCGTGCATGTTGAGGGTGAAAGGGACCAAAGCAGCAAAGAGAGGGAAGAGTATGTTTCACTACTGATGAAGCGGCTAGAGATGAAGACTTCTGCTTTGGCTCAAACCCAGAGAGACATTGCAGAAGAACGTGAGAAAGCAACATCTCTGTCGAGGAGAATTGAGTCCTTCAATCATATTCAAGAATGTGGGATCCTAATGCAGGAGCTTGATAGGTATAAGGAAGTTCTTGAGGAGTCATCCAAGTGTCAATTGCTCTTAAAGGAGCAAGGACTGCAGATAGAAAGTGACTACAAAAAGAGACTTGCAGAAGTTTGTGATGCCTTGGATACAGCAAATCTGGAATTAGCCAAAGAATGCGAGAAGGTGGCATCTTTATCAAGGGTGGTCGAGTCCTTGGACCATAGGGAAGTGCAACAAGTGCTAATACAGAAGGAGCTGGAGAAGTACAAAGAACTGTTGGAGGAAGCATCCAGATACCAAAATCACTTAGAAGAGCAGGCTAAGCTGATGGAAAGTGACTCAAGAAGGAAAATTAAAGAAGTTAGTGATGCCTTAGATATAGCAAATCTTGAATTGGCCAAAGAACGTGAGAAGGCAGCGTCTTTATCAAGGGTGGTTAAGTATTTAGATCAAAGTGAAGAGCAGCGGATGCTAATACAGAAGGAGCTGGACAAGTATAAGGAAATGTTAAAGAAAGCCTCCAGATGCCAGCATCACTCAGAAGAAGAGCAAGCTAAGAAGTTGGAAAGTAACTCAAAACGAAGATTTAAAGAAGTTTGTGATGCCTTGGATATGGCAAACTCTGAGTTGGATGAGAAAACCAGTGAAGGACATGAAATGGAATTTGAATTATGGATTTCGAAGTCTACTGCTAAGCGTCTGAAAATTGACCTTGAAGAAAGTCAGGAGCTGCGTCAAGAATTAGAAGCTTCTCTTCTTGCACAAGTGGAGGTTGCAGAAACCGTCAAATTGGAAAATCATGGCCTTATCTGCACATTAGAAGAGAAAGACAGCAAAATAAGTCATTTTCAGCAGCAGATTTTTTTATTGGAGCAAGAGCTTAAACTTAAAGCTAAGGAACTACTAGAGGCTGCCAGTAATGCAAGAATGGAGACAACAATGTCCTTTCACACAGAGAAACAGATGTTGTCACAAATTACAAAGGAGAAGGACAAAATTTTGGAGGATCTCCGGAGGGAGATTGGCTGGAGCAAGAATCCTTGAGAAGAGAACTAGAAGCTGTCCTGCTCACACAAATAAGTGCTGAGCAATCATTTGAGCATGAAAAAGATAATATCATCCAGCTAGTAGAAGAAAAAAGCCAGAAAATAGATGACCTCTGGCAGCTTGTGAGGTCACTAGAACTGAAATATAACAGCTCACTAAAACCTTTTTCTTCTCAGCTTGCTGACAAACAGGGAGAGATCAATTTGGCTCCTGAAGCGTGGGAAAAAATTTCAGCAGCTGAGACGTTGGCTATGCTAGAAATTGAAGTTAAAAAGTTGATGATTATAGTGCTTGAGGACGAGATTTCTACCATACAGCAGAAGCTTGAACTGCAGGAAAATTCATTTTCTCATGCACAGGAGATTGAAACTGAACTTCAAGTGAAACAGCTGGAAATGAGGAAATTGACTGATCAATTGGAGTCAAAACTTAGAACATCAGATGCCTTAATTAACGAGCGCAGTAGTGAAAATCAGATTTTACTTGAAGATGTCCTGAAGTCGTCGTCAGAAAGGGAAATCATGGGGGATTTGGTTGACAGGATCTCCAAGTTCTCTGATGAAGACACGCAATTGTTTAAAATGTTGGTAAGAATAGTGCAGTCTTTAGATGACAACAAATCAAGTTTGGCATGGAAAGGTGAAGATGGCCAATTTGACTCTGTGAAAGAGAACATGAATGTTCATCCTTCACCCACCATGAAGAAATTCGAGGCTGTTTTGGAGGAACGATCACCTTTTAAACAACTCAATTAGCTTTACATTGCTATGCATGCTTTGTGAAGCATGGACCGATTTAAGTTTGTATATGAAAAATTAGGGTGTACAAGCCTTTTCTTTTTGACAGTGGCAGTGTACAGCGTTTTAGATCTGTTTCTCCTTTTCTACATACCCAGCATTCTCATTTTCTACATACCCAGCACGTTGTGTTGTAATTTATTTGACCTCATTAACAGTAGTTGCTTTGCCTACACATACTTCTGCCTTCTGGTATTATGTGAATACCATTTTGGCGTTTTTCCTTTAATGTCGTCTCGGCAAAGAGATTCAGTTTTTGATATACTTTTACGGCTCCCACGGAATCTTTAACAGCTCAAATGATCTTGGAAAATGGTTGTCATTAAGAACAAGAATATGGGACAGCTGACAATCTTCTACCAGAGATGTAGACAACAAAAAGTAAACTGAAGCTTGGCAGTTTTTGATATACTTTAATGGTGGGTTTTCTGAGCATTCGAAGTGTAATCTTACTGCAATATGAGAAACCTTGACAGAGAACGAGCAAAGATACGAAATTAAGATGCGAACATATATTTCCCATTCCAATTTCCGCTAGAGAAAATATCCTTCAGTGAAAATGTGTTTCGCTAAGTGAAGTTTCTACAAGAAGAGAACGTATTGAAGCTTTTCTTGCTATCAGAAATACACATGGATACAATTTGATGGTATAACTGGTGAGGCATCAAGAACCTTGCACGAAAATCTTACAGTGTTCAATTTGATGTTATTTCTAAAAGTTTACCAGCATACTGCCCGTTCCACATTTCTATGACTAATGATAAATTTAATCCCTTCTGCTCCCGCTTGAAGAACCTGATTTGTGAGAAAATGCAGATAATCCTTGTCTTAAAGCATCAAGTTTTACCCCATTATCGACCAAAATGCTAGTTACCCCCATTTTTGATACCTGAGAATAATAACAGGATTTAGTATACAGAACTTTGGTTCTAACCAAGTTAAGCAGAAAGCCTTTACCATCGCATTTTAAGATATCAATAATTCAAAGTTTCCTAAATTTATACAAGCTATAAGAAGAGAACGAAACAATGACAAAGCTGCTAGCTGTAAAGGAAGCAAATTTACCGCTTCAATGTTCCTATCCTCATCGTCAAAGAAGAGCATTGAATTAAAGGGTATGCCAGTCTTTCGGTGGATCATCTGGAAATGCTCAGTTTTGTGAGTCCAACTAGAGAAAATCTCCTACATGGGATTCAAGAGCACAGTTACTTGAACTGGAAAAACAAAACATACTTGGCAAGTATTATTTTCATTTGTGCTGTTATATCTTTTGATTAAAGTGTCAGGATTGGAAGTGGTTTTCTTTGCTTTCCGAAGTCATGTAAAAATAATTTGAATATACCTAGGTAATTTAAGAATAATTTGATTGTTATTTTGTATATGAACTAGACATTAGACATTAGCTTCAGAACAACAATTGGAATCCGACTATCCAATCCCTTCTTGCATTTAAAACTTGGCTACTAAAAAGAAAAAAAAATGATTATTCATTTTCGTATACACACATGTAACGATGCATTTAAGAAAGGTTCTGGCACGGTCAAAACAATTTCAAAAGACCAAAAACATTTTTGATGTTCGTTTTGTACTGCTTCAATGAATAAGCAACCGCATGCTTTGGGATCAGAAAAATGCTGCAAGTGCTTTTGGAATTGAAAGAAATGCATTTAAGTGTTTTCTGAAGAAGACGCATTTGATGGGTGTTGGGTAAAAAAATTAATTTGTTTTGCTAGAAAGCACTTTCAAATAAGACTACAAAAGGTGCTTTCAAAAAAAACCACTTGCACATAAAATTGCATTCCGAAAAAGAACTTCCAAAGTCACCCACCATAATTAAGTACATGCAATTTATTTATATCGTACCAAAAAAAAAAAAAAAAGTTCAGACTAACTGAGCATGCATGATGCATACCTAAACAGAAGCGATAAACAAACGAATTGAGACAGAAATTGGAAAGACATAGGGAGAATACGCCGCATCCAAAGCTCACCATTGCCACAAACATGGATTGAATTCCCAATTTACGAAGAAAAGTTTTTGCTATTTTTGGAGTTGGTGATCTTGAAGCAACAGCCACATCGATTCCACTCTCCTTGAGCGCTTCTAATATACCTCCGGCATCTGAATAAAGATACGGCGTTTCATCCTCGTAATAACACTCACTGAAATTCAACACAAAAAACTTCGAATCAAATCAAATTGCGTTCACCAATCAGTTATTTCTTCAAAACTAACAAAAATTGAAGAAAAACAAAGAAAAATCATTACCAATAGAAAGGCCAGAGAGTGTAATCGAGATCGAATACAACCAAACGAGGTAGATTCTCGTATTGTCTGGTTATCGCCAAAGCCTCGGTTTTCACCTTCTCCGATCCCATGACCTTTCCTTCTCTGTGCAAATATGTCGTTTTCGGTAACTGCTTTATTGAAAATTTTTTTAAAATAAAAAATTATTGATATTACTTCAGATAATAACATTGGGATCCCTATAATTTTATAATTTCTTATACCTAATTCATTTCAATCAAATAAGCCCTCCAATTCAATTGTATCAAAGTTACTAAAATCCTTTTGATATTATATTTACTATTATGTACTCTCTTAAGGGTGCATTCAGTAATCAAAATTTCTTTTTTATGAATACTTTTTAGAAAATAAAAATCAAAATAATTTAATATTTGAAGATTAAAGAATGTTCGTAGTAATAATATTTTATAATATTTTGTTATAAAATATAATCAAATATTGTTTTAATAATCAAAATTTTAAAAATATTTTCAAGAATCAAATAATTGTATTTATTATTTATTATATAATAGTCAATCTTTAAAGTATATAAATTTGTTTTAATAATCTTAATTGGTCAAAAAATAAATACTAAATGTAATTATATTATTTAAAATTTTTAAAAATATTTAATTTCAATATTGTTGGGAAAAAAATTAAGCAAAGTGGTGATTTATTATTTTTTTTACTGATCCCACGATCAATATCCCAATCCGTGTGACATGCTATTGATTATAAAGATCAAAACCATATTTGATTCTCCAAAATCAGAATACCAACTATAACAACAATATTCTAATTCTTTAACGAGAATAATGATTATAAGACGATGATCAAAGTTATTCAAGATATATTCTAGGTTTAATCAAAGTTATAAGACCAATACTTTTTTTTTTGTTTTGTAATCGAGGTGTTCAGATCAATTTACGCGCACCTCTACTAATCTTTGGAGGAGGTTAGGGTAACATCCCACCGTCACGATCTTCCACTTAAATCATGGATACACCAAAAGAATCGAACCTACGATCATGTGTCTAATCACACAATTCCAAATTCGCTCCTACCAACTGGACTATCCATGGGTGGGTCTATAAGACCAATACATGGAAGATAAATCTTTTAATGAATCTATGATCAGTATCTCAATCCCTTGATAAGGATATCAACTACAAGATGAGAATCAAAGCTATCTAAGGCATATCCTAGTTTTAACCAATGATATAAGACCAATACATGAAAGACAAATCTTGTATCAATTCCTTGATGAGGATATGGACTATAAGACGAAGATAAAATCTGATTTTAATTTAATTATTATACTTAAATATAGATAGTCTTATTATAAGATAATCCGATGAGTCTAAATATCGTATCTATAGGGAGTGTTTTTTAAAAAGTCTAATTAGTTTATGTCGAAAACAAAAATAAAATAAATGATGATTATATTTTAAAAAAATAATTACTAAGTAAAGATTAAATGTAAATTAAAATACTAAGACTTTGAAAATTAATATTTTACGATGATGGTAGTAAACTAAATGCCTTATTTTAACTCAATTGAGATTAACTAAAAAATAATCTCAATAAAAAAATAAAAAAAATTTTACGTATAAAAATATGTTTTCTTCAAAAAAGCAATATTTAATTAAAACCATATCTTTAAATTAATTAATAAAATCATCTAAGAAAAGTGTTTAAGACAATTTAAAAATTTAAAATATTATTTATGTTATATGTTTACAATGAATCAAGTTAAATATTTTCAAGCATTTAATATGCCAAATATCTACAAAGAATTAAAAAGTTTCAAATGCTCAAAAATATTTTTCGAAACATGAATATGCAATTAATAAAAATAACTTAAATATTAAAAGCAAAAGTGAGATTTAGAAAACATATCATACATCCTTAATATTAACCCCCTAATCTTAATTAATACTTTAGAAAGACATTATATAAAGAGAGAGAGTATTTTATAAAAGAGAATATTATTACAAACTCAATTATAATATGATTATAACATTATTACAAAACAAAAATGGGCGTCATATTTATGGACAAAATGAGAGCTAAATGTCAAAGTAGATAGTTGTATTTTTTGACAAATTAATTGAAAAACTTTAATAAATAAAGTTGCAAACTTTCAGCTATCATAAAAATTATTATCGATGACCTCAAAACTCAATTTAGCTTTCATGATAAATATAAAAATTATAAATAATTAACTCATTTTTCAGTTGCCACTTGTATAAGGTAAATCCAAAATTTCTTTCATAAGTTATGAGTAAAATAATAAAGTATGGTCAAACTAGACTAGAAAAGTAATTGGGATTGCTTAATGACCTTGGAAATATAACTTAAAGTTCAAGCTAAAAATTAGCTTAAATATAAAAGTTTTAACCCAATGAATCATCTTTCTATAAGATCAAGAATTACCTTAAAAGCTCTCTTGAATGAAAAGTTATGACCTTTTTTACGTTTACTACATCAAAACAAAAAATAAATAGAAATTACAAACAAAATAAATTTTATATCAAAGAATAGAAATATAAATAAATTGAAAGAATTAATAATATTTTAAAGTGTAAAATAATGATTTTAGACCTTCGTGCTTATATATTTTTATATACTAATCACACACCCCAACCAGCTTATTGCTAGTCTCTTAGCAATATCAACCGTTAATATTTGACAATAATTTAAAATAAGAACTCATTTACAAGTTATTTATTATTTTATTTCTTTTTGACATTTTCAAATAAATAAACTTTTAATCATAAGTTTTAAGTACACTCACAAAATCTTCAAATAAGAAATCCATGAACCTTCTTTTGTGCTTAAAATGACATAATAATTATAGGGCTTCACCGAAAAAGAGAATAAAATTTAATCTTATTATTTCATAAGAGTTTATATTCTTTGGGCAATATTTATTTTTAAACAATAACCATAACCCAATTCCTAGGCTAATGACTCCTAGACTAGTTGGTTAGCCTCAAGGTATTAGGTGTTAAGATATCCTTACTGAAGGCTCAATTAATATCACCCAAGAGGGAGGTGAATTAGTGATATAGCAACTTAAAAAAAATCGAAAAGATAGAAATTTTAATGAAGTGTGAATTATACAAAGAATGAATACAAAGAGTGTTTTTGCTATAAATATAGGTGTAGAGAAAGAAACACTAAAATGTAGACACAGTAAATTTTATAGTGGTTTGGTAACTAGCTTATGTCCACTCTTCTTGGTTCAGTACCTTGAATCCGAGGTATCACTAAATTCTTGTTTAACTATGGGATAATAGAACCCAATACGAACTCCTTCTTGACGGTGAAGGGTAACCATAAGAAACACTTCTTTTCATGAGAGAAGTTGGCCCAAATACAAATTCTTTCAGGGTGAAGTTAAACCAAGCAAATACCAATAAAATGCTTAAGAAAAATAAATGAGTTCTCTTACAAAACAGATTTACAGTACAAAATAGATTTTCTCTCTCTAAAGTAATTTTTACAGAGAGTAATCTCAGATGAAAATCAAGGATATTCTTTTTGTCATTGATATTCTTCTTAATAATTGCTTTTCCTTCTTGACTTCAATGCAAATTTATTTGTATTTATAACCCAATACAAATCTTTGCATCAGCTTTTATTTTGTGCATTTAATTCTAAAAACTAGCCATTATAGTTCTGAATATGCCATAGGTGTCGATACCTTTCTTCAGGGTTTCGATACATTCAGCTTGATAATTATAAGGTGTCAATACGTTTAAGCTGAGGTGTCGATACATCTTCACATAAACAACACAATGTCTATCACAAATATATTGATACGTTTACTGAGGTATCAATACATTTGCCCTTTCTTTCAAGGATATCGATATTGTCACGCCCTAACCCGTGGGTCCAAGCATGACAATTGTCATAGATTCTTAATAAATATTCTTTAAGTCCAGAATGCTTACTAAGAATTTGTAAGGCTAAGTTTATAAAGAAACAAAACATTTTCAATAATTTTTCTTCTCCCAAACTACATTTCATCAAAAGCAATCTTAAACACTTCTAAAATTTTTCATCATATTCATCATAAATAAAATCGTAAAACATCGTATCAAAATATCAAACTCATCTCTTACATACTTATCCAAATTACAAAATATTAAAATTATTTCATTTCAAAAATCGATATTTAAAATTTACACCAAATTTCTATTTTCCTGAAAGTAAAGGAAAACCATAAATATTACAAGATATTCTCAGTGGACTCAAATGTATTAAGTGTGAGTCGAGAATAGAGATATACCTAAAATTACTACTCTGAATGCTATCACCACCCTTCATGTATGCTCTACGCTTGCTTGTGAGTGGAAAAAAAAGTGAGCATACTATTGTACACTCAGTGAGGGAAAAGTAAAAATAAAATAAAATAATAATAAATAAAATCTTAATATAAATAATATTTTTAAAAGATAATTAATAACTATTTTACAGACATCGTTTCATTTTACGAACATAGCCCAACAAACAATGAGAAGTCATTGGGCATAGCCACCTTCCCAGTAATTAAACTGATCAAGTGCAATCCCGAACCGATAGTGGGTTTTGCATACAAATATAAATAATGAACATTTATTAAAACTTTATTTGAAATATAAAGAGTGAATATATGCATGATTTAGTTAGAAAATAAGCCCACCACTGACATTAGTAGTCGAGTAGTCACATGGTGATACTCGTTATTGTCTTTTATGAATACACAACCCTAGATAAACAGCTATTTGGCACACACTCACTTGGGTGGCCTCCTCGAGGTTTAACCTTGGGCTACTTTACATCCGGTCCCTAGATAGACGATCATTTGTCTCATTTAGCATTCACTCACCTAGGCAACCATCTCGTGGTCCTCTCTTAGGCTATTTCATACACCACTCATCTAGACAGCCTCTACCTAGATCCGTATTAGGCAAACTACTTTATACTACACTCACCTAAACGATCTCTACCTAGGTCCATGTTAGGCTACTTTCCTGTAACTATAGTAACCATAATAACTTGGTCTCGTCAACCTCATCACCATATATAAATCAATAATCAGCCCATCAACCACAAACATATATATACAATCATCATGAAAATCCAGTCATAAAATTAATCGCATATCACAAAATCTTAAATTCATCATCGTATAAACACATATGTCAATGTACAAATTCAAACCTATATTCAAATTTACACATCCCAAAACAATATTTAAAATATTCATAAACCATTTTATATCAATATAAAACCAAAATATATGATGATCTCAACATAGCAAAACACACTAAATCTCTTAGCCTAATTTTCTTTAAAATCACAACTTGGTTAATTGATCTTTTAAAATATATAAATTTAAAACATATATTCAAAAGTTCATGTCACATGCTTTTAAAGACCATAAAAACATATTTAAAAACATAAGGAAAACATACTTAATCCCCTCATAAGTTAGGGAGGGTGCGTACTCTTTAGATTTTCTCACTCGGATCGGGTTCCTTATGCTCGTGATTAATGCCTAAACACACATGTACCACAAATTAATATCAGTTTGACTTTGACAACATAATTCCATCTGATACACACATAAATAAATTCTAATATGTTTTTTCGTTAATCGACTTCGTCGTAACTATAATAATCCTCTATTTTTCGATCGCTTAGTCGATTTAACCTTATTACTCATTCTATTAACAATCTAACTAGCATCGTTCAACCTTATTTACTAAAACTGATTTACGGATAATGAATTCTAAACGATACAGTAGCTTTTACTATTCAATACGAAGTGCATTTCTCCAAATTCGAGTTTTCTAGCTACCAAATCATATACCCATATTCTCTACACCCTAACTAACGCATTATAACTCAAAGTTTCACGATAAATAAGTCGAATCATTCTCGAATAAATAGTAATCAAAATTATAAAATTACTTTAAACGTGGTTCTAATCCATAGATGAGTATAATGTGATTACCAAGAAGTTGATAGGAACCTATAATCGTCGAATGTGGTACTGGTTAGCTAAAATCCCAACTTTAGGTTTGGAACCCTAACTCTCCTTTCTTTGTTCTTGGCCAAAATCGATAAAACGAGGTTGCTAGATTGTAAAGAAGATGGAGAAGTGATAGATTTTAGTGTGAAATCATCATTTAATCGGTTAGAATGCAAGAAATCAAGATGAAGGAAATATAGAGGGAGAGAAAAGAGAGAGATGGGGGAAGAGAGGGGAAAAAAGCGAGAAAAATACTCCCTTTCACTTTTGGCCCATATTTATAGTATAGGTGTAAAATTACTAAAATACCCTTGAGTTTTATAAAAGAAAATTTTTTTGAAAGGAGCAAAATTAGTAATTTCACTTAATTTTTGTGTGATTTGATCGAACGAATTAACTAATGCTGACTTATATATATTGATGACGTAAGTGCTGACGCATATGTATTGATAACGTAAATGCTAATGTCAAATCTTTATGTTTCTGGGAGTTAGACTTCTGAGAACTGGTTAATTATTTTGGTTTCACAATATGTACATTGATGTTGAGGATTTTTTTGTCTAAAGTTTACAGAAGATCTGTCCTGATTTGTCTATAATAATTGGGCTAATAATTCTTGCCTGACTTCTTGGGTCTGCTTCTATAGGCTGGATTAAATTCAAATACCAATCTTGGATAATTTTGACTTCTTATGGTTTTTGGGCTTTTGAATTTGAATAGATTAACATATTATTTTTATTATAATATATCCATCTATTTTGGAGGCCTT
>JAVXUL010000020.1:7852837-7872172 GCA_035590515.1 Trichilia minutiflora
ATATATAATTTAAAAAATATTAAAAATTATTTAATAATATTTAATTAAATAATTATTTATTAAATTTATTTTTTAAAAATAAATTTAATAAAACTTTAAATAAAATAATATTAATTATTTATAAATTCTAGTTTTAAATTTAATTTAATTTAATTTAATTATTGAAGTAAATAATATTAATTATTTTTAATATTAATTATAAAATATTATTATTTTTATTAAATATTATCAAATAATTCTTTTTATTAAAATTTATTTTTTAAAATAATTTTTTAATTTAATATTTTTTATGAGTATTTAATTAAATAATATTTTTTATATATAATAATTTTAATTAATTAATTATTATTAAAAAATAATATTATTTAATTAAATATTTAAAAAATATTATTATTATTATTATTAATTAAATATTATCTAAATAAATATATTAAAAATTATTTTATTATTATTTATGTACACAGATGAATAGTTTTTAATAAATTAAAAAGTATATTTTTGTTCATAAATAAAAAAATTAATTATTTTTAAATAAAATTTTATTTAATAAATATTTTTAAATTTTAATTATAAATAATAATTAATTTTAATTAAATCTCAAATCATTTATTTAAATAGGGTTATAATCGAATCGAATCGAATTAATTAATGAATTAACTCGATTTAACTTAAAATTTTAAAATTTAAATATTTATTTTTTAAAATTATTATTATAAAATTTAACTCTTATCTTTTCTATTCGATTATATTTTTAATAGATATTTAATTAAATTTATAAATTTGATAATTCAAATTTATTATACTCGAACTCTGACTAAAAAAACATTCAAAAAAAAATTACTTAAACTAGAATTTGATTCGACTCGAATATTGTCCAATCAAATTTGAATATCTATCCAATGGAGTCCCAAATAATTCACGAGAAACTTAATTTCGCGGCAGAGTCTATCCCTCAGTCTCACTTCCTCCGCCCCCGTGCACACAAAATAAAAAATAAAAAATTGGGAAATAAAAAAAACTGCTTTAAGTCCTCTCTCTCTCTATTTAGAGCAAAGGAAAGAAATTTTCTGCCGCTGCTTCACGCTTTGGACTCTTATTTATATGAAATTCTATCCATTTTAGCTGCTTTCAATTTTTTTTGAATAAATTTCAATCTTCTTACATATTTCCTGTACCTGATTCCGGTAAGTTTGTTTTTCTTTTTCTTTCTCTCCGGTAAGTTTGTTGTTCCTTTTTCTTTCTTTTACAACTATTAATATCTCCCTTTACCAATTGATTATAGCTTCTGTATTGTTTAATGTGTTCATTTTTTTCTTTTTTTACTGAGTTTTCTGATGTAGTTGATGTAAAAGTTAGGTTATATGTACTTTAGTAAGAAAATAGTATTTTTGTTGTTGAAATCAATTTAACAAAGCAATCACTTTCAATTCACTAATTAGTTTATGATGATTATCGTGTTCTATTTTGATTTTGAGATAATCAACATTGATGAATTAAGAGCCCATTTGGGATTGAGGTGTTGTGGTGGGTGGGTAGTTGATGAATATTATCAGTCAAGTAAAACTCCTTTAGCTGTTGTGCTTTCAAAATCAAGTTAAAACATGTTAACGATCCTGCTTTATGTGTGTTTAACAAGCTTCTAGTTTAATACTTTGTTTCATTTCATGATGGATAATATTTATAATTCTTGTATTCCAGTTTCTGAAGTCGGGAGATTGTCAAAGCCCATTGGTTCAGGTCAACTTTTCGTGAATAGCTTTATGATTTTATGCTACTACTGGTGCCATCAAGTTTATTGGTATCAATTGATCCATGGCTCTTACTGGTTCTTTGCAATTGTCCCATGATTTTGGACTTTGCAGGAACCAGGGCCACAAGAAACAGTTCAAGGTACAGTAATAATTTCTCTCTTTTTTCTTTTTTCAGAAATTTTATTCCTATGCCTTTGTTTTTGTGGCATTTATGTCCTGAGATTGTGCACTTGTTTTCAGAATATCATGGGAAGAGGGAACTCGCATTTACTAAGTGCCACTTTTACACCTCATACTTTGGTATGTTTTCCAGTTTATAGTGGCCATATCTGTATTTTATATCTAGATGAGGTTCCCTTATCATGTTGCAGTAAATGATTGTTTAATACTGGATACGCTCCTGAAAAATATAGCTTGCATGTTTTAGTTCCACTGACCTTCTGTTCTGCATCAAGCTTTCATCACAATAATTTTTTGCTGTTTGTCTTTTCCATAATTTGGTGAGACCTGGGGCACTAATACATTATCACCACATGGTGATCTTGTCATCAGATATTGTAATGGTATTCAGCCAAATGTTTACTGCTATCCTTAATTTAGCTCATCCAAATAATCTTTTTTATGGGTCAACAAAGCTGTTATTTGCATCGTAAAATCGAATTTACTGATGTTTAGGGGATCTATTATTGTACCTATGATCATAGTTTAGTAGTACTTGTTCTAGCTCCTTACTAGCAAATTTTTTAAGATCAGTTTCTTTGTTATTATCCACTATTTGATTATATCTTATCATGTTGTATAATCAGGATTATGTGCTTGCTATCTTTATACTGTAAATGGATGCAACATGCTAGGATTTTTCATTGATAACAGAAATATTTCCTATAGTCCATGCTTGTCATGAATGTATTACTTCATGCTGGAATTTACTTAGTACATCTCCTTTATGCTTCTAGTGTTGTGGAAACTTTTAGAATTTTTGACAAATTTGAATATGTCTTTTTTGTTACAGATTTGGCCTAGATATTCTCAGAGGTTTGATCTCTCAGTCAGTCCATACAGGCAGATACACTCTATAACTTACCGAAGTAATAGTAGTAGGTGCCATTTTTCTCCCATACCAGGCCAAGTATGTCAACTTCCTTGCTTGAAAGCTGCTTCAATGGCATTTACCAAGTAAATTTCTTCCTTTGATTCACTTGCATGATTTTACATATTTGTGCATGCATGTCCACTTAAAGACATGCTTTCTTATTAAATATTCAGCTTCCTTTATTATTCTTTTTGCAACTTGCGATAATTATTTAATGGTTTGGAAGCATATAATAGGATTCTTTGTGAGTATAATAAGGTGTGCTGTTGGCTAAAGACTAACCGTTTCGTAGACATGATAAAAGATATGTGAGATGGATCTGTAAACAGCCAGGGGTTGATATCCTTCTTGATTAAGAGGTAACATGTGGCCAAAATAGAAGCTTCATTATATTGATTTAGGTGTTTATAGGTTGATTGTTAATTATTGATATATCATAATCTAATTAGAATCGGAGGTAGGGGTTTAAAAGTTGATTTTGTAGATGGTAAGATGGTGTCATCAGCTTGTATGAATTGAACTTGTTTATGGAGGAGATGATTAGCATGTTCTAATCATGGGGACTTCAAGTAGGTATCTTGTAAAGCAATCCTCAAAGCAATATTTTGAAGCGTTAGACAAGTTTATTAGCTTTATAGACTCAGTTTTTTGGAGGGTGAGTACCATGTGTAATAGGCCCAAATAAGTAAATGGATTCAAGGTAGTTATATTAGACAATGTCCCGTTGTGTAGAGACTAAAAAATTTTCTAATAAAAATCATCATGATTCTAGTTTTATAGGCTTGGGTTAGAGTTTCAAGTAGGGGTCACAATTTAGGTAAATGGGTCATGTTCGTGTTGTGGCAACAACCTTGCAGTATTTTTTTGTGCTCCCTTGAACTTATATGTTTATTAATCGTATCAGAAACCCTTAGCCCCGTTTGTTAAATAGATGATGCGACACTATACGATTACGAGTTTATTAAACAAATAATTGGTTCATTGACTGAACCCGACCCATGCAACCCTTTTAACTAATTAATATAAAATCCTACCCATTATACAATTACCCATTTAAAGGTAAACCAAACATCAAAGTACAAAATAATTAAATTACTATACTAACTAAAAAAATAATGAACTACATAATATATAATAAGTCAAGAAAACATAACATATTTAAAATTTACGTAAAAGTTCAAATATATTCTAACAATTTCACAAATTAATCAATAAAGCAAGTCAAGTACCATGTAATACAAATTCTAGTACAATTTGTCATCCTATCTCAAATAAAACATATAAAAACTGAAAACACATCATCCAAATATATTATCTAATAATTTCAGCAGCAATGTACCAACAAAATTCCAAATCCTAGCGCAAATCATCATTCAATTCTGAATAAAACGTTGGCCAAAGTACATTGTAGAAACTAAAATCTAGGGATCATGTTGATATGTACTTGATTCAGATATCAAGAGAAAGAAAGGAGCCTGCACCAACTTAATTGTGGTCATAGATTGAGGATAGACAGTTGTTGTACTAGGTACAAACATTGAATGTAATACTTCTGACAACAAAATGTTCTTAGTAATGGTAATCACATCAGAATTTGAAATATATAATGCTCTGAAGCCTGATTTCATCTACTCAAACTTTGTAACTAGTACCAAATCTTTGTGGTGTTCAGTATCTAAGTGTTCAAATGTGACAGAGTGGTCTTTTGAAATGCAAGAGAATGGGGAAAGAGTGACAAAGTTACTGAAGAGTAGTGACTGAGGTTTATGAAACAACTTGCATGGATACTAATTTCTATGGAATTGGGGTCTTCATCTTCCAGAGTTGTAACGAGTTTTTCTTGATTAGTTAAGGGCCTTATTTATGTGACCTGTCTTGAACTAACCTTGATGGTTAGGTGTTGACTTGATCTTAAATCAAATGCTTATTTTGGATGGTTACGTGATCATACAATTGAATTATTTTATGAATTTTTTGGAGAGACTTTTGAATGGCATGAGATGCTAATGATCTGACATGGAGTTCTTATGTGTCATACATGGTAAAGACTAATAATTTTTAATCATGCAGGTCGTATAATGCTTTGCAGGGTAGTCCTCTTGTACTTAAGCTGGTTCCAGCGGTTGCTATTATTGTTTTTGCTGTATGGGGTCTTGGGCCACTTATGCGTCAAAGCCGAAGTCTACTCCTCCATGTATGTGCACATTATATAAATCTGTATCCTTGTTATTTACTAAGTTCCTTTTGTTTAAACCTTATCTTTTGAACCAGGTAGACTATTATTTTAATTTTTAACTGATGTCCACAAAACCTTGCAGAAGAATGATAATAGTTGGACAAAAAGTAGCACACATTATGTGATGACTTCTTATATCCAGCCTTTGCTGCTTTGGACTGGAGCAATACTTATTTGCAGGTTTTGCTGATACTCATTAT
Organism: Trichilia minutiflora; assembly: GCA_035590515.1. NCBI lineage: Eukaryota > Viridiplantae > Streptophyta > Magnoliopsida > Sapindales > Meliaceae > Trichilia > Trichilia minutiflora. Next base: position 7,858,118 of record JAVXUL010000020.1, read on the forward strand.
TGTTTTAGAGATACTTATTCTTCTTTGAGAAAAGTAAAGTGTCCTATTGTTTTAACTAGGATACTGATAAAATATCGGTGTCCTGCAGAGCATTGGATCCAGTAGTTCTACCTACAGAAGCTAGTCAGATTGTTAAGCAGCGGCTTTTGAACTTTATAAGATCGTTGTCAACCATCTTAGCTTTTGCCTATTGTCTATCGAGGTGAGTGTGTTGTATGCGCTCTACTGTTTTCTTAAATGTGGATATTGCAGTGTTTACTGATTCCTTCCATGCTACTAACCATGGCTAATTTTTTTTTTTTTTTTTTTGCAGCACGATTCAACAAGCGCAGAAGTTCTTCATGGAAACTACTGACTCCAGCGATACAAGAAATGTACACATCAACACTTCTAACATAATTTAACTCACTTTAATTACCTTTCTCATAACAGTATTTTGGTGGTACTTATTGGTAACACGATCAATTGGGGGTTTTACTTACTAGGTTATCTCTTTATTACATAACCATTTAAGCTAAAAGCTTAAACTAATGGCAAAGTTCTAGCAATAGTAATTAAAACCTGGCACTAGGCATTTTCATTTTCTTGCAATCATTGACCTTTATCCCTTTTTGGACTGGTAAATTCATCACATGTAAGGTGTGGGGTGCATCATCCTTACTGCCTCATGGGATTAGATTTGTGAACTAACACTTTTCAAACAGCTTAGCATTGTTGCTTGTATAAAGTAGAGCACCTTAACTATCATAGGCTCTATCTTCATTATGATCTTTAGGCCCTAGAATATGTTTGCAGCAATCTGATCATATATCTATCATATGTCATTTTATTGACTGGTTAATAAGCAAATGAAAGAGAGGATGATCTTTCATTTTTATGTTTATTTATTTATTTTCTTCGTGCTGTCTAATTTTGCAAACAGAATTTCTTTTACTACATTTATAAAAGACTTATTACTTTTTTCCTTGGCAGATGGGTTTCCAATTTGCGGGAAAAGCTATATACTCTGCAGTATGGGTTGCATCCGCTTCTTTTTTCATGGAATTGTTGGGTTTCTCCACCCAGAAATGGCTTACGGCTGGAGGGCTTGGGACAGTATTGTTGACTCTTGCTGGTCGTGAGGTAGAATGTTGTATCCTTTCATGCCGATTTGTCTTAACTTTTAGTTTTTTGACCTTCAAAGATTGACATCTATAGTTCATTGTTTTAGATATTTACAAATTTTCTCTCAAGTGCAATGATTCATGCAACTAGGCCATTTGTTGTCAATGAATGGATACAAACAAAGATTGAAGGTTATGAAGTGTCTGGCACTGTAGAGGTTTGTATTTGAGAATGAACCACTGCTTTACAATTTGTTTTGTTTTAAACAAATTTATGTGGATACAGGATGTGTGTGTGTGTATAAAGCTCCGATTTTGGTATTGATGTGATGACATTTGTGATTTAAAAAAGATGAGCACATTTTTTTTGGGTTCCAATGAGAATAGCTATTTCTTCATGGGAGAATGACAAATACTCCCTACTTTATGTTTCGTGACAAAAACCCCTGAGATTTGAAAGTTATGAAAAATACCCCTACGGCCTCTCCTAAATTAATTTTCTTAATTTTTTGTTTTTTGCAGTATAATGACTATTATACCCCTAACCTTTATAAAAGTATAAAATTAAAAAATATATATAATACATAAAATTACTATTAAAATTATATAAAATGCGTAAAATTTAATTAATAAAATTTATATTTTGAATAAGATAAAAAATTTATAAATTATATTTTAAAACTTTTTAAATTTCATACTTTTCTAAAGGTTAGGGGTATAAATGACACTGTAGAAAAGACAAAAAATTGAAGAAGTTAACTTGATGGGGAGATATTTGTCACAACACTCAAACCTCAGGGGGTTTGTCATGAAACATAAAAGAGGAGGGTAATTGTGATTTAAGGAAATCATAGGGGTATTTGTGATTCCCCCATCTCTTCATCAGGGGATTGTCTTATGTTTCTCTTGATGCTTTCTATTGTCTGCAGCATGTGGGTTGGTGGTCACCAACAATTATAAGGGGTGAAGATCGTGAAGCTGTTCATATTCCAAACCACAAGTTTACGGTGAATGTTGTGAGAAATCTGAGTCAAAAAACTCATTGGCGTATTAAAACACACCTAGCTATTAGTCACTTGGATGTTCAGAAGATTAATGTGAGGAGTTATCTAGCTTGTGTACCCTTTAACAATTGATTTGCCTTCTGAGCACTAAATTGTGCTTGGATTTCTCGTGTGATAAATTTTTGGCCTTCTTTCTCTGCAGAATATTGTTGCCGACATGCGCAAAGTCTTGTCCAAGAATCCTCAAGTTGAACAACAGAAGCTGCATAGAAGAGTATTTCTGGAGAATGTCAATCCTGAAAATCAAGCCCTTTTGGTTAGTTTCAAATGTGTTAATTTTCTCAGAAATTGATTATTCTATCCACCTCAGGTTTTTAATTTCTTGTAGGTCTCCCATCTTTGCTAGATTGTTTCATGATAATTGTTCTCTGAGAACTGAAGGGTTTGCATAATCTAGTACTCTAATATCCTAATATTCACTATTAATGTAGTGCTAGGTACATTATCATTCTTGTTGTGCTGTAATGATAATCCAAATAATATTCTAATTATCGTTCTTTATTCTAATTTTAATAATCTGATCTGCTAATTTTTTTCATTGGTATTTATTAAAATTCTTTGATCAATACAACAATCAAACTTAGTTTTCTTTACTAGATTATTATCGCTCCATATTACCATCAGAAGACCATGTTTTTTCAGGACCCGTTGTTAATGACTTTTTATAGAACATTTGTATGATACTGCTGACACTGAGATCTCTCAGTACATAGATTTACTCATCAGATCTAAAGCAACAGGACATTGTTAATTTCTAGATGTTGTTTAAACCATGGCTTAATAACATTCAAATCTCATATACTTTCAAAAATTGATCTGTAGAGCCTCTTAATTTTTTCTTTCTCCAATAGGAAACTGAGCAATATGTTAAAGTCAAAAATTAGTATACAGGTGGACCAGATGTCCATTGAGAGGCTAAACAACTTTACCTACCCCTTTTCCGAAAGAATCCAAGTGACAAGCATCATGTAGGAGGCAAAAATTATTTGAAAATTTGATTACAAAACTAATCTAGCTATATACAAAATCTCCAACCTCTGCAGCTAAACCTCCTAGGAAATCAAACAGCTTTAAACCTTTACCAGAAATCTAAACATGCATAACCAGACTATTATGCAATCCCTTCTGATTTAAGCTGAACAATAAAAAAAGGACATGGCTTGGAAGTCCTTTGAAATATGGGCCCAAAGAGAAGCAAAAAATTGAATCTTTTCTCAGAAAGTATTGTTTCTTCCATTTTTTATCTTGGAAAATGATATTCTTTTCTCTTGCCATATCACGCACAAGAAGGCAGATGCAGTGCACCTGTTTTAAAAAATAGTAATTCTCCCATCCTGCCATTAGTTGCTACTATTCATTTGGATGTTTTAACCAATGTAAATACTTGTCCTTTTATCCTTGATAAAACACATCTTTGAAACTTCACAAATTGGATAAACATAACTCTGCTTATTGACAGTAGAAATTCTTATAATAGTGTCCTTATTCATTGATTACTCTAGAAATAGCTTTATTTGTATTTGTTTGTTTTGTTTTTACAGATTTTGGTGTCATGTTTTGTGAAGACCTCACACTTTGAAGAGTATCTTTGTGTAAAGGTAGGAAATTTTACTAAGTTCTACTTCTTAATGACAAGTATGGTATTTCTGATGGAGTTACAATTCTAGTTACAATTAACAACAGCTAATAATTAATATTCCACTCCAGAGATATTTGATGTTAATTTCCTTTTATTATTGTTATTATTACTATTATTATCAAATGAAGGTATTGAACGATCTCTTGTTTAGAAATTGTGGACAATTTATGCTTAATGGACTTGATCTGTTTGACTTAAGTTTTCTTGTTGGTTTTAAGTAAAGGAGTGGTGATTGTGGTATTTCAAACTATATTTCTCTGCATCTGTTGGCAGCCAAATGAGCTTTGATAATTTTTACTATAGCTTATCAGTATCTGGGCATCATCCCACTTATTTGTGATCAAACCTGAGCAAGCTCAATGTTCAGTTTTCAATGTTTGATGAAACAGGAAGCTATACTGTTGGATCTCCTTAGAGTTATCAGTCATCACAAGGCCCGACTAGCCACACCAATCCGGACAGTGCAGAAAATATTTACTGATGCAGACTTGGAAAATGTACCATTTGCAGATTCAATCTATAACCGTGGTGGAGCCGCATCAAGCCGTCCTTTGCTATTGATGGAACCATCTTACAAAATCAATGGAGAAGATAAATCAAAATCTCAAGCTCGCTCATCACGTTCGAGTGGAGAGCAAGATGGTAAGACCACATCACGTCCCACACCTGACACCAAAGCTGATTCTAAAGTTGGAGTGGCACCAAAGTCTGGCTTCAAGGCAGATACCAAGACTACAGAAGGACCAAATTCTGACATGAGGGAGGACCAAAATGGTGCAGCAGTGCCCATGTCTGATTCCAAGGTTGCTGATAAAGTAACTGCTAAATCGGCATCAAAATCTGTTCCCAAGACAAATTCTAAGGTTGCAGAAATTTCTAGTTCCAAATCCAATGTTCAGAGCTCACCTTCTGATAATTTGACCAAAGACGGCAAGCAACCAAAGATTGTAGGTCAAGGGAATGCCATGCAGAGCAGCAAGATTGATAATCCTTCCGCATCCTCACTGGGAACTGGTACTGACAAAGCAGGTGGATCAATAGAATCAAAACAGGGAGGTGACAAGTTGTCTTCACCACAACCACCAATATCAAGACCTCCCTTGGATGATAATATAGTTCTTGGTGTAGCATTGGAAGGCTCAAAGAGAACACTTCTGATTGAGGAAGGAATGGCTTCTCCTCAACCAGCAGATATGAACGAACTGACTTCTGCAAGCCGTATTGGGAATGGATCTTTTACTGCTGAGAAGGAAAGGAAAGATAAGCAGATTCCGGCCACACCCAGTTCCATATCTGGCATCAGCGATAAGTTAGGGTAATTTGTGTCCCTATTCCCATTGCTCCTATGAATAGCTAACTTCAGTCTAGAAACCAAAACTGAAACTGTGTTTTCCTGGAAGCTGCTTCATACATTGTGCATGTTCGGCATATTCTGTATGATTATTGCTATCAAAGTGTAGTATCAAAACCACTTTGGAGTACCAGCAATACATTTAAACAGAATTTTTTTGGTCTGTTCAATTGTGTTGTTGTCACTTGATAAAACAGTGACCTAATTTGAGGAGGCCGTCCTTAATGGCTCATGGTTCGAAAAGGTGCAGGCATTTATGGAGAACTGGGTATGTTTAACTATCATTTTTCTTTCATATTTAATTAAATTCGGTTCTTTCTTGCCTGAAAGATTACAGTACATAATAGGAGCCCCATGATTTAGATACTCCTACTCCTGAAAGTAACTACTAGTACCTTTGAAAATAGTTTTGTTATGACTTAAATTATAGCAAAGATTTGTTTTCAGCATGTAATCAGTGATTTTATATTGCATTAATCAGCACAGAAAGATGGTCTCTGTTTCATAGAAATAAAGCTTCTCTCGAGTAAAATTGCCGATTGTCAAGCAATGGATGATGAACCAAATTCAAGGACCATATAATTACATGTTACAAGCGTAACATGTAATGCAAAGAAAGACAGGTTTGTATACTAAGCTTTGCAAACAGTAAGAAATCAAAAACATTCTTGTAATATTGAAGTATTGTGATTCTAGTCTGAAAATTCAGTTCAATAACTTCTCCGAGAACCAGTAGATGCAGATATACTGCCGACATTGTAGAATTGCTTATTTATAATACCAATACTAAAAAACACAAATAATTGGGGAGCCAAATAAGCTAATACAGAAGGTGGCTCACACATACTTGAGCACATAATATATATCTTCTAATCATGGCACATACAATCAGGAGCAGGATATGTGTATAAGGACTGTTTTGGTTTTCTTGTTCTGAGCTGCCCTTGTCTGTTTTCATGTCCTTCAACAACTGCCTGCTGAAATTCTGACCAACTGAGGTTTCTGTTTAAGAAGAGCTGGCCTAGCAATGCCATGTTTGGCCTTATAGTCTTCAAGTTCTCAAAAGTTCGATGTCCCACCTGTTGGCATCAAAAAATTTGTTCATCCGTTTAAGGAATCTGAATACAAATTACTACTGTATAAGAATATTTCAAACACAAAAAGTTGCTGAAGAGTATTTCAAGTTGTTCTTATAGTTTTCTTTAGTGCATGACAGAAACCTTCTAATGCTAATTTGCCTGTATGAAGCTTTGTTTTACTTAAGTTTGACAGGTCATGCTAGTCCGTACAAAACATATGAATCTTGATTTTTCATATTTTGCGAAGTTATTAAAAACTAAATTTTAATCTCGTTCACCACTAATTAGTTACTATATCCCAGTTTTTGTTAAAGTCTTCGTATTCAAAGGTCAACCTTAATTGATTCATTTTAGATGGTCAATCATCATCAACATCATACTCAAGGAGCAAACAACAGCTTCTCAAAATTGAACTGCGTGTAAAGCTTTGTGATGCCACTTCATAATATGCATCAAAAAGTCAGTATCTTCTAAAAGACGGGCAATAATACTCACCAATGCATTGTGCATATTTCCTGGGGAAGCAGAGATAAAGATGTCACTGTGCATGCTAACATAGTAGTCAAGTGCAGCCAACAAAGAAGCCTTTCCTTTAATTGGGGCCCTTTCTTCAGAAGAAGCAATACTCTTTTTCTCTTCCATTAGTGGAAACAATCTTCGTAATGCAGAAATTCTAGCTTCTCCACCATACACCTGGAAGCAGCACTCTCAACAAATCAAAATTCTAGGAATAGAAAAACATAAATTTCAATTTTCTAAGGGACATGAGAAGGGAGAGTGACATGGCCAAGCCCAAGTTACTAGGATAACAGACCTTGTGGGAGGCAAGATAAAGACGAGTACTGTTATCAAATCCCAATGCTGCTAGCAACAATCCAATCTCTTCCGGGGTCAACGGGCAGCGCCCCTGACTCCTCAACTCTTGATCAGTGAACTGGGAGTTAAGAACCCTTCCCTGCCAAATCTTTTGTCTGTACTTGGCCAGAGCCAATTTTTCAGCTTTGCCCCCACCAAAATCACAAGCAGAATGAGCAGCCATGTCCTGCATAATCACATGTAAAGAACATATGGAAAGAATTATGAATTCAAATGGATAAAATATGTATCAGGTATTGTACAATTACATTAAGAATGATAATCTAGATTAACATTGGTCATACCTTATCAAACCGAAGGTGTATCACAACAAATTTTAATGGCTCTTGTTTGTTAGCTGTCTCCTGGAAATGGATACCATCAAGTGCTCTCTTTTCGCTTGAAGGATACCTTAGGCGGCTAACAAGGGCATCTCCAAGTGCCCTGATATGTGGGACAAAAATCAATGCTTGGAAGTTTGCTTTACAACGTAGCCGTTGAAGGTCCATAGGCAAGTTGTCAAAAGTCAAACGGTGAGAAAATGGAGAAATTGCAGCAATCCCGTAACTGGACCATGTAAAAATATTAAACAACTCAGAAATCTCAAGGTAACCAGCTAAAATTTCAAAATTAACCACGGAACTATGCACCTCTGTGAAAAGAAAAAGGATAACATTCGGATAGGGAGCACACAACTAATTTAACTAAATCATTGGGTGTGTCAAATCTCTCAAATCGGAATTTACCTTGCATAGCTAAATAGAAAGAAGATCAAACTATCTGATGCATGTTCTATGTTGACAGACATGTAAAGGAAACAGAACAGATCAACATTGGACTTGGCACAACAAATAAAATACTCAATATTGACAATAAGTTCAGGAAACTACCAACCTCTTTAGTACAGGCAAGACATTCTCTAGATACCAGTTAGCAGAAGCATGAACAGGTGCTGTTTTGACTCTGGTATCTCGGATAGCTGTGGCATAATACTCCCTTGTGCTCCAAGAGAACTCGTCAGGAAGCTCTTTCATGATAGAAATATCATCTTTTAGTACATTAATAAAGTGATCTACATCATATATATCCATGAAGGAGCTGTAGAGAAAAGTAAAGCAACATCAGAAAATTGTCTTCCTCGAGATCCAAGGAAATTTGTATACAGCTGGAAATAGAGAAAAAAATGGAAAGAAAAGGTTAAGAATTACCTTGAATCCTGCCAAACAGGATTCACTTCAAGATATGGAATCACGAGTGTTGCATTCAGAATTTTGGCAACAGCAACTGCATCACATATCTACATAGAGAAGAACTTAAACGTCAGCTTTCACAATGAAGAAAAGAGAATCAACATTGAGTGGTTATGATATTAATTCAAGGAGAATGGTAACAATTTCATGTTTTGGCATCCTTGGCACCTCTAGGCATCTAGGAATCATATAAATTAAAATCTCCGCCTACTTACCCCCATTCTCTGCTGGTTTAACCCTCCATCAAGAAATACCTGGATGTATCCTTGAGATTTCTGAGGTAATGCTGCTTCAAGCAATGGATGTGTCCATCCAACAGAAATTAGGCACTCGAACAAGAATAATCATTAAAAAAGGCAAGGAAAGAAGATAAAGCAAAATAAATTTGTATCACAATTCTTTACTTCGGACAGAACATAAAAAATTACGAAGTCAAACTTATATGGTACTCTTATTTTCAGTCACTGACAAGGAGCATTTTCAGATTGAACACATGGTCTCCATCCTTGGTCCTCCAAAGGAAGCCAGAGATCAGACTGCTTTGCATTTGCCTTAATGAGAAAAAGGCAATCAAACTGGTGTTACTACTATAGAAATAAAAAATTACAAGGAAAACATAGGTGCTGTTTGACAGACTGCTGCTTACAATTGGGCGCTGTAAAGCACTCTTGAACAGAGGAAAGTGTCTGGGCTTTGGTGCATTTGACTCCTGCATAAAACATCCTTTGTGTCATACAGTGCAAATTTCTGTTAAAGGGTTAATTTTGTGGATGTGCTGCTTGATTAATATGTTACAGCCTACAGATATGTTTTAATGTAACTATTTCTCCTTAGATTGCAAGCTATTTTTAGAGATTATGCAAGTGACAACACATGTTATTTCTCAGGTACCAACAAACATAATAGCAACTGATTAGCATATGAAGTTCTGTATGTCCTTACGTTTTCCAATAAGTATAAATTGAAATGTTCTCTGTCGCAAATTTTAAGAGCAAAAATACTACCCCAAATAACTTTGGCATGTTTTGCACCCATGAAGCAGGGGTCCACCACCAATCTAACCCACTTATATGCAGAGACTTCCAGACTTCAAATCATCAATTTGGTTTGAGCAGGAAACCTAGCTTTCAGTATGATACAGTATGGACCGCCACTGTTACCATCATCATGCAAGTTATCTTTGTCCATGTTTTATAGCTTTCTCAATAAATTCTGACTTATTCATAAACAAACCCCTAAACTAGCATACCATAAAGAATTCAATCAGCTGGAAACAAAAGGATTGCATGATTTCTATACAATAGTCCTAAGCGCATCTGCTCAATTTACTGCTACTCACTTTCTGGAGTTGCAAAGCACTCTTAAGTAGAGGTAAGTGCCTAGGTTTTGGTACATTCCATTCCTGCATAAAACAACACAATTATTAAATAGAAGAATTTGCATCCGTAAGCATGTATTGCTACACAGTGGTATGTGACTCCAGTTAACAGAAAGCAACCCATGGGAATGAGCATATCTTTTATATATAATGTACAATTGTTATCCCAGAACATATTATACTATTAAGGTCTGTTGGACACATGTTTTACACGGAATGAAAGGCAAATGGTTTCAAGGCCAAAGGTCAAAGCCAAGATAGGACCCCAAATGACTTCATCATGTTTTCCATCCCAAAGGGACAGGGTCCAATCTCACAGAGTTTTATTCAGGAAGTTTCATATGTCAATTGTATTGTTTGCAAGAAAACAGCTTCAAGAAAATTCAGTGATGGACGTTGCTATTACTTGACAGTGAAACGGAAAGAAAACTAATCCAAACAATTTTATTGTCTCTTGCATCCCCTGGACCACAGGTACAAGCAAAGTCTGTTTTGTTGCCATTTCCTGGTAAACAGCTTCAGGGATGATAAGGCGTTGGGTGGTCTTATTATCAAATATCAGATAAGCTTGCATCTTGTCCATACTTCATAGCCATCTTGGTAAGTGTGGCTAGATTTAACTGGTACACAACATGCCTAAATTAACTTTTATTGACATCAATCAATAATCAATTTGATGATGAAATAAGGTTTGGATCAGCAACCATTTAAGACAAAGCAGACATATCTGTTTATCTTTTTATGTCATTTAGTTTCCAGGTGCCTGCAATAAATCTATGACAACTACAAGCAATCCAAAACAATCCAAGTTCCAACCTAAGGGAACCAACAACGCACTACCCCCGAGATAACACTCAGCCACACTTATCATGCACCATTTTGTCGGAGAATAGTATTAAGAGCTCCGAATCCTAGTAAATCAACTCAACCACACAGTAACTGGTCAAAATATTGCTAGTTCCCACAATAATCACCAAACCTCAACTTACCCCATTCATTCTCTGACTAATTTGAAATTCAACTACTACATACTTCGGTTCCCCAATCATATCTCTTGACATTTTTCCCTCCATCATTTCACAAGAAATTATACCATAATCCTACGATAAAACTAAATAGCAGTTGATCCTCCAACACTGAAAGAAAAAAACTTAATAAAAAACCATCAACACTCGACGTATATTCTCAAACCCATTTTCCATTAAAACAGAATAAAAAGTATTTCACATGAAAATGAAGAAAGGAAAACAAAACCAGAAAAAAAAAAAAAAAAATCTACAACCAGTGAATATACCGAGAACATAGAAGGCGAAGCATGGCTCAACGGACTGAACAAGCCTGGTAATATAACTGGAAAGAGAAGTACCAAAAGCCCAGCAAAAGCTCCACTTCTTTGAGTCTGATAACCTTGACTCTTGTATTGAAACTTCATTTTCCAAGAACTTGACCACACCCGCCGATAGCGAAAACCAAACAAACAGCCAGAAGGAAAAAAAATGGAATTTCAATGGTAATAACAGAAAACAGGTGCAGCGGTGGCGGTTGCTGCCATTATCACATGAATCACTCTTATTCTTAAGCCCATTTACATCATCATCTATGGACACCTGTGAAGCTAGACTTGGCTTCTGTCACTTTCATGGGCCCCACGTGGAACAAATTAGAGCTTAAAGATTTTGTACGTTACGCTTGCAATGATGTACAGAAGTTCACTTTTTTCTGTTTTTAACAAACTTTTACAGAGTTAATACCTAGATTAGGGCATTGGACCGTTGGTTTGTGAAACCTTTTCATTAAAATTTAACTTTCTTCTCACCACCGACACCTCGACATTCTATATCACTGGTGATATAATTATATTATATGGGCCCCTTTCACTTAATTCCATAGCTGAGAAAGTATTTAAGAATCTACTTTGCCTCCGATGTTGAAATTGGATTCCTGCAAAATAGTAAAGTCTGTGAAACCCAAATGAGAAAACTGTTTTCTCTGTGAGATTTTTCAAGAATATTTAGACTTTTTAAAATGAATACTAAAATCAAAAATTGATTTTGACATTGTGAAAGTGATTTGTAATAGAAATTATTTCATGATTTATAATCAATGAAAGGATGTTCTTTGCATCTTCTTATTGGCCACATATTTGTTCATAAATTTTATTGGCTGTTGTCAATATCCTACAGCTATCAAGTTCGTTCAAAACAATTACATCTCTCTCGATTAGTCACTTCAATATAAATTAAAATTTTTTAAAGGCAAATTAAATATTTAAAATTGAAATAATTTAATTATTAACTATACAATTAATTTATTTAAGGGAATTAATTTGTATATCAATGTAAAAATTGAAAACCATTTTTACTTACACACCTATTAATAAAATTTTCAATTTTATTTTTCCTTAAAACAGCCTTATAAATGTGTAAATAGTCTTCAATTAAATCTAGTCTATTAATTATTTTGACTTATGTACCCATAAAAATGATTATCACAATAAATTTTAAAAATATAAAAATTTATTGAAATTTAAAAGCAAAAGTATCCATGAGAATTTAAAAAAAAAAAGATTTAGTATGTCAGTTGGAATATTTTTATTACTAATTAAGTTATGTTTTCTGATTTTTATTATTAAAAAAAAAAATCAGAGACTTTAAGATGAATAAAATTGGTATAATTTGTCTCTCAATTATTTCTGTTTGTTTTTCTGAATGCTTTGTACATATTCGCAAAATGCTTGAGCATTCTTCAAGCAATGGCGTAATAACTTTTCATCATTACTCCTTTTACAAATATTTTTCACAAATTCAATTTGGGGCCATATATTTTATCTTCATGTCTTGGTTTACCGTAATTCCACTGCCCCTATTGGAACTTTGATGGATGGCATTGTTGATTATTTGCATGGCGATCCAACTCAACCACGATCATAGTTTGGGAGAAAAAATGAGAACAAGATTCACGGGTTATAACAAAACTGCGTATCATTTCCAATCAATGGTCGGAAGCCTTGTTAACGGTTCAACTCTCACTTGACTATCCTAATCACGTAATTAACGGTTCTTTAGTTAATAACACAATAACCTATCGACATATTCGACTTTCACTTAGCTACCCTGACTACATAATCAGGGGGGTTTTACTTAATAATACAATAAATTTTTAAGATTGGAGTCTTGTCGAAATATTTGACTCTAACCCAAGATTAAGAATATTGTTTAAATCCTATGAAACATGTCTTTCAATAAAGTCCAAGAATTAAACGTGGATAAAGCATCAAGATTTTTCTTGTGGAGTTAGCAGCCACACTCAAGGATACACCTCAAGACTCGCCCTAGGTTGAAATCCCAGATAGAGGTCACCACCTCTAGGTTCGTTACTAGTGAATACAAACCAAAAATAGTAAAAATGGGAGAACAACAAAGAAGGCCACATGTCAAACTTTACGGTTGTAATTCCTTATCAAGGTTCGTATATTACGATAATGTGTTAAGCAACTTCTTGCATGTTAATCATCAAAATTAAGAAACCACAGCATAATAATTACGAAGTAATTAATTCACCAAGAGTTACATGAAACCCTCCTACAAAAAATGCCTATCAATTCCATTCTTAAAGAGTCTATATGGGAAGCCTTGAAAAACATGGTAGCTTAGCTATATCCATAAAAAGAAGTCGAATTCAATAGAAAAGGAGTTGGTCAACATTGATCTTCTTTTCTACTCTCACATCCATCTCTCGATAAAAAAAACAAATGGTAACCTAGAAATTATCCACTTATTGATTTTCCTTCTTTTCTTCCTTACTAATTGTTGTCTTACTAAATCCTAACTTAGGCATTACAGTGTTTTTACCATGTAACTAGCATCAGTCTTTAAGTTTTCCTTGTATTTGCAAGTTTTTGGTTTGTAGAAATCTTGGATCTTTATTGTGTGATATTCAAAGTCAATCTCACTATACTATAACTTACATTGTGCCCAACCTGATTTTGTGCATTAACAATTATCATTCACTCTTTTGTGTTTGATGAACATTATGTCAAAAAAATGCAATCTTACAAAGATATGATGTTTTTAGTTTGTATTGTTTTTTGATGCATGAAAATTTCTATTTGAACATCAAGTTCTAGAACTTTCTTCTTATTTACTAAATTGGCTATTGCCTGAAATCAGAAAAAATGATTAGAAAATAACCAATAATATGACAAAAACTCTTCAATGTGTAACTAAGTGATGAGTACATAAAAGTGTATGTGTATTAAAAGTTAAATTTATCATTTTACACTTAAAGTATGATTAACTCTCTCCATTTATGCATATTTCTAGTTTTTGATATAAAA
>JAVXUL010000020.1:7872272-7911055 GCA_035590515.1 Trichilia minutiflora
GCTCGAACACAACCAATTTGGCTCTTGGAAAAACACTCCTTGTGGATACGACACTTGGACTCACCGGACTATTCTACGACAAGACTACCTACACTTGGGTACACAATCTAAGTGAGATCAATGGCCTTGATTTTAAGCCATGAAAGGTTAGATGTGTTGTCAAGACAGCACAAGCAAGACAAATATAAGTGGCATAAAAAACAGAGACTAAGATGTGTTAGTAGTGCAATACAATGGGCAGGGTCAATAGCTAAGAGAGGTTAGTGAGGCATTAAGTGCATAGATAAGGTTGACAACATTAGTGTTGGGCATTGGGCAACAACAAGCAGAAAATTATGCAGCAAAAAATTAGACTCCCACGCAACATCAAGCAAAAGGCAAAATGTTGCAAATGAATAGGGGTTCAAAACATCTATTAGCACATAATAAAGACTTGTACAAAGTCATAGGCTGGTTGAGGTCTAAGAAAGTTAAGATATAGGTGACAATTTATAAAGGTATAATGGTGATCTTGTATATTGAATACAAGTATATTTCTTAATAAAACAATTGAAAAAGTCCTAGATGTCACATGCAAGAAGGAGCGAAGAGTGACCTAAGCTTCCTTTGCTTGAATAGCATAATAACTTCTCCTTGACCAAGCACGCAAGTAAGGTGAACGCACATCGAAGATCTATAAGACACGATTAGTACGAAAATATAATATCAATAGTATCAATATATACAAACACATAATGTGATCAATATGCTATAAAGAAATATGAATAGTAAATATCTTATGAGTTTAGGTATTTTGTGATCTTAAGGAATTAAAAGTATTAGTTTTATTATAAAAAGAAGACTTGGTAAGATTTTTAAGATTTTTAAGAAAATTTTCTAAAGATACAAAACAAATTCAGGAGAGAAAAACCACTTAAAAGGCTTCCAAGCTAATTTTTTGAGATTAATAAAATATTGAGAGTTGATGTTTCCGTAAATATTGTATGAAAATGTTTTTGTGTGAATCTTGTATGATTCTTATTGTATTGCAAGTTTTGTGAAGAAAAGTAGAAAATTTGGAATATTAATTAAATAGGGACTAAACACACCGTCCGATGGCCTCTATAATCAAAGGTCACGTGACATCCACCATCATACCACCTACTTTTTTAAAGCAAAAATTAAAATGACTAGGGTACTATTGTAATTACACCTATACAAGGAAAAATGTAGAAAAATAAGGACCCAATAAAATTGTCCATTTATTATTTTTTCTAAAAAATAACTGGAGGACTTTGCGTTCAACAATTAGGTTGTCGCTGTACGTTTTCTGACGTGGCAATCCACGTGGCCAAATCATCACCACTAAACTATAGTAAATGGGTTTGAGAGTGCATAAAATCTGTCATGCGTTCGCGGCACAGGTTAACTTTCTCTCTCTCTCACAGTCTCACTTCCTACGCCTCAATGCAAACAAAATAAAAAATAAAAAATAAAAAAATTTGGGAAAAAAAAACTGTTGAAATTGCACTGAGCGATTTGGAGCAAAGGCCAGAAGTTGCTTCACGCCGTGGACTCTCTTATTTATCTGAAATTCTATCCATTTTAGCGTTCTAGCCATTTTTTTGAAAAAATTTCAATCTTCCTACATATTTTCCGTACGTGATTCATGTAAGTTTGCTTTTCTTCTTTTTCTTTCTTTTGCAAATAGTAGTATACCCCTTTACCAATTGATTATAGCTTCCGTATTGTTTAATAATTTCTCTTTTTCACTGACTTTTTCTGATGTAGTTGAGGTTAAAGTTAGGTTATATATAATTTAGTAAGAAGAGATTATTTCTGTTGATGAATAAGTTATCAGTTTAACAAAGCAATGACTTTGGGTTCTATAATTAGTTTATAATGATTGTAGTGCTCTATTTTGATTTGAGGATAATTAAGATGGATGAATTAACGGTCCATTTGGGATTTGAGTTGTGCAGGTGTGTGGGTAGTCGATGAATATTATCTGTTAAGTAAAACACCTTTAGCTGTTGTGCTTTTCAAAATCAAGTTAAATCACGTTAACAATCCTGCTTTATGTGTGTTTAATAAGTTTCTAGGCTAATACTTTGTTTTGTTTTGTGATGGATAAAATTTATAATTCTTGTATTCCAGTTTCCGAAGTCATGAGATTGTCAAAGCCATTGGTTCAGGTTTACTGATAATGAATAGCCTTTTGATTTTATGATACTAGTGGTGCCATCAAGCTTATTGGTATCAATCCATCCATGGCTCGAGCCGGTTCTTTGCAATTGTCCCATGACTTGGGACTTTGCAGGAACCAGGGCCACAAGAAACAGTTCAAGGTACAAAAATAATTTCTCTAATTTTTTTCAGAAGTGTTATTCCTATGCTTTTGTTTATGTTGCGTTTGTGTTCTGAAATTGTGCACATGTTTTCAGAATATCATGGGAAGAGGGAACTCTCATTTACTAAATGCCACTCTTACATCGCGTACATTGGTATGTTCTTTAGTTGATAGTGTCCATGTCAGTGTTTTATTTCTAGATGATGTTCCCTTTCCATGTTACAGTAAATGATTGTTAATTAAACTATGTCTTCTTGTTCTGGCTGGAAACAGAGATTAATACTGGATATGCGATTATCACCTCAGATATGTAGCTTGCCTGTTTTAGCTCCACTTACCTTTCTGTTCCAAATCAATCTTTCATCACATTATTGTTTTGCTTGTTGGTCTTTTCTGTAATTTGGTGAGACCTGGATTAATAATACATAATGACCACATGGTGACATTGCCAGCGGATATTGTAGTGGCGTTCAGCCAAACATTTCACTGCTATCCATCATTTAGCTTGTCTGAATAATCTTTAAAAGAATCAACAGAGCTGTTATTTGCTTCATGAAATCTAATTTATGGATGTTTAGGGTATCTGTTAATTTTCCCAGTGATCATAGTTTAGTAATACTTATTCTAACTCCTTCCTAGTAAGTTTTTTAAGATCAGTTTCTTTTGTTAGTGTTATATAATCAGGATTATGTGCTTGCTACTTTATACAGTAAATGGATGCAACATGCTAGTATTTTTATTGAGAACACAAATATTTCCTGTAGTCTGTGCTTGTCATGAATGTAGTATTTCATGCTAGAATTTACTTAGTACACCTCCTTTATTCTTCTAGAGTTGTGGAAACTTTTAAAATTTTTTACAAAGTTTTGATATGTCTTTTCTGTTACAGATTTGGCCCCAAGATTCTCGGAGTTTTAACCTCTCAGTCAGTCCATACAGGCAGATACACTCTATACCTTACCGAAACAATAGTATTAGTTGCCATTTTTCTCCTATACCTGGCCAGGTCTGTCAACTTCATTGTGTGAAAGCTGCTTCAATGGCATTTACCAAGTAAATTTCTTCCTTTGATTCAATTGCCTGATTTTATATATTTGTGCCTGCATGTCCACGCAAAGATATTCCTTACTATTAAACATTTGGCTTCCTTCATTATTCTTTTTGCAACTTGTTTTAATTATAATCATTTGGAGGCATATAATAGGATTCTTAGGGATTCTAATAGGAAGTGGATTTTCTAGGTGTTAAATTGTTGTTGTCGGCGTGTATGAATTAAACTTATTTCTGAAGGAGATTATTAGCATGTTCTAATCGTGGGGGCTTCAAGTAGGTAGATTATAAAGTAATCGTTAAAGCAATATTGAGCAGCATTAGATGATTTTATTAGCTTAATAGAATCAGTTTTTTGGGGAGTGATTACCATGTATAAGGCCCAACAAATAAATGAATTTAGGGCAGTTATATCAGACTATGTTTTGTTGTGCGACTAAAAAATTTCTCCTAGTGAAAATCAGAGTGATTCTGGTTTTATAGGCTTGGGTTAGAGTTTCAGGCAAAGTGAAAGAGGAAAAAATTTTCCAGTTACAAAAGTGGCAAATTGATTGGGGAAAGTAATAATCTGTTTCAGAGACAAGCTTTTAAGAGAAGTTCGGTAACATACCAAAGGGAAAAAAAATTTAGGCTTATCTTATGTGGAAAAAGTGAGAATTAAGGAGCAAATTGCATTTTATTAGAAGCTCAAATTGAGCTGAATGCTAGCTGTTGATATCATGATATACAAATGAACTTAAAAGACAAGGAGAATCACCAGGTCCTGGTACTTGATTGAGATATCAAGAGAAAGGAAAGAACTTGCTCCAAATTTAATTGTGGTCATATATTCAGGATAAACATTGTTGTACTAGATATGAACATTGAATGCAATACTTCTGACAACAAAAATGTTCATGGTCTTAATGGTAAACATCAGAATTTGAAATAATAATGTACTCAAGCCTGATTTCATCTACTCAAACTTTGTAACTAGTAACAAATCTTTGTAGTGCTCAATATCTAAGTGTTCAAATGCGACAAAGTACTCTTTGAAATGCAATAGAATAGGGAAAGAGTGACAAAGTACAGTTAGTGAAGAGTAATGACTGAGGTTTATGAAACAACATACATGGTTACTAATTGCTATGGAAATGCTGTCTTCATCTTCCAGGGTTTAAGGAATTTGTCTTAATTAGTTAATGGCCTATTTATGTGACCTGTCTTGAAATAAACTGGATTTTTAGGTGGGGATTGATCTTAAATCAAATGCTTATTTTAGATGGCTGTGTGATCAGACAATTGAATTTTTTATGAATTTATTGGAGAGACTTTTGAATGGAGTAAGATGTTAATGATCTGGCATGGGCTACTTATGCGTCATACATTGTAAAATTAATAATTTTGCATCATGCAGGTCGTACAATGCTTTGCAAGGTAGTCCTCTTGTACTTAAGTTGGTTCCAGCAATTGCTATTATTATTTTTGCTGTATGGGGTCTTGGCCCCCTCATGCGTCACAGCCGAAGTCTCCTCCATGTATGTGCACATTATATAAACCTGCATCCTTGTTATTTACTAAGTTCCTTTTTTGTTTGATTTTGTATAGGCCTTATCTTCTGAACTGGGTTGATTATTTTTTAATTTTTGAAGTCTACTAAATCTTGCAGAAGAGTGATAATAGTTGGAAAAAGAGTAGCACACACTATGTGATGACTTCTTATATCCAGCCTTTGCTGCTTTGGACTGGAGCAATACTTATTTGCAGGTTTTGCTGATACTTATTATTGTGTTAGAGATACTTATTCTTCTTTAGAAAAGTTAAGCGTCCTATTGTTTTAACTCAGATACTGATAAAATGTGTGAGTCCTGCAGAGCATTGGACCCAGTAGTTCTACCTACAGAAGCTAGTCAGATTGTTAAGCAACGGCTTTTGAACTTTATGAGATCATTGTCAACTGTGCTAGCTTTTGCCTATTGTTTATCAAGGTGAGTGTGTTGTATTTGCTCTACTGTTATTCTTAAATGTGGATATCGCAGTGTTTATTGATTACTTCCATGCTACTAACCATGCAAATTTCTTTTTTTTTTGGGGGGTGGGGGGCAGCCTGATTCAACAAGCACAGAAGTTCTTCGTGGAGATTACCGACTCCAGTGATACAAGAAATGTATACACCAACACTTCTAACATAATTTAACTCACTTGGTTACCTTTCTCATAATAGTATTTCGGTGGTATGTTTTATGATCGTGGTCACTTGGGATTTTTACATACTAGGTTACCTATATATTAAGTAAACATTTAACCTAAAAGCTTAAACTAACAGGTAAAGGTCTAGCAATAGGAATTAAAACCTGGCACTATGCATTTCATTTCCTTGCAATCCTCAACCTTTATTCCTGTTTGGACTGGGTAATATTCATCACTTTTAAGGTATGGGGTGCATCATCCTTGCTGTCTTTTGGGATTAGATTTGTAAACTAACACTTCTCAAAGAGCTTAGAATTGTTAATTGTATAATAGAACATCTCAACTATCATTGGCTCTATCTTCGTTTTGATCTTTAGGCCCTAGAATATTTTTGTGGCAATCTAATCATATGTCTATCATGCCTAGTTTTATTGATTGGTAAATAAGCAAATGAAAGAGAAGATTATCTTTCATTTTTATGTTTATTTATTTATTTTCTTGGTGGTATCTAATTTTTCAAACAGAATTTCTTATACTACGTTATAAAAAAAGCATTACTTTTTTACTCGGCAGATGGGTTTCCAGTTCGCTGGAAAAGCTATATACTCTGCAGTATGGGTTGCCTCTGCTTCTCTTTTCATGGAATTGCTGGGTTTCTCTACCCAGAAATGGCTTACGGCTGGAGGGCTTGGGACTGTATTGTTGACTCTTGCTGGTCGTGAGGTAATGTGTATTGGTTTTAATTTTTAGTTTATGACCTTCAAAGATTGACAGCTGTAGTTAATTGTTTTAGATATTTACCAATTTTCTCTCAAGTGCAATGATTCATGCAACTCGGCCATTTGTTGTGAATGAATGGATACAAACCAAGATTGAAGGCTGTGAAGTGTCTGGTACTGTTGAGGTTTGTATTTGACAATGAATAACTGCTTTACAATTTGTTTCGTTTTAAACAAATATATGTGGATATAGAATATATGTGTGTGAGTATTTAAAGCTGTGATTTTGGTATTGATGTGATACCATTTGTGATTTAGAAAACATAAGCACTTTTTTTTTCTGGTTTCCAATGAGAATTGCTATTTCTTCATCAGGGGACTTTCTTATGTTTCTCTTGCTGTTTTCTGTTGCCTGCAGCATGTGGGTTGGTGGTCACCAACAATTGTAAGGGGTGACGATCGTGAAGCTGTTCATATTCCAAATCATAAGTTTACAGTGAATATTGTGAGAAATCTGAGTCAAAAAACTCATTGGCGTATTAAAACTCACCTAGCTATTAGTCACTTGGATGTTCAGAAGATTAATGTGAGGAGTTATCCAGCTTGTGTACCCTTTAAAAATTGCAATTACCTTTTGGCCATTAAATTGTGCTTGGATTTCTGATAAATTTTAGGCCTTTTCTCTCTGCAGAATATTGTTGCCGACATGCGCAAAGTCTTGGCCAAGAATCCTCAAGTTGAACAACAGAAGCTGCATAGAAGAGTATTTCTGGAGAATGTCAGTCCTGAAAATCAAGCCCTTTTGGTTAGTTTTAAATGTCTTAATTTTCTTAGAAAATGATTATTCTATTCACCACAAGTTTTTAATTTCTTGTAGCTATCCCATCTTTGCTAGATTGTTTCATGATAATTGGTTTCTGAGAACAGAAGGGTTTGCATAATCTAGTACTCTAATATCCTAGAATTTACTATTAATGTAGTACTAGGTACATTATCATTCATATTGTGTTCTAATGATAATCCAAATAATATTCTAAATTATCATTCGCTATCCTAATTGATAATCTGATCTGCTAATTTTTTTCACTAGTATTTATTAAAACATCTTGATCAATACAACAATCAAACTTAGTTTTCTTTACTAGATTATTACAGCTCCATATTACCCATCATAAGAACATGTTTTGCAAGACCAGTAATTAATGACTTCTTATAAAATATTTGTATGATAATGCTGACTCTGAGATCTCTCGGTATATAGGTTTACTCATCGGATCTAAAGCATGGCTTAATATCATTTGAGTCTCATATACTTTCAAAAACTGTACAATATATTAAAGTAAAAAATTAGTACAAAGATGGACCAGATGTCCATTGGAGAGGCAAAACAACTTTACTTACCCCTTTTCCAAAAGAATCCAAGTGACAAGCATCAATCCAAGTGACAAGCATCATGTAGGAAGCAAAAATTATTTAAAATTTTGATTACAAAACTAAATTATGCCATATATCAAATCTCCAACCCCTGCAACTAACACTTCCTAGGAAATTAAACAGTTTTAAACCTTGACCAGAAATCTAAACATGCCTAACCAGACTATATGCAATCTCTTCCTAATTAAGCTGAACAATAAAAATGGACAAGGCTTGGAAGTCATTTGGAATAGACCAAAGAGAAGCAAAAAATTGAATTTTTTCTCAGAAACTACTGTTTCTTTTTCTTTTTCTTTTTTTTATCTTTGAAGATGATTTTCTTTTCTCTAGCAAAATCACCAACGGAAGGCAAATGCAAGGCACCCGGTTTTCAGAAATAGTCATTGTCCCATCCTGCCATTAGTTGCTACTGTTAATTTGGATGTTTTGACCAATGTAAATACCATATTGGCCTTTGTTAGAATTCTTGAAAGACTAATTTTATTCTTGATAAAACACATCTTTGAAACTTCACAAATTGGATAAACATATCTCTGTTTATTGACAGTAGAAATTCTTATAGTAGTGTCCTTATTTATTGATTACTCTAGAAATAGCTTTATGTGCGTTTGACTCTTTTTGTTTTGTATTATACAGATTTTGGTGTCGTGTTTTGTGAAGACCTCACACTTTGAAGAGTATCTTTGTGTAAAGGTAGGACATTTTACCAAGTTCTACTACTAAAAGACAAATATGGTATTCTGAAGGATTCCAATTCTGGATACAATTAGCAACAGCTAATGTTCCACTCCAGAGCTATTTTATGTTTGTTTCCTTTTATTATTGCTATTATTACTGTTATTATTGAATGGTATAACTGTCTACAACTTGTGAATAATTTATGCTTAATGAACTTGGTCTGTTTGACTTAGTTATCTTGTTGGTTTTAAGTATAGGAGTGGTGATTGTAGTATTTCAAACTATATTTCTCTGCATCTTTTGGCAGCTGAAAGAGCTTTGATCATTGACTGTAACTTATCAGTATGTAGGCATCATCCCACTTAAATGTGATAAAACCTGAGCAAGCTCAACATTAAATTTTCAATGTTTGATGAAACAGGAAGCTATACTGTTGGATCTCCTTAGAGTTATCAGTCATCACAGGGCCCGACTAGCCACACCAATCCGCACATTGCAGAAAATATTTACTGATGCAGACTTGGAAAATGCACCATTTGCAGATTCAATCTATAACAGTGGTGGAGCCACATCTAACCGTCCTTTGCTATTGATCGAACCATCTTACAAAATCCATGGAGAAGATAAATCGAAATCTCAAACTCGTTCATCACGCTCAAGTGGAGAGCAAGATGGTAAGCGTGCACCACGGCCCACACCTGACAACAAAGCAGATTCTAAAGTTGGAGCTACACCAAAGTCCGGCTCCAAGGTAGATACCAAGACTGCAGGACCAAATTCTGACATGAGGGAGGACCACAATGGTGCAGCAATGCCCATGTCTGATCCCAAGATTGTTGATAAAGTAACAGCTAAATCATCATCAAAATCTGTTCCCAAAACTAACTATAAGGTCGCAGAAATTTCTCGTTCCGAATCCAATGTTCAGAGCTCAGCTTCTGATAAATCCAATGTTCAGAGCTCAGCTTCTGATAAATCCAATGTTCAGAGCTCAGCTTCTGATAATTCAACCGAAGACAGAAAGATATCTGACAGCAAGCAACCAAAGATTGTAGGTCAAGGGAATGCCATGCAGAGTAGCAAAATCGATAAACCTTCTGTTTCTTCATCAGTAGCTAGTACTGACAAAGCAAGCGGATTGGTTGAGTTAAATCAGGGAGGTGACAAGTTGCCTTCACCACAACCACCAATATCAAGACCTCCCTTGGATGATAATATAGTTCTTGGTGTAGCATTGGAGGGCTCAAAGAGAACGCTTCCGATTGAGGAAGGAATGGTGTCTTCTCAAGTGGCGGAGGTGAAGGAACTGACTTCTGCAAGCTGTAACGGGAATGAATCCCCAACTGCTGAGAAGGAAAGGAAAGATGGCCAGATTCGAAGCACACCCAGTCCCACATCCGGTGTCAGCGATAAGTTGTGGTAATTTGTGCAGGTATTCCACTTGCTACTATGAGTGGCTAACATCAGTCTAGAAACCAAAAGTGAAGCTGTGTTTTTCTGCAGCTGCTGCATACATTGTACATGTTCTCAGTATATTCTTTATGATTAGTGCCATCAAAGTGTAGTGTCAAAACCAATGCACAGTACCAGCAATACATTTAAACAGAATTATTTTTCTGTCATCTGTTCAATTGTATTGTTGCCACTTGATAAAATAGACCTAATTCGAGGAGGCCGTCCTTAATGGTTCAATGGTTTGAAAAGGTGCAGACATTTATACAGAGCCTGTTACATTTAACTCTCGATTTTCTTTCGCATTTCATTGAATTCAGTTTTTTATAGACAAATGACAGTACATAACTGAAGCACCTTGATTTAGCTACTCCTACTCCCAAAGTTATTATTTGAATATAAACAAATTTTAATTGATTTAATTTAAATTAATTTAATTTGTTAATTTACGTAATTTAGATTGATTTGTGGATTGAAACTTTATAATCTATAATTTGTAAATTATACTGTAAATTTGATTAAATTTAATTTAATTTTAATACTATAAATTATTATCGTATAAACATAAAAAAAAAGTTATTTTCTTAAATTAATTTTATCCTATTTTTAATTGATTTTTTTTGTTGAGATTTATGAAAAAATAATAAAGAATGATTAAATAATAATTACTGTAATTATTTTAATATAAAAAATATTAAATATATTATAAATTTATTTAATTATTTATATAATAGATTATCCCTTTACTCCTTTTAAAATTATTTTTTAAAAATAAATTTATCATTTTAATTCATTTTCTTTGTCACAAAATTTCTAGTGAAAGTGTATAAAAAAATTATAATATTATTTATTATTTATTTATTTATTATATTATTCCACTTCAAATCAAATTTGTTTATTTATTATATTACTCATATTATTTATGTTAAATTTGAAATTATATAATAATATTATTCAATATTTTTTAATACATATTTGAACTTAAATCTAATTCAATCCAAACTACTCACATATTTAAATCTGAATTTTCACTTATATTTTTAAATTTAAAACGAAAACTCAATGGACAAAACCAATCCAACCCTATCGATTTCAAATGATCTAAACTACAGCAAATACCCACCTAACTAATTACTACCTTCGAAAATACTTCTGTTATGACTTCAATTATAGCAAAGATTTGCTTTCAGCATGTAATCTTGTAGCATGTCAGTACAGAAAGATAGAAAGATGGCCTCTGCTCCGAAAAAATAAAGCTTCTCTCACGTAAAATGGCTGATTGCCAAGTGATAGTGGAGCATGAATCAAATTCTAGACCATATAACCATATGTCCATGGTATTTATAAATTTTATATTCGTAATGCAAAGAAACATTGTATATTAAGCTCTACGAACACTGGGAAATCAAAAACAGCCCGTGTAATATTGAAGTACTATGATTTTCGTATGAAAATTCAGTTCAATAACCTCTCCCAGAACCAGAAGATGTAGATATAGTGCTACTAATAGTTGAGTGATAGATGACATTGCATAATTGCTTATTTATAATACCAATGCTATGAAACACAAATAATTGGGGAGCCAAATAAGCTGATACAGATGGTGGCTCACATATAGTTCAGCACACTAACATAAATCATGTTAAACATGGCACATACAATCAGGAGAAGGATATGTGTATATGGACTGTTTTGGTTTTCTTATTCTGAGCTGCCCCTGTCTGTTTTCATGTCCTTCAACAACTGCCTGCTGAAATTCTGACCAACTGAGGTTTTTATTTAAGAAGAGTTGGCCTAACAATGCCATGTTCGGCCTTATAGTCTTCAAGTTCTCGAAAGTTCGATGTCCCACCTAGTGGCATCAAAAAATTTGTTCATCCTTTAAGGGAATCTTAACGCAAACCACTACCGTATAAGAATATTTCAAACACAACAAATTACTGAAGTGTATTTCAAGTTGTTCTTATAGTTTTCTTTAGGCCATAATAGAAACCTTTTAATGCTTGTATGCGTGCATGTAGTTTAGTTTTACATACAAGTTTGACAGTCCATGGTCGTCCTTAGAAAATTGTATGAATCATGAATCAATATTCCATAGTTACTAAGCTGAAAAGTTCAAAACTCACATTTTTGATATTTTGCAAAGTTATTAAAAACTAAATTTTTAACCATAGTCGCCGCCAACTAGTTACCATATCCCAGTTTTTGTTAATGTCTTCATATTCAAAGTTCAACCTGACTTGATTCATTTTAGACATTCAATCATAATCAACATCATACTCAAGAAGCAAACTAAAGCTTCTCACAAATTGAACTGAGTGTTAAGCATTGTGATGCGACTTCATAAGATGCATCAAAAAGTCAGTATCTTCTAAAAGATTAGAAAAGATCAGCAATATTACTCACCAATGCATTGTGCATATTTCCTGGAGAAGCAGAGATGAAGATGTCACTGTGCATGCTAACATAGTAGTCAAGTGCAGCTAACAAAGAAGCCTTGCCTTTAATTGCAGCCCTTTCTTCAGAGGAAGCAATGCTCTTTTTTTCTTCCATTAGTGGAAACAATCTTCGTAATGCAGAAATTCTAGCTTCTCCACCATACACCTGAAAACAGCAATCTCAACAAATCAAAATTCTAGAAATAAAAAAAAATAAATTTCAACTTCTAAGGGACACGAGAAGGAAGAGTGACATGGCCAAGCCCAAGTAACTAGGATAATAGACCTTGTGGGAGGCAAGATAAAGACGAGTACTGTTATCGAATCCCAATGCTGATAGCAACAATCCAATCTCTTCTGGAGTCAAGGGGCAACGCCCCTGACTCCTCAACTCTTGATCAGTGAACTGGGAGTTAAGAACCCTTCCCTGCCAAATCTTTTGTCGGTACTTGGCCAGAGCCAATTTTTCAGCTTTGCCCCCACCAAAATCACAGGCAGAATGAGCAGCCATGTCCTGCATAATCACATGTAAAGAACATGCAGTCAGAATTATGAATTCAAATGGATAAAATATAAATCAGGCATCCAACAATTACATTAAGAATGAGAATCTAGATTAATATTGGGTCACACCTTATCAAACCGAAGGTGTATAACAACAAATTTTAATGGCTCTTGTTTGTTAGTTGTTTCCTGCAAATGGATACCATCAAGTGCTCTCGTTTCCCTTGAAGGATACTTTAGGCGGCTGACAAGGGCATCTCCAAGTGTTCTGATATGTGGAACAAAAATCAATGCTTGGAAGTTTGCTTTACAGCGTAGCCGTTGAAGATCCACAGGCAAGTTATCAAAAGTCAGACGGTGAGAAAATGGAGAAATTGCAGCAATCCCATAACTGGACCACGTAAAAACATTAAAGTCCTCATAAACCTCAAGGTAACAAGCTAAAATTTCAAAATTAACCACGGAACTATGCAGAAAAAGTAAAAAGGGTAACATTATGGAAGCAATGGGGGGCACATAACTGAATTTAACTAAGCATTAGGGGTATCAAATCTCTCAAATCTGAATTTACCATGTCTACCTAAATAGAAAGAAGTGTCAAACTATGTGATGCATATTTTATGGTGAAAGACAAGTAAAGGAAACAGAGCAGATCAACACTGGACGTTTCACAACAAATAAAATACTCCATAGTTAAAACAAGCTCAGGTAACTACCAACCTCTTTAGTACGGGCAAGACATTCTCTAGGTACCAGTTAGCAGAAGCATGAACAGGTGCTGTTTTGATTCTGGTATCCCGGATAGCTGCGGCATAATACTCCCTCGTGCTCCAAGAGAACTCATCAGGAAGCTCTTTCACGATAGAAATATCATCCTTTAGTACATTAATAAAGTGATCTACATCAAATATATCCATGAAGGAGCTGCAAAGAAAAGTCAAGCAACATCAGAAAAATTGCCTTCCTCAACATACAAGGAAATTTGTATACAACAGGAAATAGAGGGAAAAAATGGAAAGAAAAGGTTGCTTTTGTAAGAATCACCTTGAATCCTGCCAAACAGGATTCACTTCAAGATATGGAATCACAAGTGTTGCATTCAGTATTTTGGCAACAGCAACTGCATCACATATCTACGAAGAAAAGAACTTAAAGGTCAGCAGTCATAATGAAGAAAAAAGAATCGACATTTGAGTGGTTATGGTATTTATTCAAGAAGAATGATAACAATTTCATGTTTTGGGATCCTTGGAACCTCTAAGCATCTAGGAAACATATAAATTAAAATCTCTGCATACTTACCCCCATTCTCTGCTGGTTTAATCCTCCATCAAGAAATACCTGGATGTATCCTTGAGATTTCTGAGGTAATGCTGCTTCAAGCAATGGAGGTGTACATCCAAAAAAATTAGACACATTAAGAAGAATAATCATTGAAAAAATGTTAAGGAAAGAAGATAAAGCAAAATAAATTTGTATCACAACTTTAAGGTTCTTTACTTTGGACAGAATATAAAAAATTATTCACTTAAACTTATAAGTTTCAGTCACTCACAAGGAGCATTTTCAGATTGCACACATGGTCTCCATCCTTGGTCCTCCAAAGGAAGCCAGAGATCTGACTGCTTTGCATTTGCCTAAATGCGAAACAAAGGCAATCAAACAGGTGTTACAACTTGAGAAATACAAAATTACAAGGAACACATAGGTGCTATTTGACAGAATGCTGCTTACAATTGGCCGCTGTAAAGCACTCTTGAACAGAGGAAAGTGTCTGGGCTTTGGTGCATTCCCCTCCTGCATAAAACATCCTTGTATTATACAGAACAAATCTCTGTTAAAAGGTTAATTTTGTGAATGTGCTGACTGATTATTGTGTATAGCTACAGCCTACAGATATGTTCTGATGTAACTGCTTCTCATTAGATTGCATGCAACTTTTTAAAGATTATGCAAGTGGCGATGCATATTATTTCTTAGGTACTTACAAACATAGCAGCAAAACAGATTAGCACATAATGCTTTCCAATAAGTACTGTATGTCCTTATGCTTTCCAATAAGCACAAATTGAAATGTACTGGGTTGCAAATTTTAAGAGCAAAAATACTACCCAAATAACTTTGGCTTGTTTTGCACCCAGAAGCAAGGGTCCACCACCAATCTAACCCACTTAAATGCAGAGTCTTCCACATGTCAAGTCGTCAATTTGGTTTGATCAGGAAACCTACCATCCAGTATGATACAGTGTCGACTGCCACTGTTACCATCATCATGCAAGTTATCTTTGTCCACGTTTTATAGCTGTCTCAATAAATTCTGACTTATTCATAAACAAACTCCTAAACTAACATAGCATAAAGAAATCAATCAGATGGAAACAAAATGAGCAGATGATTTGTATACAATAGTTCTAAGCACATTTTCTCAATTTACTGCTACTTACGTTCTGGAGTTGCAAAGCACTCTTGAGTAGAGGCAAGTGCCTAGGTTTAGGTGCATTCCATTCCTGCACGGAAGACCAAATTACTAGGTTGAAAAATTTGTATCTGTAGCATGCATTGCTACACAGTGATATGTGACTTGAGAGAACAGAAAGCAACCCATGGGAATGGGCATGTACTTTTATCTATGATGTGTAATTGTTATCCCAGAACAAATTATCCTATTAAGTTGAACACATGTTTTGCAAGGAATGAAAAGCAAATGGTTTCAAGGCCAAAGCTCAAAGCCAAGATAGGATCCCAAATGACTTCATCAGTGTTTTCCATCCCAAAGGGATAGACAGGGTCCAA
This sequence comes from Trichilia minutiflora, assembly GCA_035590515.1. Classification (NCBI taxonomy): domain Eukaryota; kingdom Viridiplantae; phylum Streptophyta; class Magnoliopsida; order Sapindales; family Meliaceae; genus Trichilia; species Trichilia minutiflora. The sequence goes on from JAVXUL010000020.1 coordinate 7,887,839, forward strand.
CCTGACACTGTTTTATTCAGGAAGTTTCATGAGTCAATTGTATTGTTTGCAAGAAAACAGCTTCAAGAGTAATTCAGTTATGGACATTGCTATTACGTGACAGTGAAACAGAAAGAAAACTAACCCAAACAACTTTACAGTCTCTTATATCCCATGGACCACAGGTCCAACCTAACTCACTTTTATTCAGTGGGTTCTAGATGCCATTTCCAGGAAAGCAGTTCAGGGAGGATATACTGTTGGGTCCTATTATCCATATCAGGCAATCATGCATCTTGTCCATGCTTCATAGCCATCTTCATAAGTTGTGACTAGACTTAACCGGTAAACAACATGCCCAAATTGTTATTAGCCTTATTGATCAATTTGATGATGAAATAAGGTTGGATCAATAACCATTTAAGACAACAGCAGCCATATCTTTTCATCTTTTATGTCTGCTAGTTTCCAGGCACTGGTAATAAATCTGCGACAACTACAATGAAGCCTAAACAATCCAAGTGCATAATAACACTTGTCACGCACCACTTTATCAGAAAATAGTATAAAGAGCTCCAAGTCCAGTAACTCAACTCACTAACCACATTAATTGGTCAAAATATATTCCTAGTCCTCATAATCGTCACCAAACCTCAACTTACCCGTTCATTTTTTGACTAATTTGAAATTTAACCCCTAAATCCTTCGGTTCCCCAATCATATCTCTTGACATTTGACATCATCCCACTCTCCATTTTTAGTAACTTTCTGTCAGTATTTCTCCATTTTTCCTTCCATCCTTTTCAAGAAATTATACCGTAATCCTACAATAAAACTAGATAACAGTTCATTCTCCAACACTGAAAGAAAAAAACTTAATACAAAACGACCAACACTCAACCAAACGAATATATACATAATTATATATTTTCAGAACCCATTTTCCATTAAAACATAATAAAAAGTATTTCACATGAAAATGAAGGAAAGGAAAGCAAACCCAGGAAAAAAACTGCAAGCAGTGAACATACCGAGAACATAGAAGGTGAAGCATGGCTCAACGGACTGAACAAGCCAGGCAATATAACTGGAAAAAGAAGTACCAAAAGCCCCGCAAGAGCTCCACTTCTTTGAGTCTGATAACTTTGACTCTTGTATTGAAACTTCATTTTCCAAGAACTTAACCACACCCAACGATAGCCAAAACTGAACAAACAGACAGAAGGAAAAAAAAAAGAATTTCAATGGTAATGACAGAAAACAGCGGCAGCGGCCATGTATCACTCCTTTTCTCAAGTCTCTTTATATCATCATCTATCTTTCTGTCATGTTTTTAAGGCATCTTCACATGGACACACCTGTGAAGCTAGACCTGCTTCTGTCACTTTCACGGGCCCCAAGCGGGACAAACTAGAGCTTAAAGATTTTTTAAGTTAAGCTTGGAATCATGTACAGAATTTCCTCTTTGGTGTGTAGTTTCTTCCTTTTTCACAAGCTTTTACAGAGTTAATGCTTAGTTTAGGGAATTGGACTGTTGGTTTGTGATACCTTTACATTAAAATTTTTAACTTTCTACTCACCACCGACACCTCCTCGACGTTACATAACAATGATAATATAATATAATTATATATTTATATGGGCCCTTTCCCTTGCATAGCTGAGAATTTATACATTGAAGAATCTACTTTGTCATGGGATTCCTGCAAAACAGTAAAGTCTGTAAACTGTTTTCTCTGTGAGATTTTTGAAGAATATTTCCCATTTTGATTCATCATAAGAGACTTTCAAATGAATGAATAGTGAACTCAAAAACTGATTTGGACCTTGTGAAAGTGTTCTGTAATAAAAATTATAAATCAAAAACCGATTTTGACATTATGTGAGTGGTTTGTAACAGAAATTATTTCATGATTTATAATCAACGGATAGGAATTTTTTTTTTTTTTTTGCATTTTCTTATACGCGACATATTTTCTCATAAATTTTATTGGTCGGTCTGTCAATATTATACAACTTTTTTTTTTATTATTTATTTTGTACATTTTTTAAAATTATATATTTAAATCATATTTGTAATAGTTTAAATTAATAATTATTTTTATTATTTGACTCTGCTCACTGACCTTATTTTATGAAAAAATAGAATTTAAATTTTAAATATCTTGTATTATAAAAAAATATTTTTCCTTCTTTTCTTCATTTTTTTTTTTTTTTGCTTTGTGTCAGTTCAAAATTCAATGAAATCCCTCTTGATTAGTCATTTCAATTTAGATTGAAAATTTTTAATGGATTTTAAATATTTAAAATTAAAATAATTTAAAGGTTATTATCACTTACCTCCCCTAAATTTGATAATATTTCATTTAAATTATGAGAAGGTAAAAATACATACTTATCTTTTTTAATTATAATTTGTAATTATTTTTATATCTTTATGTATAATAACAAATTAGATATAATTATTTATTTATTCTTTATTATATAACATATATTTAGTTGTTGTTAAAAATAAAAAATTATTTAATATTTAATATTTTTATTTTTATTTTATTATTAATTATAATTATTATATAATATAATAATTTAGTAAAAATTAGAAAAACTATTTTATGTAGAATTTTTTTTAATTATTTAGTTTTAATTATTAAATATACAATTATATTTTTTTACTATTAATAGTAAACAAGTATATGTATTTTAATAATATGAGATAAATAAATAATTACATTTAATTTTTTATTGTATTTAAAAGTATATAGGTAATTACAAATATGAGATAAATAAATAATTTTTTTTAAGCATTTAGGGGACCGGGCGGACAGGGTCGTATACAAAAAAAAATATAAGATAAATAATTATATGTTGTAGATTTTCAACGTATACAAAATTTGAGCTGTAATTATATTATCAATTATTCACATTGTAAGTGTGAGGTGATATATTATTAGTAATATTAAAATAAATAATTTTTTTATATAAAATATGATTCGTTATTATCTATGTTGGATTACCAGCTTTTGCTGCTTTGAATTTGATTTCATAGTTACACGATTGAATGGAACTATGACTGATACCCACATGGGTATTGATCCTGATTGATTCGGTAGCCAGCCATTAGCAGTAGCAGAAAAGAAAACATTGATATTTATTAATTAATTTGGCTGTTGGATCGAAAGTAGTTGAGCAACTCAACCGTCTCTTAATTGCAGTTTCATTCATTTACTTATCTGAATCCTCGTTAGGCTAAGACCAGGTTTTTGTTTTTAGTTTCTACAAATTCCCATAATCTATCTGTAGAATTCCGTTCTCTTTCAATTGAAATGCCGGGATTTTTCTCGCTTCTCAGACGTGTATACCTTTCCGTCTACAACTGGACCGTCTTCTTTGGATGGCGAGTCCCTGTTCTGAAAAGATCTCTCCCTGCATTTTTTATTTCATTTATCTACCTGGGTTCTTTGTTTGTTTCGGGAGCTAAGTTTTAGTGTTTGTTTCACAGGACTCAGGTTTTGTACTTTGCTTTGAAAACCTTGAAGGAATCTGGCCATGAACATGTATACTCTGCCGTCGAAAAGCCACTACAGCTCGCTCAAACCGCTGCTGTTTTGGAGGTTCCCGAATTACACCCACTTTGTCCTTTCTTCCTTCAATTAGCTTATTTAATTTTTCTTTTGTTAATGTTGCTTTTGATTTTGATTTCCCTTTTGAACAGATTCTTCATGGTCTAGTAGGTGAGTTCACTTTCATTTCATTTACATTAGAAATAAGTTAATATGAGTTACAAGTATTTATGTTGAAAAACAATTCAGTTTATATGTTATTTTCTTCTTTTTGTGTATTGATTAGGTTTGGTGAGATCTCCAATAACAGCAACACTACCACAAATTAGCTCAAGGTTGTACGTAACATGGGGTATATTATGGAGTTTTCCCCAGGTTTAACAGCTTTATTAATAGTAGCAAAATTGTACTGGTATTACTTTTTGTGATTGAAGCATTTAGTTAAATAAATTAAACTATGAATCTTTTGGCTTGTAGACTCAGAATCACATACTTGTTACTTCATTGGTGATCAGCTGGTCCATAACTGAGGTGAGTGATTTCGTGGTTGTCATTTCAATGGTTTTACCAGTTAATCTACATTAGTTTTCTAATTTTCGTTTCTAGTTGGTTCTAATTATGTAAGTATATTGAAGGATCGCTAAATACGAGATTATTATGAGCTAGTTATCAATTTCATGAACACCAAGTGTTTGGGAAAATTACTGTTTGTGTAGATGGGACTGTGTTTTGATTTCTTTTTTTGGATATATTGATCAAAACTTTACTTTTATATGACTAATTCTCGTTATGATATTGTTGCTGCAACTATAGTTTAGTTGCTATCGATACATATATATTTTCATAGAACGTGAAACTCTCTTTATTGCAATAAATTTTTTGACATGGGATTTATAAAAAGCTCTAGAATTTCTAAGGTAGCTTGTGTATATTTTGATTTCATGTAGTATATTATTTAATATGAATTGGTCATTTTCAGAATCATAAATGATTTGTTTCTCTTGTTATTGAGAATCTTTCTTTTTCCTCCTCAAAAGCTTAATTTTATGCCCTTTCACAATTTCTGCTTAACATAGATGTCTTTATGCTTTAGCAGGTAGGCAGAATTTTATGTAATCCTTTTAAGTCTACATTTGCGTGAAATTTTAATATTGATGCGGATATTTGGAAAGAGCTTGTAGTTGCAACAATGTCCATGTTCAGATGTATTTGCTATACAACTAAGCTTATGTCTAAGAAATTGACATTTTTATATGTCAAGTTATGTAAAACAAGCTAGGATTGAAGTATTGAAGAACATATGTTTTGTTTGGGGCATGGAAATTAAAGAAAAGAACAATTTAAGATAGTCAAATTTTGATAAATGCATACAATATTTAAAGATACTAATAGGGCTAGCATAGCTCTGCCCCTGACTGCATCCCATGATTAATTGTCTGTAACCACATTCAATTTAGTGGACAAAATTAGTATCTGAACCGAATTTCTAATTGCTTGTAATTTCAGATCATTCGCTATTCTTTCTTTGGTATGAAGGAGGCACTTGGCTTTACACCTTCATGGCTCTTGTGGCTGAGGTATAAACTAATTTTCTGTTCGTTGGATGTCCAATCCTTTTGATTATTTGATTAATATTTAACTGTTTCATGCAGATATAGCACATTTTTGTTGTTGTATCCATCTGGGATCACGAGTGAAGTTGGTCTCATATATATTGCCCTTCCATACATCAAGGTAAAAGTTTTCCTGAGTATTATATTGTATACCAGAACTACAGTTATATAGACACCAAAATTGAAGATGTCCTTGTAATTCTGAAGTGTTATTCTCGATTAAAGGACATAGATAGTGTGGAATTCAGCAAAAATGTTTTGAACATGATGAACCCCTTCTCTTGACAGTACTTCTTGAAATATGCTTTTCTCTAATAATTTGATTATTCACATTACGGTTAGCAAGATACCAGATTTTTCTTTCAATGGAGAAAGTTATGGAGCTGTTTATTGTTTGTATGAATCCTCATCTTTCCTTCTTAGGCTTTCTCTAGCTCTTCCTTGGGCAATCATACAACTGGATTGGACATGTGTATGGCAAAGAGCATCTTTCCATCTTGTTTAATATGCATCTTAAATATACTATAGGACAATGACTAACTGTTCAGTCAACTGTTCCTGAATATACTGATAGGTGTGACTATTTTGTATTTGCAAATTGAATCTGCCTATGATCCTGAATCTCTAGAACAGACAAAAAATACGAAAGAGAAAAGTGAGAGAATTAGCTTGGGCCAAGGATCACTGAATACTATATTTTCTGTTGTGCTTATCTTCTGCTATATCTATCTTTCACTTATAAAAGCGTTTCATTCTAATAAAACGTGGCAGTTTCTTTTTCCAGAGTATCTGTTTGGTACATATTTTCTAAATAAAGTAAGATTTTGCAGGAATCTGAAAAGTACTGTGTAAGGATGCCCAACAAATGGAATTTCTCTTTTGATTACTTCTATAATGCAATTCTTGTGCTCGGATTTTATATACCAGGCATGAACTCAACATTCTTCTTCAGCGCATTTATTCTATTTTGTTGGTTTGCTCTCATTCTTATATAGCTTTCTAAATGAATTCATGGCATGATCATCTGCAGGTAGTCCTCATATGTATACTTACATGCTTGGGCAGAGGAAGAAAGCACTTTCAAAATCAAAAAGAGAGTAAAATTGGTGCAATTTTTTTGCAAAGATACATTCAGTAGAATATTTAATCGTATTGGATGGAGATGTTTGTGCTAATCCTTGACCATTTATTGAAAATCTTTAGAAAAGTTGGTTGGTTTGTAATTCTCTTCTCTTATTCATTTCATCAAAGCATGGGCATGCAGAATTAATTGACTTGCTGTAATTTTTTTGATCTGCCAATTAGAAAAAGAGAGGAGTTGTATTGTATGCATAAAGTAGAAACAACTCTCTCTTCTTTGAGCTCTCTTGTCGGTTTGTGTTTTCATACAAGCCTTTTCATTTATTTATTTTTTTCATCTTTATATTGTCTACTGATGTTTTGATAAACAATTCAAGATTCAAATAACCCATTTGTGTAAATTACTTTTTGAATAATCCTGAAATTAAATCGAATCTAAGTAAAAATAAATAAATAAATATATAAATATATATATATATATTAATTTAACAGGTAAATGGGATATAATGAAATTACATCAGACATAAATTTTATTTTAAATTTTATTGTAAAAATTTAATTTAAAATAAAAGTTATATTTATATTTATTAGTTGAAAAACAAAGTAGAGGTAATAAATAATTTGAATGAAGGTAAGTTTATTTGTATCCTAATTTTTATTTTGAACACTCTTTTACTCTATACAACCATTCAAAATAAAATTTAAAATATATATATAATTTTAAATTTCTACACCTTGTAAATACCTAAAATGATTTTAATTAAAAAATTTTTATTATGTATGTTAGTTTTTTATCCTATTTAATTTTAAGTTAAAATAAAATTTTCTCTAATTTTTTTAATATGATAATTAATCCAATAAATTATTTAAACTATAAGCAAACATAATCATACTAACCAGTTCATAACTCTTTATTTAAAATTAAACGAACACACTTATAATAAGAAATGATATTTTATAAACTCTCTAAGAAATAATTTATAAATTTAATATGTTAAAAAATTACTTTTAAATTATTTGAATTCTCTCAAAAATCAAATTCCTTCTTCATAAGTTGATTGTAAAAACTAGGGATGATAATGGTAAATGGGACAGGGTGGAGGTGGGGGAGCCTAACCCATTCCCCCATCTTCCTTTTTTATTATTTGAGCTCTGTTTCCGACCCATTCTCCAATAAATTTAAGGGGATGGGGATGGGGATGGGGATGAGAGCGGGAATGGGTTCACACCCCTCCCCCCATCTCCCTTTTAATTTTCCATTTCATTTATTTTTTATGATATAAAAATTAATATTAAATTAACTTAAATAAAAATATTTTTAAAACATCATAATAATATCTTTAAATATCATTCAATCATCAATATAAAATAAAATAATTAATATTTTAATATTATGTAGCTACACTACGATTATTTTTTACTGGTTCTCTTTTCTAAAATGCATGTGACCTAAATTTTAAATAAAAAATTAATAAATTTCATATAATATTTTATGAATGATTAAGGTTATATCATAAAATTTTAAATTTACCTCATCTATACTTATACATACGTCCATTTTCGTGGAAAATCCTTAAAAAAAAAGTTGAACTTGATAAAAAAAATAACCTCATATGATAATTAATTATAGTCGAATAGAATAAAATCTAGTAAAAATTTAATTCAATGTGCAATACATAATTTTTTATATCATTAATTTCTATTCATAACAGTTTTGAATACACATCCAAGTTTTTAACGAATCATAAAATATTTTTTTTATAAAAATTAAACTCAGGTGCTTGCATTATTCCTCTAAAATATTTGTTCAACTTGTTTATTAGCCGATTCAAAATCATCTAAAAATTCTTGATTGTAACATTCTCTGTACCAAGAAATAGAAATCCATTAAAGCCAGCCTTTGCAAATAAACTCTTCAAACTATGATATCCTCATTGAGACACTAACTGGACATTAAGGCAACCCTTTGGCTTTAAGATTACCAACAAAATTGTCTATTGTTATTGTAACATTTTATGGTTTCACTGCAGTTGGTTTATCCCACATCTGTTGGTTACACGGGAATAATGCCCTAAAATTTTTCTATCCGGTCCCCAAATTAGAGAAGAGACCTTGAAGAACAAGTGCTTGCATAGTAACATGAGTTGGACTCTTACCGTCAAGTAAGAATGGCAGCCTGCAGCACGCTCCTTAAATCAAGAGAGGGAATTTAAAGCCTTTTCTCTATGTATATTTGGTGTTATTGCAGATTGTTTGTCTTTATCCGCATGTCATGAATAATTAGAGGAATTACCTTCTCATAATGCATACTTGTCCAAAGGAAGGCAAAACGGGGTCCCCCTATTTTTATTGAAAGGCTCCCACCATTGGAGATAATTGTGTCTTGCCATTTGTCTAAAAACCTATCTTACGTCTTTTTCAGCTCATCAGACATTTGATCACTTTGTGAAAATTTCATATTTAATACAATTTTCTTAATTAGTCACGTACATAATTTAAGAAACATTATGGAAAACCATGCATTTCTCTTTAGTGATGCGGATCCGTGAACATGGCTCAGGTTTCTTCAGTATGCCATGGACAATCATATAAAGCAGTCTATTAAAGTTACCACAAACCCAAAAGTAACTTGGGATAATATGTAAAGTAAGCTTCAGACCGTAAAAAATTTTGTTGTATTCTTCATGATTCGATATTTCTATTTTCCCAGCTCATGTTTCATTCAAACATTTCATGTAGTGCTGCCAGCATTCTCGATGACCGCTTTAGCTGCGGCTGTAACAACAGTTTATAGGTTCCAATAACCATGTCTAAATATAGCATACTCTCTAAGAAATGAAAGATAGATCATAGCATTAAGGGATAATAACATGCTTGCTTAGAATAATACATACATACACACACAAAAAGTAACATGATCAAGTCTTGTTTGAATGAGTTACACATTCAATATAAATTGTAAGACGATCCGTAAGCCGAGGGTTAGAGATTTAGATATTCCACTACATATAATTATAACAGAAGTCGAGTCATTTCATATATAGCTACCAAAACAGAAGATCATATTTCCATTAGTAGTTGACCATAGAAACACCAGCTGCAGCGAAGCCTTCACGTTTAACCAGTATATGGTAAGCTGAAAAGGTAAAAAAAAAGTAGAGGATATATATATATATATATATCAGGATATTTATATATATATCAGAAAAAAAGATTACAGCATGCAAACCAAATGCAAACCTTACTAAAGACAATTGCTGTGTCTACGTTTTATTTGTTTCATAATCAATGATAGAGGTATGAAAATTTTATAAGCAACTTACCCCAACTTGAGAGATGTATCTGAGCTTTCAGACTCAGGTGGAGGAGTGGAGGAGCTGGATGCAATCGTCACAGATTCAGATGACTGCCTTTCTTCACACATCATGTTTTCAGAATCGAAAGCACCTTGTCTTCGAACATTAGACATCTCAGCCACCTTCAGTTTAATTGATTCTCATTAACAAAATTAAAATATGAAGATTGTATAAGCAACAAAAAATATGGGAAAGGAGATAACTGTTTGCATACCTGCTGTATTAAGTGCTCGTTCTCTTCCATCAATTGTTTTCCCTACGCGTCTCATCAATTAAAAAAGGAGAAAATGAGTAATAGCATCCAATGGAAGCTCAAATATAATATATTCAAAACCAGAAAAATAAAAAAAGCACTTTCTATGTTACCAACCAACGCATACACTAACACGTGACGTATATACTCCATAAATGAGAAGAGATTATCTGAACGTGAGCCAGCATTTCTCAAAACCTAAAAGAAGAAATCTAACCTTTCTTTGAAGTTGATCGATCTCTTTCATAATCTTTTCACCCTGAAATGTATAAAATACAATTATAGCCAATCAGAAGCTTACGCAATCGAACCATACGTGTTATTTGGCTAATATTGGGAACAAGAATTAATGTACATGTTTCTTGTACACACCTTCTTTTCTGTCACCCGGCTTAATCCAACTTGAAGAGACTTTTCCAGTTGCTGGAGCTCTTCTAAATTCAATCCTTGGATTTCCTCTCCCCTCAGTTGCCTGTTTAATACGAGGAATTACATCTCAGTATGTGCACATTAATTACTTAATTTATCAAACAGTCTCATACCTCAGCCGACGGCTTTTCTCAGCAACTTCCTTGCTCAACCTGGTGAAGTTGTTGTCCTCCACCAGCTACGATCATTAGAGAGGGATAGAATTAGTTTTACAAACACGAACAAAGGAAGTTCAGTGTTGAATGTTCAGGTTATTTACATAGAGAGCTGTATTATACAAAATGATAACACAAAAAATATTGCAGTTTTGTTCTGGGAAAAAAACATTGCATGAATGGCAACAAATGATAAAGTTGTAATTTGATAAAAATTCAGATGAAAAACGTTGGAACATTCGATTCATTAAAGATTTTCTTAAATATGCTATAATGCAGGGAAATATATTCACCTGCTACACATTAGACAAAATACTAACATACAGTAAAAAATGAAAACAAAACATATGGATATGCATATTTATTTACGTTTAGGATTTGAAAACATATATATACAAGTCAGACAACAATGATAAACTTAAGAAGCTTGAATTACCATCAACAATGGTTCTTGAAAATATAATATTAAAGGAAGATTTTGGAAGTCTAAAGAAGAATCTTTTGCGAAAGCTTTTAGTTGATTAAGGTCTGTAGAATGCTACACTAACTCAAAATACTACAGTAACTTTTCATGTCAGCTGGCACTTAAAAATCTTTCAGACTATATATAAATATACAGGTAAAAAAAATTCATAGAAAACTAGGCAACCAACCTGCAATTCAATAGATGGTTGATCAATCTTCCCAAGGTTCTTGGACTGCAAATGGTGCCTCCCTAAAATTTCCTTCATACTTCAGAAGAACAAAATACCAGAAAGTCAATTTTTGTATGGCTAACAAGTCAAACACTTATATTTCAATAAAAAATATTTCAGCTTCAAATGAAATGCCATGAAAGAGGATATGCAAACATATTCTTCATGCCTCATTCCATGGGCCAAAGCCAAACGCCAAGCAGTTCCTAAAAGGTACGAACTTATTGAATTATGGTTTATTTACAGACAATCTAAAGCAAAGTTTATTTTCAGTGTGCTAATGCGGGCATCCGAATGGCTGAAAAACTAAATAATACGATATAAGAAGACACATTCTAGAGCTTGCTTACAATACATGATTTTTCACATTACAGAAAGACAGTTTCTGAAACGTTAGGTATCATAATAATTTCATAAACCCTAAAATCCATGCATGCATGCAACTTCTGTCAGTAAAATTTCCAGAGACAATGTTTTAGCTATTATTGCTTAATGATAATGACATGCTCCAAGATATATGCGTGTAAGCACTGTGTGCTTCAAGATATAATTATTGCTTACGATACATGATTTTTCACATTTCAGAAAGACAGTTTCTGAAACGATAGGTATTATAATAATTCCATACACCCTAAAATCCATGCATAGGTGCAACTTCTGTCAGTAAAATTTACAGAGACAATGTTTTATCTATTATTGCTTAATGATAATGACGTACTTCAAGATATATGCGTGTAAGCTGAATAATCTAAACGACAAGTCTTTGTTTTACATAAGGAATTTTCTTATTAATATTTAAATTTCAAAAAATGAAAAAGATTGATCTCCAACTCCATTACTATCCAAAATATTAACATGAAAATATATTATAGTTATATTATACTTATCATCCACAGCCACTCAAACCATAAAGCCTATCAAGGTTTCACATCTCTTTCCATGCCTTCTTGACAATAAAATGGAGAATAAAAAGACTCGTAGTTGTTTACAAGCAAATTGTTCAGCTAATTCAACAGGGAGTGAAGTTCCAAAGGGATCCACAATCCTTGAATGTTTAATTCCAGACTGCTAAAGCAAAACTAAATTACGCTCATGATAATTATTGAATACCGAATATCAAAAACTTTCATAAATTAACTATTGAAAGATCACCACTTAGAGGGAATTTACTTTGTGATTTATGGATACACAATTTATGAAAGAAAGATTCTAATATCTACTATTCAATAATTATTGTGTGCATAATTTATTTCTACTCGTTAGAATTTAGAACTACTACATATATAACCATCTAAACAAAATTGTAAGGGCACAAGCGTGCACACAAACAAACAAAAAAAAATGAAAATCTGAGTATATGGAAAACAAAAAGGCTAACAATCAACCATTTACGAGATAGGGATGGTAATTTAATTGTCCATCCTAGCACACCAAAAATTATAATCAGTTTCATCATGGCCATAGAGCATATAGCCAACAATGTTAGACGTCACAGGCCTCATTTATAGGGTTGATCACTGGAGTTACTTATTCGCAACAATTTGACGAGTCATTTACTTTTATTTGCCATCTAAGCATATCATTGCGTTCTTCACGTGCCAAACTATGGAACAATAACACATGCAACCTCAGTACATCTTAATTTTAAACTTAGAATAGTCCAATCATCCACAAGATCAAATCAAAATATCTAATTGTTTCATTTTTGTTATTTTTCAATCACACCAGTTCTATTCTTGCTTCCCATATAGTTCCATTACAAAGTTTCGTATTTCTTCTAAGTCCACTTTAAAAACAATTAAATCACCATTAGCATTTCTTTACAGATAGGTCAACATGCTCCATGCAAATATTAATGACCATACGCAGGTATAGAGTAATATAATACCTCAAACAAAAGTGAAAACAATGATCTCTTTCCACCAGCTAATTCGTACAAATAACAGTCAGCTGCTCTTACTAAGGAACTTTTATATATCACTGCTAATTAGAAGTGTCCATCTATGTTATAAGACGTCCTCCCATTCATATGTTGTCAACCAATGTAAACTATCTAGCATAATCAATAACATTCAAAATATTAAGATAGAAAGTTTATACATACAAAAATTATTAGCATAAAGCAAGTATATATTGCTAGATTAGATTTCTTAAAAAAATGAAAAGGAAAAAGAACTTTTTTTAACCACAACCTTTATCTCTAAAAGTTAGTATAGGGAGTTAATCCCTTAACCATTTAGTCCACTACAGGAAGTACGCTAATCGTGTTAAATAACAAATGAGAATCTAAACTCTCCAACACAATTAAGGATTTACTTAAAAAGTCTACAATAATGATAATCCCGTAATGTTAACGAAAAGAACAATAAAATCAATTATTGAAAAACCAACGAAAACCTTCGATTCTAACATGATAATTCCTATCTTGTGCTCTCAGATCAACGAGGATAAAATATTCCTTTTACAAAATTGAGTAGTTAACAATTAAAATGATCAGAAAATTCCTGTAAAACTACAATTAAAGCCCCCCGTGAAATCATAGTATACTACAATTAAAGCCCCCCGTGAAATCACAGTATATTGCTTGCAAATTAGGTTTGTAAAATGTTCTGACATAAAATAAGGCCGCTCCAGACATTGATGACACATCAATATTATTGGTAATAATATTCAGAAGTAGATTCCTCCAGCATTGAGGAGTTCACCTGGTGCACTCAGCTTGATTTGACAAGATGTTGAAACCTAATTAGAAATTGTTCCATACAGTCAATTCTCTAATGATCAAAATTCTATTTTTACTAATTGGACCACAAGAAAAAGAAAAGCAGGCCGAAAGTGAAAGTGAAGATGAAATACAATCAAAAAAACTGTTGCTTTAGCTGTGACGTTCATCGGCTATGACACTTTTACAAATAGAAGAAGCCATTAACAAACAAATTTAATTCGAGAATTGAAACTTACTGCAGGACGTGCACCATACTTTTTTTTCATCTTTTCTTTCTCAAGTATCACAGAGGCGTTTCAAGTATTACGAACTACATCACAAACGTATTCACTTTTCCATTCAAATTCAATCTCATATTCAATATATAACCACATGTGTTATTGTCAAAAATTATGAACATTTTGTAATGCAAGTTTTTCTAGTCCTCGAGCGTCTCTTCCCTCACTGCACTGACAGATGACAGCATGTACCATATGAAAAGAGGGAAAAAAATACATAAACTTTGCAAAGGAAAAGAGGGAGTCAGCGGAAATTTAAGTTCAGAAAGAGAATAAGATATTTAAAATAAAGCAAAACATAGTTTAAACAATATTTCATGAAGAAATTTGCAAAGATTTCCATATTAATCGCAGTCATCCTCAAAGATAATGTGCGAACTATTCTAATTAACGAAGAAGAGAGTACAAGCACACAGAAAAGAAAATCTTTGAACTCTTTGACTGGATGACATAGTGTGTCTAATAGCATAACCACAAAATTTTAACTGAAACCCATCTTATCAAGCAGAAACAAGTTGATCCAAAAGAATATAATATACAAAACTCCTCATCGACTATTGAGACGTCCCATTAGGAATTCCAACAGTCATACAGTCATACCATGCCATAATCCATGAATATTTAATGATTTTCTGATATATTCTATTAAAATCAACCCTAGTAAATCCACTAACGTCGGTCCTCTTTAGCCCTTCGGCCTCCAATGAATAAGCCTAACCAAATAGAAGCCTAAAAAACATCATCAAACTGCGTGTGACGTTTTTGTCCATGAAAATATAATTATACAAACAAAGTGAGAGAGAGAAAGACCTTGAACTTGAGTATTCAAAGAGTTTCCCAGTAGCGGAGAAGATGATGAGAGCAACATCAGCATCGCAAAGAACAGAAAGCTCTTCAGCTTTTTTGAAAAGCCCTCTGCGTCTCTTAGAGAAGGTAACCTGCCTGGCCGTCGCGTTATCTATTTTCTTGATCTGAATCTTCTCTCTAGCCATTTCTTTCCTTGCTGGTACGCTTATCTTCCTAAAGCAACAAAAAAACAATAAAAACAACCTTGATTTTTGACTTTGTTTGAGCAGAGAATAAACCAGCATGTAATCAAGTATACCCAGCACAAAAAACAAAGAAAAAGTTTCTAAATTTAGTGTTTGTTTAGGAGAATAACAAAGGTAAGAGAGGGATAAGTCTGTTGCAAAAGTGGCGACATTTTGCTAAATTTAGTGAAGAATCTGAGACCAAACCCTAGTTTATGTAAGAGAAACAGAAAGAAACACCCGGGTTTTTGACAGATCCAGAATACCCACCAATTACAGTTCAATAGAAGGAGACATGGCACTTGGGTAAGCGATGAATCGCCTCCTTACCTCTCCGTGTCTTTTGTTTTTGTAAGAATTGGAAGCTGCTAAGGCCACCAATCAGAGATAGAGAGAGAATGTGAATACAAAGGAATTTTGTTTTACCAGATTAAAAAAATGAGACACCAAACTTTTTATAGTCAAGCAAGGTCCTTGTCTCATTGTTCTTTTTTTCTTCTTTGCTTGATGAAATTGGGAAAGGTGGAAGTTGGCAAGGAATGGTAAAGAAATGGAAAATATAGATATATACCATAATTGGAGGGTTCATTCTTGGCATTTCTCTGTGTCTACTAAGTTTCAAACCAAGTGATATTACATGGGTTTTTTTTTCATTTTTTTTAAATAACCTAAATTTCTCCAATAAATTAAGTGTGAATTGAATTTGGAAATCAAACTTTCTGTGTCACTCCAATAAAGTTTACTAATTGAATCAAGCATTACTCACAAGAATTGTCCCATTTTCTTTTGTATACGTATAAAAAATAATTAATAATGTATTAAAATTATTTTTTTAATAATTAAAAATATTTAAATTTTATGATATTAATTAAATATATTATTATTTAAATTACGAATAATTAATTAAAATAAAATATATCTAACTCATACATATGATATTCAATCAATAGCTACTATGTTATCATCGTATTACACTCATTAAAACTCTCTTATTTTATTTCTATTTTTTTGTTGTTGTTATTAGCCTTGCTTTAATTGAACTTGAGTTGTGACGTCTTTAAATAGATCAAGTGGCTGTAGCTTAAATATATCACATAATATTATTTGATTGATTGAGCTGAAAAGAATGAATAAAAAATTAAATTCACTTTGACTCAATAGGAGAAAATTTGTAATTCAACAATGATATGCACTTAATAAAGGCAAGCTCTACAATTATTTTAGGTTATATTCGTATATATTTTAATTTTTAAAATCATAATCTCAATTTTAATAAAATTATTTAATATTTTGCTTCAACTTGCATCATCAATCCTGTAAAAATAATTTATTTAGAATATATGAAAAGAAGTGAAAATCTGAGAGAATGAAAGGGCATGATAGCAAAAATCAAGAATTTACAGATAATCTTATTCGAAATGATCCTTCCGTACATACACCCATGCCCGTGTCAGTCTGTCCCACGGAAAAGTCGCAACAAAATAATATAAAATTTCCCTACACAATACGATAAGATACGTTCTATGCCATAATATCGTTTGAAAATTTATCGTGAGAAAGAGAACGTATCGCTTTCCGAAATTCCACACGTGACTCCGGATTTATTTCCTTTTTTTACTTGTTCCACGTGTCACGATTCGATTGAGTGTCTTTCTCTTGTTCCTTGTGAGGGTGTGTATAGAAATAGTAATTGGACGTGAAAACACAGGACAGGCGAGGAAATTGCAGAAAGTGACTGCTCTGTGTTTAAATTCGTAATAATATTTTATTAAAATAATAAAAATATAAAACAATCACTTATCTTTTTCAAAATAATTTTTTAAAATTATTTCTATATATTTTTGTACAATAATAAAATTATACAATTATTTATTTATTGTTAGCATTAAAATATATATTTAATTACTATTAAAAATAAATATTAACCAAATATTTAATAAAAATATTAATAACATTATTTTATGATTGATAAAAATATACCTCCTTTATGTACTAGTGTCTAATTATGAGATTAAATAAATTACTAAAAATAATTAAAAATATTTTTAACTCTTAACATATTAAATCTCAACAATCATGAGAATAATGGAGTGTTTAAAATATATTAATCATTAATTTGAATAATAACAATTAAAAAATGCAACTCCCAAATTGAATTATAAGTTTCAAAATATTTTCCTCCAACGTATAGAGCACACGATAAATACACAATAGACTAGTATCATATCAATTTATATAAAAAATTGTACAACGAATTTATATATTTGGTATTATTAATAATTATATTATCATTATATAATTTTTTTACTTTAATAAAAATATAAGACATATGATCATAAATTATCTCAAACACATTAATATGTACAATAGAGTTTGTATAAAAATTTATATATCTTTTTTTTTATTATAACTTACTATTACTTCTAAACTCGTTACATTAACAATGTAAAATAATTAATGTGAATTTAGTTTAAAATATAACAAATATTTTTCTTAATTAGGGTATAGATGAATTTATGATATATTACAAATGGATTAACTTGATATAAAAATAATAAAAGGAATATATGAAAACATTATTAATTATATCTGTTAGAGATAAAATGAGTAATTAAGAATAGTTAATCAGTCAAACCCTGATCACGTGGTTAAGAAGATTGTACTCTGACACCAAGATTCTAATATAACTTTTATGTCCACATCAAAATGTACATTAAAAAGGGGACACTATCGTAGGATAAGGATGAGATATTGTAGGATAAAGAAAAAGGCAGTTAAGTTCACGGTGATCAAGGGAATCCTTCGCAAGTGGGGATTTAACACCCTATACCAAGATTCAATACCACCACTTTCATTAGAAGGAACATCCTGTACAGGTATGGAATACCTAGAATTTTGATAGTCAACATGACAAATAATTCGATAATAAGAATTTTAAGGAGTTTTACTAAAATTAGAATATTGATTTGAGACTGGTGAAAATGACTAAGTAAAAGTTATGAGTAGGTCTATCAAAAAGTTACTCAAGAAAAAACTAGAAAAACGAAAAAGGGCATAAGTAAATGAACTTCCAAAAATGTTGTGGGCTTACAAGATAACTATGAGAATGGTCACAGAAAAAAACACCTTACTTATTGATATATGGTTTTGAGGTCGTGATCCTCGTAGAAATAAACACCCAACCTTTTGCACACTTCATTTCAATGAGGAAGAAAACTAACAGGTCATGTGCTTGGACTTGGATAGAGACCTACTGAAGGAAAAGAGGGATCAGTTCCTACTTAGGACAGTGTTTATTAATAAGAAGTGGTTCAGTACTATAAGAAGGGGATGAAATCTTATGTCTTCGGAGTATGAGACTTAGTATTAAGGCGGGTTACTATAAACACACAGGTCCCTATCGATAGAGCCCTCGGACTCAACTGAGAAGGTTATACCAGGTAGTGCGTATTGTACGACTAAGAGTCTACAAGTTAAAGAACTCTGATGATACCCTAGTAAGGAGGCCCTGAAATACCCATATATCAAAGAAGTATTACCTTTGAAGGCGAGTCACTCACTCCTAGTTTCAGCTCTTAATAATTTGCAATAGTGAATGATTATCTTTTTAACGTAATGAGTACTACTATCTTGTGTAAATGGAAAAGGTATTCCCATCTTTTTTTCATATAGATATGTATATTTGTTTTGGTTGTTAGATCCTGAACTCACGTCAAGTGATTTCTACTCATTATAGATGTAAATAAAAAAGGCTTAAACTAGGTCTTGTCGAGTATCTCCACTTTCTTCCCTTAGTAATGGAGGTTAGCCTAAATTTCTTTGTCGTGGATATGGACAAAAAAATACTTAAGATAGGTCTTGTCAAGTACCTTAACTTTCTTTCCTTATTGTTAGAGGTTAGCCTAAACCATAAACTTTACCATTCTACATTTAGATTAAAAAATTCCTAACCCTGCATTAGGTATCTTTCTTTTATTGTGATGTAAATGAAAAAAAAAACTTGAGCTAGATCTCATCGAGTACCTCTACTTTCTTTCTCTAATGCTAGAGGTTAGCTTGGATCGCAAACCTTGCCATTCAAAACCCATACTTATATTAAAAAGTTTTTGACCCCGAGTTAGGTATCTTTTCTTCATCATGATTATAGACAGAAAAAAGGCTTAAGTTAGGTCTCACCAAGTACCTCCACTTTTTTTCCCTAATATTAGAGGTTAGCCTAGATCATGAACCTTGCCATTCAAACCCTATACTTAGATTAAAAAATTTTTAACCTGAGCCAAGTTTCTTTTCTTCATCACAAATATAGGGTGAAAAGGTTTAAGCTAGGTTTCATTGACTACCTCCACTTTCTTTCTATAGTGTTTAAGGTTAACTTAGATCACTTCCTGCACTTAAATTAAAAAATTTTGACCCTATATTTGGCATTCTCTCTTCATCATGGATATGGGTAGAAAAGACTTGAGTCTAGTTTCACCAAGTACCTCTGTTATCCTACCTCAAAATCAGAGGTTGACTTAGAATAAAATTTTGGCACTTACTCAAAGGGCCCTTAACCTCGCGTCAGAAAGTTTATTTCCTCCAATATGAATGAAAGAGGCCTAGAGGTAAAGGAGAATCTTTTATAGTAATCATTAAGTCCTTGACTATATAACTGGATCGAGCAATGGCATAGGAAGCATCCCTAAGAGTAAAAAAAGAAAGAAAAAGTCAACTTGCAAAAAATGAGGCACTAGACATAATGGCTCCCTGTACAACTTGAAAGAGTTATGATCAAGTGAAAACTCGACAGAGATACAAAAGAAGGTTGGGATAAGTATCAAAGGAATTTTTCCATTATTGATTATGTGAATTTATAAAGTACAATGTAAAAAAAAAACTATTTTACATTATTTTCAAAAGAAGAGGGAATACCAATAGGTTTCTTAGGTTGATCATGACCCTTATCAACTTGAGTGTCTATGGTCAACTAAGTAAATAGTAACACTTCTTTTACACGATCTCTCTTGACCACGTCTTTGGTTTTCTCAGGGTTATGATCCCTTGCAGCTTTGTCAGTTCAGGTGGCAGTATCCGTGGATGATGGTGGAGGAACATAATCAGTAAATAGACTAAGGACCTCATGCCTTAACTTATCAAACAACCATTTCAAGTCCATCTCAAAATAGGTTTGGAGGAAGAGTCGATTAGTTAAATTCATCCTATCTTCGACTCTTGAGTTGTAGCAAACCTCTAAATGAGATTCATTCTATTTGAGCATTCTCTCCAACCTCTCATAATTTTGCAAGCCTCCTCATATTTTCTCTACAGAGCTTCCCACTCCTCATGGAGCTCATTGAATTTGGCCTTTACAAAATTGTTATTAACCTTTATCTTCTCTATCTTCTTCTTGAGCTCCTCGTGCTCAGCATGTGAAACCTATCCCTTAGGGTTATGGGCATTATAATGAAAGGCTCATGAGATTCTATAGTTGATATTTCGTATAGATTATGTATTAGAGGGTGCCTCGAAGTTATATTTAAGGAAGTGTGTGGTATAGAATATGAGTATATGAAAAAGAATTAGATTTTTGACCTTAAAATCATCTTTAATTAAGAAAAAGTTTCTTATTATTTTTGTAGAGCTCAGAGAGAGCTTTCCATCGATATATTATAGGTTCCATAACGATATCCAAATCAAAAGTTATGACTATTTGAAGTAACAATCCTCAAAAGGAGGACTAAAGGCAAAAGTATCGATACCTTTAGAGAAAGGTATCGATACGTTGTTGGGTGAGGCCAAAGATATCGATACCTTTGATGAAGGGTATGGATACCTTGAAAGCACTATGAGCAATAACAGTGTCAAACGTATCAATACGTTAAAGAAGGTATCGATACCTTACAAGCTTAATGAACAATAAATAACCAAACGTATCAATACGTTAGCGGAAGGTTCGATACGTTGTTAGCATGATGCCAAAGGTATCGATATATTTTGAAAGGTATTGACATCTTTGAGCATTACATAGCCTATTTACGTAGAAACAGGGGATCGTCTTCCCCAAATCCCTCATTTCACTCTCTCTCTCCATTTTTAATATAATCCATTTCTCTCCTCAGTAAGAAACTAGGTCTCAGTCATTTCTCCATCAAACTCCATCATTTCAGTTCTTATGAACTCAGAATTAACACCAAAACACAAAAAACTCCTTTGATCGGAGTTCTTCTCGTTGGTTTGAGAGGAATTACAAAGGAAAGATTGGGGTGAATAGTAACCAAGAAAGAGAATCGAGCAAAAAAAGACTTTGAATACTTATACTAGCTTGGGTAAGTTTATCTCTAAGCTCGTTTCTCTATTTTTAACCTTCATTGTGCATAAATCGAGAAAAAGGAGATTTAGGTTATTGCTCACAAAACCCTAAAAATTGGGGATTCTCTAATTTATCATTGGTATTGGTAAATTAAAGGACTTTGATAGCTATTGGTGTTGAAATAGATGAAAAATACTTGATAGTGGAGTGAGATTTATATATGACAGTATGTTAGAGAGAGAAAAGATAGAGAGAGAGAAAGAGAGAAGAGTGTGAGAGTAGTATGAGCATACATTGTATCATACACGCACATTGTGATATATCATTAAATTTGTGTTTGTATATGTGTTCAGATGCGACAATCGAGACAAAAGGATCTCCGCTGTTAGGAGGACATTCAGAGGATGGTTTCCCACCCCAGTACTATGAGTGAACACATTCGTTTCCCTCTGCCTCATTTTATGTTATTTTTGAATAACTATAATGTTAGAGATGATAGCATATGAATGTATATATATATAACTGAAATGAGGAGGCGTTGGATGTATGTTGTGTGGTGGCTAGGATGGCCCCTTGTTTATGATAAAAATAGGTTTGTGATAAACCTAGATTACCATTAATGTGATGCCAGAGACCTAATGTATATATTGATATTGTGATTTTGAGGTCGGAGGTCAAATTTATACATGTTTGTGAATGTAGCATAGTTAAGTATAATGACCGGGGTGTCATAATTATAATTTGGCCTTGTGAGCCAACATGTCTTGTTTTATGTTTTGACATTGTGAGCCACCAGTTACTCAATTTGCCCTTATGGGCCATTGTTATTGATTTATGATTCTGTGTGCCATGTTATTGATTATATATATGGGTGAGAATTGGCCATACAGCTTATGTGAAGTGGGTGAAATCTAATAGACCCCGGAGTATGAATTGGTCATACAGTACAAGATGGGATGAGTGGGATCCACATGTCCAAGCTAAAGTAGGCTAGACTTATACTGATATGATAGTATCCTAACCAGGGTTGCGGATCAGTCATACAGATCATATAGAGTGGATGGGATCCTATAGACCAAGGGATATTATATATGGGCACACATCTTCAACTAGTATTACGGATTAGTGATACAGCTCTTAGGGAGTGAATGTGATCCTATAGAACGAGGGGATATATATATTTGATGTTATGTTGATTTTCTAGATATGTATACGATGTCATATTTTACTATGACTGATTTTTATGATTACGATGATTTATTGTAATTAGTATTTGAGCCTTTAATTTCTATTTTATTTATTTGTCTACTCACTGAGTATTTTTTTAAATACTCACACCTCACTTTTTCATTTCAAGTTAGTGTAGTCGGGTGCGGCATAGCATAGCTGAAGCGAGACTTCAGCACAGTTTTCAGGTATTCGACTAAGATTTTTACTTTATGGTCCATTGAACTGAAAAACATTTGTAAAGAATGTGATTTTGTGTATTTGACTTGGTCGAGAATACTTTGTAATATATTTTGAGAAAATACAGATGTAATACATATTTGTTTGAAAATCTTTCATTCTATTATATTTTATTTTGAAAATGAATTAGAAAACAGGTACTAATGCCTTGCAAGTCCTAGAGATACGTTCTAAGTGATAGAATGTATTTCTGAGATTCACGGTAATTATCATGTGATCGACTGGGATCAAGACGTGATACTGTTAGTGTGTATGCCCTAGAAACCATTCGTGTTGTCGGTTTCAGGGCTTTTGATCTTGTATAAAC
>JAVXUL010000020.1:7911155-7943788 GCA_035590515.1 Trichilia minutiflora
TTTAAATTAACTAAAGCTCTCTATGGTTTGAAACAAGCTCCTAGAGCTTGGTATGAGAGGCTTAGTAAATTTTTGTTGGAAAATGATTTTGATAGGGGGAGTGTTGATAAAACCCTTTTCATCAAAACCAAAGAGAATGACATACTTATTGTACAAATTTATATCGATGATATTATTTTTGGTAGCACTAATGATTCTCTTTGTGAAGAATTTTCAATTTTAATTAGAAATGAATTTGAGATGAGTATGATGGGAGAATTGAATTTCTTTTATCTCCCAATCAAAATATGTAAAAGATTTGTTAAGAAAATTCGATCTTTTAGATGGTAAACATGTGAGCACACCTATGAGTTCGTCCACCTCTTTGGATAAGGATGAATAGGGCAAGGGTGTAGACCCTAAGCTTTATAGGGGTATGATAGGTTCATTGTTATATTTAACTATATCTAGACCTAACATTTTGTATAGTGTTTGTGTTTGTGCACGGTTTCAATCTAACCCCAAAGAGTCTCATTTAAGCACCGTAAAACAAATTTTTCGATATCTTAGAGGCACACCTAACTTGGGATTGTTTTGTCCCAAGGATGGTTCATTTGATCTGAAATGTTATTCGGATGCCGACTTTGTGGGTGCAAGGTTGATAGAAGAAGCATAAGTGGTGCTTGTCACTTCTTAGGAAATGCATTAGTCACTTGGGTGAGTAAGAAGCAAAATTCTGTTGCTTTATCTACCACCGAGGTCGAGTACATATCCGTAAGTAGTTATTGTGCACAACTCCTTTGGATAAAGCATCAATTATTAGATTATAGTTTGCATTTTGATAACATACCCATTATGTGTGACAATACTAGTGCCATTAATTTAACCAAGAATCCTGTACATCATTCTCGTACTAAGCATATTGAGATTCGTCATCATTTTATTCGAGATCATGTACAAAAGAATGATGTTTGCATTGAATACATTAATACCGAGAATCAATTAGCAGACATATTTACAAAACCATTAGATAAAACTCGGTTTTGTTTCTTGAGAAATAATCTTGGTATGATGAACATCGATTGATTATCCTAGAATGTGATATTGTTCATAAATGGTATGTTTTTATGAAATACATGTTTGTGAGTATGAATTACGTGGAAATATTTCGATTATGTTTGTCAAATTTGCTTGTGTATTGAAAATATTCAAGTGTTATTCAATTTTTTCCAAACGTGCCTGATATTTTTGGACCAACGTATCGATACCTTCCCCCAAGTATCGACACATTTCACTAAATATATCAGCACATTTGAGTAATTCTCAAACGTGCTTAATGATTCTGTCCAAACGTATCGATATCCTTTTGCGAGTATCGACATGTTTCTGATATCGTTTCGACACGTTTTGAAAGGTGCTGAAGTATTAACAAACGTATCGATACCTTTGAGCAAGGTATCGACACCTTCGTGACGGTGATTAGGTGCGCGAACGTATGAATGTATCGACACGTTTGAGCTTTTTCTCAAACGTATCGATACCTTTGTGACGAAGTCATGGTATGAACGTCAAAACTTATCGATACATTCTTAATCGTATCGTCACGTTTGGCCAAAACTAGGTCGTTTTGGCTTAGGGCACATTCAAATTGACAACTCTTCATCTTCTTCAATTCAAATTTCAAACTTCTCTCTTATCTCTCTCATTGAAAACCGTCATAACCGTCATTTAATAGCCACTTTCCCACATTTTTTGGTGAAGTAACCGATCATGTTTTTCAGTTTCATTATAAAACCTTCGCTCTCTCACTTTATTTTCACACCTTTCTCACTCTATAACTGTTCATCTCTCTCTAAGCTCTCTCTCTCTCCTTCAAAAACCTTTGTAAACACCTTTCTCCCTCTCCTAAATCAAGATGCCCCCAAAAATGAAAGTGCATTTGCAATCCGACTGCTAAAAACGAAAAGCTCCAGCATCTTCCTCGACGGCTTCTATTCCAACCAAACCCAATCCATGGGGTTTCGGTACTGCCGAACAATAAGATCGATTTTTCACTTTGTTCACCACGAGAATCGTAACGCCTGGACGAGAGATTGATTTCTAACTTCTTGACGCCATGAGGTTCTCATACATGAACCAGATTCTTTATTTCGGGTGGCTTCCTTTTCTTAGCATCAAAAGGGAGTTCTACCCCGAGCTGGTTCGTCTCTTTTATTCGAACCTTGATACTAAAGATCCAGAAACTGGAAGGAGCATGGTGAATAAGTTTCGGACTTGGATACGAGGAACAGAGTTGATCATTGAAGAAGATGTTATTAGTGAGCAGTTCAGCCTGACTTCGGGAGGCGACCACTATATTCCATCGGCATTCAATCCATTACAGGCTTGCCAGACAATTTTCAAGAACCTACAACTGGATGCCGTTATCAACAAGCCATCCAAACTTCAGCTACACGAGCGGATTCTGCACTTGATCATTGCCCATAACCTGAACGTCCGTTCGGGAAAGTTTATCGAGATGACCGTAGAAGACATGTGGTGGATGGAGCATATAATCACCCACCAGCGGCCGAACTTGGCATATTGGATGGTTAGTAGCATCATTCGGGGTGCAAGTCAGAAATACAACTTGCACTACGGATTTTCGAATTTCGAGTTGATTCAGAAGGTGGTGCCAGACGCTCTCACGGATGTAGATCGCCAGAAACCACACCCATCCAGCATGCTCAATGACACTACTCTGCGGAAGATGGGATACAAACAGCCACATCCCGGAGTATGGGTGCCAAAGAAGACTGCACCTATTCCTCAGATCCATGTTGAGGATGTAGGTGTTCCTGACATTTCGGGCACTCACGAGATTGGGTCTGAGCAGATACCTAAGGAGTCTGTGCCGCAGTCACAGGAGCTTGATACGACTACCCAACCGCCACCTGAGGAGTCTACACAGCAGCAATAGGAGCCCATTCCTCCTGTATCATCTTCGGCTCCACCTCTTACCGTAGCTGGTCATTCCTCATCGACTCAGCCTTCTGCCTCAGTGCCTTTGGCCCTTCCAGCGGCCACACTTGAGTACAAGATCGACCTGATGCTAGAGAGCTTTCATACACTCGAGTTTACCGTCATGACAGCTGTAGAGAAACTGGATAAAAGGATGAACGAAGCTTTTTCGATCATGCATACAATGGGCTAAATGGTTGAAAAGGTCCGCAACGAATTGATTATTCACGATCTTTTCACACAGCAGAGAATGGATGAACTAGAGGAGAAGTTTGTAGGTGAGATGAGTCAGCTTCGACACTCCGTTGTGATTAGTCATGGCTTTCCCTCTTCTTCTGCGCCTTGTCAGCCACCTCCTCATTCATTTTTCCGCCCTTTTCATCCTATGCCTCCTCCTTCTTGACCGTCATCATCATCATCTCGACCTCCTTCATAGACTAGCATTGGGACTGCAACAAAATCCGAAGACATTTCGGATTCGGACCAGTTGTATTTTTGATACTTTTAGTGTTTTTCACAATTGTATGCCTTCTTGATTTTTTAATAAAATGACAAATTCTTGCTGAAAAATTTTGTCTCTATGTTGTATATGTTAATTGTTTGTTTGGTCATTAACAAAGGGGGAGAAAATATATGCTTAATCATTTCCTTCTTTGATTGTGACAAAAAGGGGGAGAACATAAAGACTTAATATAGCTTAATATAGTTATTTTATCATCATCAAAAAAAGGGGAGATTGATATCCTTGATGTATTTTTGATGATTAGTTAAAATGGCTAATTCATAAAATGGCAAATTTATATATTTTTGATAATGCCAAAATAAATATGTTGAAATTATGATATTTGTTAAATTTTAGAAAAATATGTGTATATGTTTAATTTGTTGAATTTAATTGATAAACGAACATATACAAAGTCACTTGTTCTTTAGAAAGTGTATACGTTTTGCAGGTGAGAAAAATACGAAGAAAGCATCAAGAAAAGCTCACCAAGACACAAACATATCGATACGTTGCTTAAACGTATCGACACGTTTAAGATACAGTGCCAAAATCAAGCTCGAGTTTCGAAACCTTGCCCAAAATATATCGACACCTTAGGCAGGCGCTCAAACGTATCAATACCCTATCTCAAACGTTTCGACACCCTAGAAGAAAAAGCAGAACGTATCGATACCCTAGAAAAGATGACTCAATGTATCGATACCTCAGAGATATGCTCAAGCACCCTCTCACAACGTATCGATACCCTGGGATTTTCAATCAAACGTATCGATACCCTCATGACGGACATCACCAATTTTACGTCAAAAGGTTCCGATACTATTTGGGATGTATCGATACCTTCAGGGCAAAATCGTATCGATACCTTTGCAGAATTCAAGTCATAACGGCTAGTTTCAGAGGCATTTAATGCCGCCATTAATGAAGCAAAATATGGCCGTTGGAGAGATATTATTGCAGATATTTAAGCAACAATTTTTGAAGACAAAATAGTTGTTGAAGAGCAAGAACAAACATTCCGATCAAGCTGAGAAAATTCCCTGCAACATTTATTTTTATTCTCTCTATTCATTGTCTATCATTTTTAGTTAGTGAGAGAAAGTGTACTTATTGTTCATCTACTCTATCAGAGAGCTTTCAATTCAATCTTTGTGAATTAATCAGGGGTTTCTCTTCACCCGTGTGTCAAGAAAGAAATCATTTTAGGGTTACACTTCACCCGGGAAAAAGAAAGTTGTAATTTGTGGTTGCCCTTCACCCACTTTAAAGAAGGAATTGTATTGGGTTACTCTTGACCTAGAAAAACAAAGAATCTAGTCATCCTCGGTGTGTGTGGATTCACCCGAGAAGAGTGGACGTAGACGACTTGTCGAACCACTATAAATTTTTCGTGTGTTCATTTATTTAGCTTGCACAACATTTCTTGCATTTATCTTATAGAACCAAATTTTTAATTTGTTTAAGTTTAAAATTTTAAATAATCCAATTCACCCCCCTCTTGGATTTCACCAATTGGGACTTCAAGATCATCATAACTTTACTATTGATAAAGAAAGTCAACTAAGTATGGATCCCAAACTTATAGTGATGCTATGAGACAGTTTGATTACAATAAATAGCAATTATCTATGGAAGATGAATTGGAATCTATTAAAAAATAAAGTTTAGAAATTAGTTTATTTACTTAAAGAAAGAAAGTCCATTAGATGTAAATGGGTACTCAAGAAAAAGTTAAAGGCTGATGGAAGTCTAGGCAGATATAAGGCTAGGTTAGTAGATAAAAGCTATACTCAAAAGTCTGGGATAGATTTTGTGGATACTTATTTATTGGTTGCTAAATTCATATCCACTCAAATTATTTTGATAATTGTTACTAGATTGAAATTTGAATTACATAAATTGGATATGAAGATAGCATTTTTAAATGATGAATTAAAGAAAACAATTTATATATCACAATTAGAGGATTTTCTTTTTAAAGAACACGAAGATAAAATCTATAAATTAAAGAAGTCTTTATATGGATTTAAACAGTTATCTAAAAATACTATTTAAAATTCTATCAAGTAATCTTGGATTTGGAATACAAAATGAATATTTTGGATAATTGTATTTATAGTTAATAATATCAAGATAAAATATCTATACTTTTATTATATATGGATGATATTTTATTGGCCAGTAATAATATAGATATGATTAATGAAATAAAGTTATATCTTGATATGAAGCTCAATATAAAAGACACGGGTGAAGCATATTATGTTATGGAAATTAAAATTGCTAAAAATAGAAAATCAAAGATATTATATCTAGATCAAGAAAATTATCTAGAGAAAATATTTAAATAGTTTAACATAAAAAATTGTAAATCGATTAGTACACCCTCATGTAAGTTAACTATTTTAAGTAAAGAATTGTGTTCTCAAAATAAAATCGAACTAAAAAAAATATAAAAGATAACTTATATACTGATTATTGGAAGTCTAGTCTAATATATGTAGTGACTAATACAAGGAAAATTATTAAGAAATGATCAAATGGGTCAGATGCGGAGGGAAATGACCAAATGAAGTCTTTTATCTGTCCATATGGAAACTATTATTTATGAAAGTTATAAATAAATCGTAGAAGGTAGAAGATATTTCATTGAAAAACATTCAATGCTTAGTATTCTTTGAAGAGAAAACAATTAAGTTTTTGGGTTTTAATTCTTCAAGTTTCTTCTACCTTCAAGATTTGGATACCTCTATGGACAATCATATATATATATATATATATATATTTTAGTTTTATTTTGCTAAGATTTAACTACCGGATTTTCAATACTAAAGTGAAAAGGAGAACCTTTAATAATTTAAAACAAATTATGAGCATGAGAATAAATATCGAGTGAAGTAAACTTTGTGGAGTAAGAACAAATAAAATATATAAAATTATTTTTAGAATTACAATTCCATAAATTTACTCCTATGTTTATAACTATCATTGAATTAAAAATTTTAACGTAATTTTGTTAAATTATTTCTATAGTATTTTTAAAACTAAACTAAAAAAATAAAGAACCTTAATAATTTGAAAACGATTATAAATATAAAAATAATATTGAATGACTTGGTATTATTACAGATAAAGCGTCATGAATAGGATTATGACCCATAAAACAAATAGAATCTGCGAAGTCATCCAAGTCCAACTAAAAATGATGCCAAGTTTTATTTACAATGATATTGAAGTTTCCATTGTGAAACCTAGTCCTTTGTGGTGTATCATAAGAAACTTTTGGTTTGAATTTTGAGTAAAACATTCCAGTAAATGGGAAAACTTGTAGTGTGTCCCAGATACAGGTGTCTGTTCTCATTTTAGAATGGAAACTAACAAGGTTTTATCAATATCTGTCTATCGAATCAATCTATCTATATATTGATTTCACTAACAAATTCTCGATTTTTGTTTTACATTTCTTTTGATATATTATGTGGTGTTAATGGTGTGTCTTCAAGCTATAGGAATTAGAGATACTGATAAGTTGCTAATTGTGTGTCTTTATTCTTCATGGTAGACAGTGATCTCGTTTGAAATATATGAAGAAAATATCTTCATGGCATATTCAATTGTTATGTTTAGATTACTATAGTAAAGAATGTGTTAATTGCTCGTGGATCCTTATTATTTTTGCAGCACATAAGACATGATTTAACATTTATCAACGGTGTGTGGTGGAATATATGTACATGACTAACAAATTATTTTTATAATGAATTGGTAAATTGTTTAATAAAAAGCTGTAGACTCTAAAAATAAATGAAAATTTCTAACAAAAACTAGCTTACTGCTCCTTTGCCTTTTGAAATAAAATTAATGAAAAAGAAATCAAGAAAAAAATGTTATTAATAAAATATTATTTCTTATTAAATTTTTTAATTTAATAAATAAAATTTTCTGTTTAAAATTAACTCAACGAAGTTTTACTATCTCTTTCTCAAACAATCTCAATTTTGTTTTTATATTTTAAGAAGATTTGATCTAATTTTATTATTAACACTTTTTGTTTTTATGTTCTCATAGTTAGAGCAATATTTGATTTGCTAATTATAAAATTTTATTTAAATCCTAATAAATTAATGGAGCAATGTTACAAATATATTTTGAAGGGATGGTAAAACACATTTTACATGCTCTCTTTCAAAGGTCTTCTTATTAGTCTTCTTCTTCTTATTTACCTCAATTGTTAGTTTATATATATATATATATATATATATAAAGCCCATATTTATTTTTTTATATATTTTTATTTGTTAACTATTAATTACAGTTCTAAATTAATTCATCTAAAAATTTAGATTAATACCGAATTTTAGTCTGTATTAGAAAGGATGAAAAAGTTTCCTTGTTACTACCAGAAAGGATGAAAGAGGGCTTACTTGTTACAGCCAGTGAAGTTAGCACCCTTAACACATTTTCCTTTCCATTTAGAAGGAGGAGGACCGAGGCCTTTCTCACTAAAACTTGGAGATTCAACCCAAATACCTGAAAAAATTGAAAAAAATTATTATTATTATTATTATTATACATTTAACACATCTAAATCCTGTTTCACACCCCTTATACTCGAAAACACAGGTGACTTGTAGTACTGCAAATTATCCGGCCGATCCCGAACAAAACAACTTTATTAAATTAATAATAAACCGTATGAAATAACACAGATTTCCCTGCATATATGTATACCAACCTGTATCTAACAAACCCACTATGATATTGCTCTGTGCTTTAGAATTCTTTTGCTGTAATTTTTCGGTCATTCCAAGAAAATCCCATGTTCTTGTTGTGTGAAGTTTTCTCCGAGTGTTTTCAAAGACAGATATAACACTGTCTTCCTCTGCATTGTGCATATCAATGAAAACTTTATATAAGTTTCAAAACTGTTTACAAATTTTCTTAGGAAAATGATATATTTATTCTCGACATATGGCGAAAATGTCATATTTACCTCAATTGTTGAAACTAATATTTATTGGATTAAAGAAAGTTTGTGAATAAAAAATTTAAGTGATATACATACTTAAATTCTTATGTCCGGATGTTTGTAACTTTTTTAAAATGCAGATTCTTTTTATTTCAAGGTTTTACATATTTTCACATTAATATGATATATTGTTAATAATAATTATTTTTTCCCTTTATTTGTACAATTATAATTTTATTCTTCATTTAATTAATTTCATTGAAAGAAAGTAAAACTTTGCAATGATATGTAAATGTATAAAATAGTTACTAAAAATTTGATAAATGTCAATATACATGAGGGTATAGTGTAATTATCTTTGGGATTTTATAATAATTTAAATAAGAATAATGCTATTTATTGAAAAAAATATCTAAACGAGATGTTATGCATTCATTAGATAATATAAAGATTTAATAAGCAATTTTAAAAATTATAAAAATTTATTAAATAATAATCTAAAAGACTAATATTCATTGTAGCCACAGCACTAATTATATATAAATTGGTATAAATTATTTTATTCTTGTTATATATTTTATATAATATATTTTATTTTGTTCTTGTAAATTGTAAAACACATGCTAATGATATGATATTATTATTTTATTATTGTTATGCTAATAATATCAAAGAACGAGTGTGATTTAGTGTATAAATATATATTGGATGACTATGTTTTATATTTAAATTCAGAAAATATATTTTTTATAAAAATTTAGAATAATAAAAAATTTTAATCAATTTTTATATTATAATACTGAGATTTTTGAATATACTAAATAACTGTATATAATATTAATTCATATTCAATTGAACACTATCATTTAAATATAATAGAGATCGATGTTTTCCACCCAATACCCACATAAAAAGAGAATGTTTTTTTTTAAAATCTTTTTTTCCTTTGAAAGTAGGAGACAATGGGCCTGGACAATCTTATTAGGACCACAAGTAGATATTGAAGAAGGTGTCGACCCTACTTTCTTTATAAATATTAGGCTTATAGCCTGCGATGTGTGACCACACATATCATTAATCCTCTAGAGGTGATGAGTGGTTGCTTCTTCTTTGGACAATCATGCGTTTATGAAGGCTCTGAGCTGGATGATCTACTCTTCACTTACAACTTGGGTTCATGCCGGTGCCACTGACAGCGACAGTCGTAATAATCACAACCAATGAATTAAACAGTAAACACATTAATCTTGCTTCAAATCAGTGAACCAAATATTACTCCACCCAGCTCCTGTTACAACCTACAACCATGTTTGAGAATATGAGTAGCTCAACAGTTTTTATGACAATTATAATAAATATTATTTATTAAAAATTAATATTATTAATTTTTTTTTATGTCAATCACTCTCTATTAACGTGATTGCTATAAATAAAAATTTAAATCTTATCAATAACAAAATTCTTCTATTTTGTGAGAATTTTTCACTCGTTATATAAAAATTAAATCAGTGAAATATTTAAAAATATTTACCATTTTATTTTTAAAATTAATTATAAGTCATTAATACTAAACATGCTCTAAATAAGTGAACCGATTGATAAAAGAATATAATATAATGTTATATTCATTTATCATTGATTAGCAGAATTATATTTGTCACATATAATATAATGCTGTCAAGAATATACCTTTCCAAATAACTCCACAAAATAAAAGAAAAAGAGAAAGAGAAGAAAATCAAAGATGGGCATCAATTAAAACGTAAAGCGAAGCGAGGAGCCCAAAAGACGGATCCATAATTTTGCCTTGCAAAAAAAGGTTAAATTTTGAATAAAATTAGGCGGGTACTGTATTGTGCTGGACCAATCAGAAATTGCCAAACGGACAAACCCCTTACACCATCCCAACTCGGCAAAACAACAAGAAGAAACAATGAATCCACACCACAAGCTCGCTTTGCCTTCACATGCTTCTTAGAGAGTTCACGCGAAAACACGTTAGGGAAAGACAATGGATAATAATATTCGAATCCCCAAAGTTTATGTTTTTACAAGTAAAGGCGTGTTATTTCTATTAAATAAATCTCCAATTCTTTTCCATTTTGACCCGCAATATCAATATCCGTCATTTTACACACCAAAAGAATTTCATATAAATATAAAAGTTATGTAATAAATTGTCAAAATTAAAAATACTAGGGATCCGTGTATTATTATTCCGATAGCGAAGCTTAAGTGAATATTGAGCACCAGTCACTTGTGTTCGATAAAGTAGGAAAGTGTCGTTCTATTTATCCGTCCATATGAAACGACGTCGCTCCTCTCCTCAGTTGGCCTCCACTCTTCATTTTATTGCAGAGGGAAAGTGGGAAGTCAAAAGATTAGATGGATGATCTCTAGACGGAGGATTTTGAAATTTTCACTTAAATTTTGAAAAGACGCAAGTGATTGGGAGTGAGATAGGGCTTTGTTTTTAATGGCGGAGAACAAGAGCAGGTGGAACTGGGAGGTGAGTGGTTTTGAGCCGAGGAAGTCATCGTCGCCGTCGTTCGACCACGAGGAGCAGAGGCCTGCTGCACCGTTGGTTCGCCGCTACTCGATCTCCGCGGCGGTTTCGCCACAGTCTTCGGAGATTTCAAAGCAGACCCTATCCAATAAGGTCCAGCGATTGAAGGAGAAAATTAAGGTAATGTGCTTTGTTGAGCTTACTTATGATGTTTAGTGATTTAGTGATATGATCAGTTGGTGATTTGGTATTAATTGCAATATGTAAAACGATTACTGGTTTCAAGTGAGACAGTCAAGCTAAGAAGTTTTAAGTGAAGATTTGTTAAAAAGGTAACATCCCTACAATGTAGGAGTTTAGCTACTTTTGGTTATTTGTCAGAAAGTTTGAACGATTTTAGCAACCTGCAAGTTTTACTTGACAGATTAAAATAATTATAAAATCTATATTTGATTTCCATAGAATTATGTAAGTATTATTAAATGAGTTAAGAGGAAATGAATTTCCAAAACGTTTGGAATTTTTTATTGGTATGTTATAAAAAAGGAAAGTTCATTTTGTATTGTTGCTAAGTGAGTCAAATTCTAGTTTTTCCGATTTTAATTATGCTTAGGAATGAGCTCTCTTTGCTGTGAATGGGGTCTTAGGTTTAGTACTTTGCTAGATTGTTTGGCTTTGTCAGTGATGCATTTGTTATGTTGTTTTCAGGTTATGAATGAGTAGAGTAATTGGGTCTTATATTCTATTCTTTAAGGTTGTCTAAAACTGTCACTCAAAGCAAAAAGCATTGGTTGTTTATCCTTAAGACAATAATTTCCTGGGGACCAAGAATTTGTGCACTGCCTTCATTTAATATACATCAGTAAACTGAACAATTTCCTTTAAGGGTATTAGAGCAGGCTATCGGATGGGCAAAAGTGATTGTTCTTTTTTATAAGTTATATAGTTCAGAGAGAGCTCGAACGAATGCTAATGATGGGTTTGAACTCCACTATTCATGATTTCTTGAGGTGCAAAACCGCAGCATGGAATATTTGGAAGTTCTAAAAAACTAAGTTCCAATTGACTACTAAATGGCTAATTGTTTACAATCAACATGTATCATAACACTCTCCCTTCTTTAAGAGGAATTTAAGGAATCAATTTTGATTTTTTGTTTTGAGGCTCCAAGACCATAGTAGTGTATACAGGTTTGCTATTTTCCAGAATAGATACATTTGCAAATTGAATAAAAGATGAGTTCAATCTGAGTGCTAAAAGAAAATGGGGAGAGGTGATAAGAGCATACCACTGAACTTAAACCTTTTCCTTGCATATTAGGTCAAATGAGAGATGTCCCTGCCTTTTGTGAATTTTTTGGCCATTGCTGGAAGCTGGAACCACAAACCTGCTGTGTGATGTTCTGAAAATTCTTTTATGCAATTCTAGGTTACATTCATTGTCAAGGTAGATCAAGAGTTACACATGTCTAATGGAGACACTTTAGAACCTTTAAGTCCTTGGTGTTTTTCTTTAAAGATTATCCTTGTTTCATACGGTTGATTTCACTGTTAATTTGATGCAGATCATTTAGTTGTTTCATTTTTAATAATCCTTGTATTGCATCTTTTGGACAGCTAACGAAAGAAGATTACTTGGAATTGAGACAAGAAGCAAGTGATCTGCAGGAATACTCTAATGCAAAGCTTGACCGAGTTACACGTTATCTTGGTGTTCTTGCTGAGAAAACTCGTAAACTAGGTAAGTAATCAAGTGAGTTTTATGGCCCATGCTATAAATTTGTAATGTTACCGTTTGGAGGATTGTGTTTGGTTTAAGTTTTCCAATTGACTGAGAAAAACTTTTTTATGGGTAATACATTTGACACATATACAAGGACCCACTTTCCATAGACTGCTACAAAACCATTGTATTTTTTGTTAGAGGGCAATAGAATTATTATGGTCAATATCATTCTGTTATGAGATATTTGATTATATCTCACATTGTTGCTTTATCTTCTGCTTCTGTAGCTTATTGTTATTGGATTTAAATATCATGTAACTATGAATTTCAGATCAAGTTGCCCTTGAAACTGAAGCTAGAATATCTCCACTGGTCAACGAAAAGAAAAGATTGTTCAATGACTTGTTGACAGCCAAAGGTATTCACCATCTTGTTTAACCTTTCCAACCCTGATCTTACTCTCTTTATTTCAGACACACAACAGAGGAAAGACACATACTCATTACTCAAATGCTGTTTTTTCCCTCTTCTTTTGGTAGTCATTTAAACATTTCCATCACTGAGCTATTTCTGGCAGTTTTCTTTGAGAAACTAGATTATTCATTTCAGGAAACATAAAAGTATTTTGCCGTGCAAGACCATTATTTGAAGAAGAAGGTCCTTCTATTGTTGAATTTCCTGATGATTGCACTATCCGTGTCAACACTGGTAATGATGCCATCTCCAACCCCAAGAAGGATTTTGAATTTGATCACGTTTATGGACCTCATGTTGGACAAGGCAAGTTTGAGATTGTTTCTAAATTATTTTACATTATGAAACATTTTTCTTCTCTTTTTCCCTAGTCTTTCATTATCCGGTAGGTGAATCATTGAAATGCCATAAGAAATTTGGCTTATTGAGGTTCACCGTTTTTGTGCAGCTGAATTGTTCAGTGATGTTCAGCCATTTGTGCAATCAGCTTTGGATGGATATAATGTTTCTATATTTGCTTATGGACAAACTTACTCTGGAAAGACACACACGATGGTGTTCTCTCTCTCTCTCTCTCTCTCTCTCTCTCTGTCTGTCTAGTAATTGAACTGTATTCATTAACTACTCTTCAGCTTTAGTTTCATGGAAGATTCTTCTTTTGGTTTTCTTCTTTTTCTTTTCAAATGAACTGGCTACTTGGTCACCTGACTGATTGGTTCAAGTTGGTCCAACTGGCTGTTGGCCATTAATTGTTGGTGATTTTTGGCTCTTTTGGGCCCTTTTAATGTGTCACTTTACCATGTTCTTTCTAATTCCATGGTAAATTTCCTAGTGATTGCTCTGTTGACATGCTCTCGATTTGCTCAGGAAGGATCTAGCCATGATCGTGGTTTGTATGCTCGTTGTTTTGAGGAACTGTTTGATTTATCTAACTCAGATTCTACTTCAACTTCTCGATTCAGTTTCTCTGTTACAGTTTTTGAGCTCTACAATGAACAGGTTTGTTCATCTTTTAACTTACGTCTATTGCACTTTGGCCACCTTTTATTTGTTTTATGTTCTGGATTTTTAATTGTTGAATAATGACTTAAGGTATAACATCCTTGAAATGCTCTGATGCATGGTTCTGTCTTTGTTCTTATAGATAAGAGA
Organism: Trichilia minutiflora; assembly: GCA_035590515.1. Lineage (NCBI taxonomy): Eukaryota > Viridiplantae > Streptophyta > Magnoliopsida > Sapindales > Meliaceae > Trichilia > Trichilia minutiflora. Next base: position 7,925,466 of record JAVXUL010000020.1, read on the forward strand.
TTTGCTCTCAGAATCAGGGAACAGTTTAGCAAAAATTTGCTTGGGATCTCCAGAATCTTTTATAGAACTTGTACAGGAAAGAGTTGGTAACCCATTGGAGTACTCTAAACTGTTGAAATCTGCATTGCAGAATAGGGGAAATGATGTTTCAAAATTCAATGTTTCTCATTTGTACGAACTCAATCCAACTTTCTCTCTCACTGTGCTCTCTCTCTCTCTTCATGATATTTCTTTTTGCTCTTTATGCTTGACCCACTTCCTACAGTTATGAACATTCTTTGAGATAAATTAGATTTTGATTAAAATTGAATATATGCCCTATTTTGATATCTTTAAGCAAGGTTCCCGTACATTACTGAAAAAAGAGTACCAAGTTTAACTTGTAAAAGTTGTTTCCAACATACATGTTGTAGAATCATTCCTGAATTGCCTTGTCAAAACATTCTAGAAACTCCCACTCTGTTAATGAATACACTAGGTGTCATTGCACACATTTTATATCCATATCCTTGGTTGTTTGTATTGATTTGTTGACCTCCTTTTAGTCACATGTTGTACCTAAATTCTGTTTTATCTCCTCTATTGATGCATTCGTTAATAATTTCCTTCCCCCTACCCAAATCTAAAAAGTACTTACTGTAAAGTTCAAAACATTTTCTACTAATGGAACTAACATTGTTTAAGAGAATATTTTTGCCCTAGTGTATTTAAATGTTGTGAAAAATATATGCACGATGATGGCTCTGATAGGTGTTGTCTAATTCATTTGTGTGAATTTCTTTTCTGGTTTTCCAGGATTATTATGGTACACATATATTATAACAATTTGATTACTGGAGAAAACTTGTATAGTAAGCTTTCTCTCGTTGACTTGGCTGGAAGTGAAGGTTTAATTGCGGAAGATGATAGCGGGGAACGTGTGACGGATTTGCTACATGTCATGAAATCACTTTCAGCGTATGCTATGTTAATCTTTTCCTTTTCATTTATTTATTGTTCTTCCATGGTGCAATGCCAGGGCACATATATATATATATATTTTTAAACTTCATTCTATGTGTTTCGTGGCTCTACGTGGTTTGCTGTCTTTTTGTTAAGTAAATAAGTTCTTTGTTCTCAATTGCAAACTAGGTGCTATGTTCTTCGGGTAAATAACAGCTTGATAATTATAAACACATTAATACCCAGTCTTTGTTTGTGGGAACTAGGCTGCATTTTTTATTATTTATATATTTTTTGCATTGATTGTCATAGTAGTATGACTAGCAGCAACATTCTGGTGTTTTCCGAATTGGTCCCTGTGATTGTCTGCTGTTTCTTATTGCATTTTATGTTTAACTTTGTAGGTTGGGAGATGTTTTGTCTTCTTTGACTTCAAGAAAGGATATTGTGCCTTATGATAACTCGATGCTGACCAAAGTGCTTGCGGACTCTCTGGGTATCATATTCTATTTATTTGCATGAGTTTTGGTGAGACCAAATGATGGGCAGAATTTTGAGAGTAATCAAAGAATAATTATTGTGGAAAGTGGAATAAATTCTGTTTGGTTATCAGAAATGATTGACAAACTAGGATTCCCTTATACTGGTTTCCCTACTCCCAAAAGAGGCCAAAGGTGCTCTTTCATGCTCTTAGTTCTGAGCAAAACTCCCTTTTGATGTTGAAGGAGAAGGAAATAATATGAAATTCTATAGAAGCTATTAATACTTGTTGTCATTATCTGCTATAGCAGAGATGACTGCCATTTTGTTTTTGTTTCAAAATGTGCTTATTTCAAAGGAATTGATTTTTGTTGAGTGATACTGACTCTGTCAGAGGGAGAGAGAGATTGAGGTTCTCTATGAGTATAGAGGCGGTTATAAAAGACGATAAAAAGGTGGACTTGTACAATTCTATTAGAAGCATCCACTATGTTGTATGAAGATATTGAATACAAAACATTTTGCCTTTTTTCTACTAGGCATTACTATGACTTAGTATCATATTGTTGTTTGGGTGATGCATTATTATGAACTTACCTGCTAAGTTTTACCAAGAAAGAGAATATAGAACATTCTGACTTTTTCCTGTGATACATTAAATGAAATTAATATTTTGTTATGAACTTATGAAATTAATATTGTGAGATTTCCTGCATAATATTCCAGCACCCTTGCTATTTTCCTGGCTGTCAATTTTTCGTTTTTTCTCATGATCCATCTTTGTATACCTTATTTCTTTCTTTTCCTTTTCAATTTTCTTTCACGGAAAATACTAAATTTCAAACTCTTTACCACACATATTTTAATGACTTATATTTTCTGTAGGGGAAAGCTCAAAAACTTTGATGATAGTTAATGTATGTCCAAATGCCAGAAATTTGCCTGAGACACTGTCATCTCTAAATTTCTCTGCTAGAGCTCGTAATGCTATTCTAAGCCTTGGAAATCGAGATACAATTAAGAAATGGAGGGACACTGTGAGTTCAAAGTTTTTCTTTTAGATGCTATTACAGTGCATTATCTTCTACTTTCAACTTGTAATAACTTATATTTGGTGAACTAAATGCATTGATGGTATGACACCTATGTGTAAAAGACTCTTATCTGATCACTACTAAATAAATTTTTGATTACTGGAATTGCTGATTTGGTGGAAATGGTAATGGCAAGGATCTTGCTTTGATGAGAGAAAGAGGGGCTGAAAAAAAAAAGAAGAAGACACAAACAAATAGGGAAGCACTTTTGTACACTACAGTCAATGAATAGTTTTGAGGCTCCCTTTGGTTATGCTTTTTTCTAATTACTTGATTGAATTTTTATTTCACCATATTTTATGTGTTGAAATCCTTTTACTTCAACTATAACTTGTGGTTAATGTTTTGCAAGTTGTGTTGGTATAATGCACAGGTGTAAGCACTGCAACAAACTAAAATTTTTCTTTGTTTGTGATGGTTCTTCCAGGCAAATGATGCTCGTAAGGAGTTGCATGACAGGGAAAAGGAAATCCAAGATCTTAAACAAGAGGTTCTGGGACTAAAACAAGCACTTAGAGAAGCAAATGATCAATGTGTCCTGCTGTATAATGAAGTGCAGAAAGCTTGGAAAGTGTCATTTACATTACAGTCAGATTTAAAGGTTCTGTAACCGAGTTTGTATAGTTTTCCAATTCTGCAAAAAGTAGCATGTACTTGGGACGTTTGGCATTGTTTTCCAATTTCTTATATTTTGTTGCCCTTTGTGCTGAAGACTTTTTAGTATCCGATTGATAGTGTTCATACCAAGGCAATGATTTCTGCTAGATTGCATTATGTAGTGAATATCTCCTCTCTTAATGATTAATTTTTCACTTTTTTTTTAATTGTTTGAGTTGTACATTATTGGCATGGGACTTGCAAAGGTGATACTTTATTTCCTTTGTGTTTTTTATTGTTGTTATTTTTTTGTGTCTCTATTGGCATTCGTGCTGTGCATTTGTTGTAAAATGTTATAATAGTTTCATTTCCAATAATCATCTTGCTGAGCTGTCTTGTTAATTTTTTGTGATGCAGTCAGAGAATTTTATGCTTACAGACAAGCATAAGATAGAGAAGGAACAAAATGCTCAGCTCAGAAATCAGGTAGCTCAACTATTACAGTTGGAACAGGAGCAAAAGGTGCAGATTCAACAAAGAGATTCCACAATTCAGACGTTGCAGGTTGGTCTTGTTTACTTTCTTTGCCTATCCACATATATATGGAAAAACAGAAAAGTTCACGTGCTCTAACGTCGAGGTTCATTTTAGTTCTTGTTATTTTTCCGGTTCTTGCTTTAGAATGTTTGTGCATTTTGATGTGTATCATTGCAATGTCTATGAACATATTTCCATCCCTATACATGTGATATACACTTCATTGGTTAGGGTGATTGGCTGTCATATACAGCAACCCTTGCATGCTAAAGGAGTAAACACAGTGGTTGATGGCTCTACAAATCAACTGCTTGCTTTATACTTCTGATGTTTTTCTTTGTTTTCGAATCATATTGTTTGATATGCTTTAGACAGAATTTGTTATCAACAGCCAATCTATCACAAAGGCAATAATATCCTAGAATTTGTTATTTTATTACTTTTATTTTGTCTATGTGAAAAATAATAAACTAAACTTGTTTTATTGACTTGCATTTTAATTAAGTACAAAGCACGCCTTTATATAATCTTCTAAACAACAAATCATAATAATGCTAGTTAAACAAAAAATTATAGCAATGCTAATTAAACAAGAAATAATAGTAATCCTAACTAAACAAGAAATAAAGTATAGTAATATTAAACACAAAAAATAGTCAATAACACTAATAAGACTTTCCTATTATATTTCTAGCACTACTACTCAAACTCAAGATAGGTAGTAAACTTGAGTTTACCTATCTTGAGTATGTAGTTGAGATATCTTTGCAGCACGTATTACAAACCATGGATTTCAAGTCTTTTGCCAATCATTTTCAGTGTACTCTGATCCTACATGTGCAGCAGAAGCAATGGCCAAAGTGGATGTGATCTTAGAAGTCTGAAACTTAAGAAACTCTGCAAACTCAACTTCAAGATTTTCTGCAGGGGTCCCTCCTAAATTAGCTTGTGCTATAGAAACTGCAATAGGAGACTTAGTTTGAACAGTATTTGCTGCTTGCTGTGGATGACCCAATTTCTGGTGATAGGAGCAGTAGGGCTTACCATCCTGTCTATGTTCTTAACCTCCAGCCTATCCACCTTAGCATGTGGGAGGTGCAGGAGTAGGCTTAGTGACCAAAGCAGTGTGGTCAGTCTAGATAAGATTAGGGCTATCAAAGGATGTAGCTTGTTTGAGATACGCCTCCACATCAAGTGTAGGAATGGTGGGCTTGCTCAGAATTGATGATCGAAGTGTGTCATACTTTGAACATAAACTGAACAATAAAAGAACCATGAATAGATGATCACACTACCATTTTCAATGTCTTCAGAAAAAGGAAACGATGAACCGAAGTCGTTGATGCTAGATTGCATATGTCCACAATAAGTATGAATGGAGCTATCACTCTCTTGATGCTGAAACAATCTACTAATGACGTCATAAGTATGGTTTATGTTAGTATATATACTAGTTAGCCTCGTCCAAAAAGTGCAAAATGTTTTGTATGCCTGAACCTTGGAAGTCAAAGATGTATAAATTGAATTTCAGAGAATGGAAATCAGTTATGCATCGACTTTCCTCCATGTTTGGCGTTGACCCTTAGGATTGCAGTATATTCAATTGTCAAATTATCCTCAAGACCCTAACCGAGAAACCAAATTTTCATAACAGTTGACCATGTTCGATAATTATGACTACCCATCAACTTCTTTGAAGTAATTGTTAGAACAAACATGACCATTGGAGTAACTAGCCTTTGTTGTCACAGAATGGATTGAGTCTAAACTAGGTGTAGGCATATGTGGTTTGGATTGGTTTGAGATAAAATTTCAAACTGAACCGCATATTGCGGTTTGAAAATAAATAAATCCAATCCAATTCATTAACATATTACAAACCAATTCAAATCAAACTAAAAAGTGCAGTCAAACTACAAAGTGCAGTTTAAAGTGGTTTGGATTCGCGGTTTGGACTATATTATAAAATTAAAGATATAATAATTGATTATTATCAATTCTATAATCTCTTGTTAACATTCAAGAGTAAGTTTTGTGAATAATTTTTTTTTAACCCATCTGTGAATAATTTTTCTTTATTAATTATTATTATATGGAAGATATGAAGATAAATCATATGTAATTTGAGGTGATAAATAAATAATAATAAAAATTTTATAAGATAATATTAAGCAGTTAGATTTGAGGTTTCACGGTTTGGAATTGATTCAATTTACAATCTAAACTGCGAATAGCGGTTTAAAAAATATCAATTCGTAAGTCGATCCACAAGTTTTTCAAACCGATCCAAACTGTCAATTTTAGAAGTTTGGATTGGATCGATTTAAAATGCTCACCTCTAGACTCTAAACCACCTAACAACCTAGCTAAGGTTTCATTGGTCGGCGATAGGTGATAGTTGGATCTAGGAGATCTCAGGTTGAGGAAGTTGTTGGTGACAAATAGTTGTAAGTCGCAGTGATTAATTGGAAAGTTGAAAGATGGTTGTGGATTCGCGGGAATTCGGTTCTTGATTTAAATGAATGGCGAGGCAATTGACAGTGAAAGATGCTTGGGTCTTGTTTGCCATCTTCGAGGTAAACAAGGGTCTCAGAACGATGGGTGGTGTCCAATGACATTAGCTGGGGTTTTGCAGCAGATAGTGAGTTTTCGATCTCCTCTTAGTGACGTTCCTGACATCGTATCGTATGTGATGAAGAATCCTCATGGTTTGTTCATCTTCTACTTTTGAGTTGAACTAGAGTCCCAGAATACGGACAATGATGCTTGGCTGTGGCGGCTAGGGTTTCATAGCAGACGTGAGTTTTTGGTCTCCCCTTGGTAGGGTTCTTGGCATTGTATGCAGTGAAGAATCCTCAGGGTTTGTTCGTTGTCTTCTTTTGAGTTGAACCAGTCTCTTAGAATGACATCTGGTGACAATTGACTGCAGTTATTTATTTATTTTTTCTTAATTGCTAACTTGACTCTTGAACCTGTTCTGGTACCATGTGAAAAATAGTAAACTAAACTTGTTTTATTGACTTGCACTTTAATTAAGTCAAAGCACTCCTTTATATAAGCTTCTAAAATAATCCTAATTCTAGTTAAACAAGAAATAATACTAATTTTAGTGAAATAAGAAATAATGGTAATCCTAATTAAGCAAGAAATAACCTATAGTAATATTAGACACACACACACACAAAAACAAACAAACAAAAGTCAATAACACTAATATGACTCTTCTATTATATTTCTAACAGCCTATATTTTATACCTAAGTGTATCTGTAACTGTTGTAATGTTCTTCATAAAGTTTACTCTTGAGCACCCTGTTTCATTTAATTTTGATGTTTGAAACTTTATAAACTTTGAAGAGAATAGGAAATGCCTTGAGTATTACTCTAAATGATCAGCTGTAGGTGACCAAGCCTCCATAGGGAAATTCCTTTTTGTCGGTGGATGACTAAATTCTATTAATCTTATTTGGCAACGTCCAACTGGCATAGTCTTTTAAAGCACTAGAATATTGGCTCAACTAAATCTCTGATTAGGAGCTTTCTCCACTATTGGTATAAACAAATCAGTCTCCTACGTCCCTGCTTCGCTATTCTTGTAAATTTTGTGCTGTATACCATTGTATGGAGTAGACCTTGCCGTGCATTGAGTATGAAGATGTGATAGAACAAATCCTTTCTGGGTAAGACAAGATATTGCGGGAAAAAGTCTTTCGTTTTAGTTTGATGTACATTTTTATAACTTTATTGTAGTTTTACAGCCATGAAAAGTCAGTGGTATTATATATTATTGACTTGAAGGATTTGACTTGAAATGGAGTGTTAACTTTCAATCATTCATTTATTTTAATCGAATCACTCAAAGAGTAACGGAGTTGGCAATCTTAGATTCCTCCTTTTGGTTTTAATTAATTCTGCCCCTCTGAACCATAAGATTCGGATATATACGTAACTTGAGAGCCAGATGCTAATCTTTAAGTTAAAATATCCCAAACCTCAGTAAATGTGTTTTGTTGAGGTTCATTTGATTCTATGCTATGGAAATAATTTATGTTTTCTTTGTTATTAGCTTCTTTGCATGTTATATTATTATGGCAGTTAATTTTTTGTTATGCAATTGTTATCTAATACAAGCTCCAGGAAGAGTGTACAACACATCGAGTGCAGAATTTGTTTATTGATGAATCATGGCTGCTTACTGTCGTACTATTTAAATTTCCCATTCTCATTTTTTAATTGTTTGAGCTTTTTCTGCATGAAATGTATGTATTTTTTAGTATAGTGATGACAAATCTGTGTTGTTCTATTGTTAACTTTCATCAATTTAAGATTGCTACACTTCTTGCTTCTGTTTATTCTGATCAAAAAATTTCTTTTATACATAGTTGCATCATAATGTTGATATTGTCTATTTTGAATTTCTCATGTAGGCCAAGGTTAAAAGCATTGAATCTCAGGTCAATGAAGCTCTTCATTCTAGCGAAGTCAGGCCAAAATTCGGCTCAGAGCCAAGTAATTCTGTTTCAGCAATTTGTAACACAACTGGGGATGGCATGGATTCTTCAGCCGTAACCAGGAAACTCGAGGAAGAACTCAAAAAACGTGATGCCCTGATTGAGGTCTGCAACATTTTATTGTTCATTTTTAGGCATTGAGGTGTGGGAATCTGTTGTTTTGACCTTGCTGTTGTCTGTTGCATTCAACTTGAATAGGTTTACGATACTGTTTTTGGATATATAAAGTTGTATAGTTTCTTTTCCTCCATGTACGGAATTATTATTTGAAATTGAATTGATGAGACCTCTATAAACAATGTGCGTCAGGATTGAATCACTGAGTACTTGGTAACAACTATGAGAAACAATTTGTGTGCTCAATGATCCTGAATTATGAATCCTGAGGAGGAAAAAGAGTACGGAATTACGACTGTTGCACATTCATGCAAATTATAGATTTAACAACTGTAGGTGGTAAGGTAAGATAAATTTGGCTGAAAATGTTTTGGTTTTAGGTGACAAAGACTATTGTTGTTATAACAAGGGTTTAATATGGCTTCAGTTAAAATGTAACGCAGAGGGATGACGCCAATGTGGATTTATAGGTGGTCGGAAGGTTGTGTCCCAGCAAGTTTTTGAAAATATTGTCACACAAGGAAGTGGTCATAACACTGAATATCTGAATATGGATCTAACAAATTAAAATTTGCTTGATATCATTGACCTGTTACCAGAATCACAAATAGTCAAGAAATTTGAGATAAATTGTATAGTTATGAAGATGTTACTCAGATTATCAGTAAAGCTGATGAGGTATGAAGATAATTTAATAACCCATAAATGCGAAAAAGGAAGAACAAAAATGGATGTGATCTTCCTCTAGTGGATCCAGCCATACTTTATCTTCATTATATCATTGGTTGGTGGGGGTTGATTTCTAACAACATTCCTATGTCCTGATGGCTTTTGCATGTGTATTTATTATATACTTATGAATACATCTTTTGAATGATTGAATCCCTTACAAAGTTCAAAAATGACTTGCTCCTTCAGTATGTTTTCATCTTACTGGACTATTTGATTCGTTTCTTGTGCAGAGGTTGCATGAAGAAAATGAGAAATTGTTTGATAGATTAACAGAGAAAGCATCTATGACTAATTCGCCCCAGGTAGTTTTTTCTTCCTCATGACGGTGTAACAGATGCTTCTGTTCTTTGTCTAAAAGTCAAATTTCTACCTTTATTGTCTTTCTCTTCAGCTATCAAGTCCATTATCAAAAGGATCGGGAAATGCCCGGCCACAGGACTTGGCAAGGTGTGTTTTTCAGTTCAGTTTGATAGTTGTTGTGGTTGTTCTGTGAGTTTCTTTTCTTGGAACCTTATTAATTGATTATGGAACTCCTTTTGTGATTTGTGATTGTTTTTGGACAGGAATGATAATAAAAATAAAGGCCGTCCTACAGATGTTACTTCTTTGGCATTATCTGCAGATAAGACTGAGGGCACAGGGGCTTTGGTTAAATCAGGTTCTGTGACAGTTAAAACTACTCCAGCGGGAGAGTATCTTACTGCTGCACTTAATGACTTTGATCCTGAGCAATATGACAGCCTTGCTACCGTTTCAGATGGAGCAAACAAACTTCTGATGCTGGTATGTTTAGTAATTTTCTTTTCTTTTTTTTTTTTCTCAGGACTGGAATTGTCCTGTCTCATTATGTTCTGTGTTCAACTTATGATCTATAATGGTGTTATAGTGTGTGGTCTGTTTTAAAATTGCAGAACAGAGTCCTTCCAAATTACCATTATGAATGGAATTACGGAGAACTATACTTAAATTGGTATTTCCTGTAATTAATATCTTAAGATTTTCAAGTTTCTTAGTCTTCCATTAATGATTAATTTCTATAAAATTATTGAAAATAGTCAACTTGGGCAAGCTATAAATATGAGGATTTAGTAAGAAGGAAGGTGCCTTTAGCACTTGAAGATGTATCTTATTTTAATCAATTGAAAATATTGCAACTTCCTCAGCATTATTGTTAGGAAAGGTTTAGACATTGCATCACCTCTTTATATTTTTAAACTCAGGCCATGATTTTCCTGGATAATTGCCCTGCAATTTTGTACTTTGACCGTGGTATTTGATTTTTGTGGCTGTTCTGCCACTGTATGGATGTTTGCTTAATGTCAGTTTCACTGTATGTGCTATTATGTCTGTTGCTTGTGGGCTGAAATTTTTTCAAAGTATCTAGAGTTTTCTACCAATGTGTTAGGAGCACTTATGCTAAATTAATGACAGTTATCCGTTCTCTTTCTCTCCCCCTCCCTCTCCCACAATCTACCAAACACATCAAGAAGAAAAAGATTAAGGAAAAAAAGAGGCAGAGCATGAATGTTTAAAATAATTGTCCAATTTATGCAGGTCTTGGCAGCAGTTATTAAAGCAGGTGCTTCTAGAGAGCATGAAATACTGGCTGAAATTAGAGATGCTGTTTTCTCTTTTATCCGTAAAATGGAACCAAAGAGGGTGATGGACACCATGCTTGTTTCCCGTGTCAGAATTTTGTATATAAGGTCTTTGCTTGCTAGATCACCTGAGCTGCAGTCCATAAAGGTAGTTTTACTTAAGATGTTACATATATATCAGTTTCTTTGCTGCTTTTATTGTTTAGATCACTGCATATTTCTTTCAAGTTTGTAGGTCTCGCCCGTTGAATGCTTTCTGGAAAAGGCTAATACTGGACGGAGCAGAAGCTCCAGCCGAAGTAGCAGCCCTGGAAGATCTCCTGTTCGTTATGTTGATGAGCAGATTCAGGGCTTTAAAATAAACATAAAGCCAGAAAAAAAGTCCAAGTTATCATCTGTGGTTTTAAGGATACGAGGAATTGATCAGGTATTTTTCATCATGTCCACTTGCTCTTTCCTCTCACTTTCCCTTGTTTTGTTTTTGATTTTTTGGTTTTGTTTGAGCTTTCCGTTGGATGTCATGCAAAGGCAGAGAGAAGTTTTTTTTTTTAATCTCAGTTTTTATTTTTTATTCTACTTGCATTTCTTATCTTCACTGCCTTTGCTTACCCTCCATTGGCACGTATGTATGCAATATTATCTTAGATATTTTCGTCTTGTAATGTACTGAAAAATTTCTTATACAAGACTGTGAACCCAATCTACAGGATACTTGGAGGCAACAGGTTACTGGTGGAAAGCTAAGGGAAATTCAAGAGGAAGCCAAAAGTTTTGCAATAGGGAACAAGGCACTTGCCGCCCTTTTTGTTCACACCCCGGCTGGAGAGCTGCAACGGCAAATTAGGTCCTGGCTTGCAGAAAACTTTGAGTTTCTTTCTGTTACAGGAGATGATGCATCAGGAGGTACCACCGGTCAATTAGAACTTCTTTCAACTGCAATTATGGATGGTTGGATGGCTGGACTAGGTGCTGCTCTGCCTCCAAGTACTGATGCACTTGGCCAGCTCTTATCCGAGTATGCAAAGAGGGTCTATAGTTCCCAGTTGCAGCACTTAAAGGTGTGTGCTAGTCATTGGTAAGATCTTTCCTTTCGGTATCCCTTCTGTATGAACAACTAGAAGGCTCTACACTATCATAAGTGGAGTGTGGATTAAGAAAACGAAGCTTTTACCATTAGATTTTAACAGCCAATTCATTTCCTTTCCAGTAATATCTTTTCACCATATTGGATTTAAATGTGCTGTTCTAAGCAGATGGATCTGCTTTTTCCTATATCAAGATGTTAATTTCTTGTTGCATAAATTCCCTCATATTGGCACCTGTGTAAATTGTTGGTTGCATCACTAATCTTGGATGAAAGCTGGCCAGATTCATTCAATCGGTTCTTCTTCTTTTTCTCTTCTGACTAGTTGCTGGCTTTAATTTCTAAAGATTCAAGTTTTTCGTATCATGATTTTATTTGTGAAGTTACTGCTTGTTACTTAATTGAAGTGTTGCTGTGTTTATGGTAATATTCCTTTAAAAATGGCATTTTATCTTCGTGTTTTGCAAGTGCTTCCTTTTCACCTGGTAACTTTTAAGGATAATGTTAACTGATCCAGTAGTTCTGATTTATGAAAATTTGAACAGAAAACTTGATTTGTTTAGGTGGGACTTCACCTAATTTATGATTATAATAGATTGGAACTTCTTCAATCTGCTGCTCTAGGAGTAGGATGCCTTGACTACTTCAAGAGAGCTCTGTACCATGCTCTATTATGTATCTGCTGCATCTGTAATGTCTGGCTATGCCAAGAAATATTTTCTGGATGTTGTTAAAGTGTGGAGGGCTCGTGTGTGTGTGTGTGTGTTTTTAAATTTTTTCTTAAATAATCAGAAAGTAGGATGGACAATTCTTTCACTCTCTCTGATTTTGTTTTATTACATATACTTTGAACAAGTCTAGTTGTCCACCATGTAATTTTTTTTTTCTCGGTTCAATGAACATTGAACATATTGCTAATATTCAGTTTTTTTATTAGGATATTGCTGGCACCTTGGCAACAGAAGCAGCAGAAGATGCATCACAAGTGGGGAAGCTGCGGTCGGCTCTTGAGTCTGTGGATCACAAAAGAAGAAAGGTTGCCATTCTTATTTAGCCATCATATTTGTCTCTACAACTTTTTTCTTTCCCTTGGATTGGATTGGGATTGTTAAATATATTACCATATATTATATAATACAGTTACATATGCTGTTCTTGGAACTAATTGTTTTGTGTAACCAGATTTTGCAACAAATGAGAAGTGATGCAGCCTTACTAACATTGGAAGATGGTGGTTCGCCTATTCAAAATCCATCTACTGCAGCTGAAGATACAAGATTAGCATCTCTGATTTCTTTGGATGTCATATTGAAACAAGTGCAGGTTTTCTACTTTGTGAAACTACTATGTTCTTTTCAATCATATTCTAATAGAAAAATAAACAAGGAACATTATAATTTGTACAGGATATAGTGAGACAGTCTTCTGGAAACACTTTGAGTAGAAGTAAAAAGAAAGCAATGCTTGCATCCCTTGATGAACTCACGGAGCAGATGCCTTCACTTCTTGATATTGATCAACCTTGTGCCCACAGGCAAATTGCAGATGCTCGTCATGTAGTTGAGGTACATAGCTGTTTTTATTATTTATTATATTTATTTGTTGTTTGTGGGTATGAATCAGAGGTTTTTGTATTGTATGGTGGTTGGCCATTGGCTTCAAAATATACAGAGATCCTCTCTACCACTACCAGGGTATCACTAATTCAGCCATTAGATTATAGGACATCCACGACATCCCTACATGTGGCACAACTATGGTCCTAACAATTAATGCTCAAAAATCATTTTTATATCGACTATATTTTCTGTCAAATCAAAAGAAGGCAAGAAAAAGCTAATTAGGTTAAATCTGCTTTTGATTTTAATGCATCTGGTCAACTAATTTTCATTATCGCTGCAGTCAGTGCAAGAAGAAGATGACCATGTTCTAGAAACATCACATGTTCGCAAACCATCTGCAGATTTGGGGTTCAGTACGGAAACTCATGTGGCCCAGTGGAACGTTTTGCAATTTAATACAGGTTCAACAACACCTTTTATCATCAAGTGCGGAGCAAACTCAAATTCTGAACTGGTTGTTAAAGCAGATGCCCGTGTTCAAGAACCAAAAGGAGGTGAAATTGTCAGGGTTGTACCAAAACCATCAGTCTTGGAAAATCTGAGCTTGGAAGAGATGAAACAAGTATTATCTCAGCTCCCTGAGGCACTGAACTTACTTGCCTTAGCAAGAACTGCAGATGGAACCCGTGCTCGTTATTCTAGATTGTACAGGACTTTGGCCATGAAGGTTCCATCACTCGGGGATCTAGTTGGCCAGCTTGAAAAGGGCGGAGTGCTTAAAGACGTGAAGTCATGAAATCCAGAATATGTACAGGGAATGTTGTTGCCTTACCATTTTTGCTGGTCTCTGTTTATTTCTTTGAGGGGGCGTTTCGTTTGAACTGTGGCATTGTAATTTATTTTCCAAAAAAGTAACCTCCGTATGCTAAACGTGTGTTGGTTTGCCTTCTCATATTAGATTCCTTGAAATTGCAATGGAAGCCGGATGTCATTTTTTTTAATAATTATTAGAAGGAAATAACTCAAATTTCTTCCTAATCCGATGCAGCGGATTTGAATAATAGAATTTCTGTACCATGTCATCTTTAACTTATAACACGATATTAGTTGGTCACTATTCCTCCAGCAATTTAATAAAGTATTATTATGTATATATTTATTTTTTAAAACTATTCGAATTAATTATCATAGTAAATATATACATAAAATCATATCACTAAGAATTGTATTAATTGTGATTGCGTGTAGTTTATGGAAACATGTCCTGTAATTAATTAATTATTAATTACTAATTATTAGTAAATACGCGTTCCTTTTTGAGTTTTTCTGCCAAAGCTTTATACTCCATTGCATTGTTGTTTGTCGTTTACTACATTTTTTTCAAGTTATCCGGACAAAAACAGATTATAACATTTTCTCATATAATCTACACGAAAACAGGAACTCACTCATCTGTTGTCAATGCAACAAGCCGAATTCGTCTTTGAAACAAAATTCTATGTTTTCAAACAGGTTACTTGCATATAATTTCCCAATAATATTTTTCAAGACAAGTTAAATTCATTTGATGCTCTTTATCTCGAACTCCATTTTTCTCTTGTCCAATACATTTCAATGTGTCAAGATTACTATCTAATTTCCCCGTCATTGTTCAGCACATTTTCAGGGCCTCTCAAGTCGCTCAACGGTTCTTTCTCGCATTTTAATGTTCATGATCACCTATGCGTATCTGAACAAATACGAAGCTTTATGAGAAAGTCAATGAAAATCAGAAAAAAATATCTTCATTTTATTCTCACACACTATACATGTAGTCTACGTGTTTTATATACATGGTGCCTTTAACACTAACAAACTAAGTGCCATCTTATCTAACTAACAAGCAGTAATTAAGTCTAATTATCTAACTAATACTAAAAATAGTTATGTAATCGTCCTTAAACAAATAGCATCAATTAACTTCTTTATCTTCATTCAAGCAGCATCTTCATGATCTTCCAGGCATCATCTTTATCATCCCCCTCAAGTTGGAGCTAGGTGAAAATCCACCATGCCCAACTTGGATAAAAGTTGAAAAAACATAGGAGCTGCAAGGGATTCGGTTAGAACATCTGCTCGTTGTGCTGTAGAAGGTACATGTTGAGGATGAATAAATCGAGCTTTGAATTGATCACGAACAACATGGCAATCAATCTCAAGGTGTTTGGTTCTTTCGTGGAAGACTGGATTGGCAGCAATGTGGAGGGCTGCTTTATTGTCACACCAAAGTGGAATGGGAAGTGGTAATTGGATCTGAAAATCAAGAAGAATATATGAAATCCATTTTAGTTCACACACTGTGGCTGCCATGCTGCGATATTCTGCTTCAGCTGAACTCCTGGAGACAGTGTGCTGTTTTTTTGTTTTCCATGAGATTAGTGAATCACCCAAGAAAACACAGTAACCTGTTAAGGATCGTCTGGTGTCTAGGCAAGAAGCCCAGTCAGAGTCACAGAAACTTTGTAGTTGAAATGAAGGTAGAGCAGAATAAAACAATCCTTTTGAAGGACATGACTTCAAATATCTGAGGACATGGATTGCTGCCTGCCAGTGAGTGTCATGAGGGTTGCTCATAAATTGACTGAGTTGCTGGGTGGCATATGTGAGATCTGGTCTTGTGAAATTCAAGTATAAAAGTCTGCCCACCAATCTTCTGTATTGATCTGGATTGGACAGAGGCTTACCATTGATTGCAGAAAACTTGTGCCCTTTTGGAAGTGGTGTTAATGCAGGTTTAGTGCCAAGAAGACCAGTATCCTTCAATATATCCAGAGCATATTTTCTTTGATTGAGATATGTTCCTGATGAAGTTCTGGCTATTTCAATGCCCAAAAAATATTGTGCTAAGCCAAGGTCTTTGATGGTGAATTGAGCATGAAGAAATGACTTAACTTGCTGTATTGATGACTCATCATTTCCTGTAAGCAGAACATCATCAACATAGACTAGTAGTGCCAAGAAGGACTGTGCATCTGATTTTATAAACAGGCATGAATCATGAGATGATTGAGTAAAACCATATGCAACCAACTGAGCAGAAAACTCCTGATTCCATTCCCTGGATGCCTGTTTTAATCCATAGAGAGATTTCAGCAATTTACACACTTGACCTGGTTTTGCTTTGTTGTATCCTTCTGGTGGCAGGAGGTACACTTCCTCATGTAGAGATCCATGTAAGAATGCATTATTAATGTCTAATTGATGCAATGGCCAAGCTTTTGCTGTAGCAATAGCAATGAAAATTCTGACTGTTACAAGTTTGGCTACTGGAGAAAATAATTCAAAATAATCCACACCCTGAACTTGGTTAAATCCTTTGGCCACAAGCCTGGCTTTATATCTATCTACTGTGCCATCTGGTTTACACTTCACTTTGTAAACCCATTTAGAACCTATTGCCCTTTTTCCTTTAGGTAATTCTGTAAGTACCCAGGTATGGTTTGATTCAAGAGCAGCCAATTCTGTATTCATAGCCTTTATCCAATTCGGATCTGTGCATGCTTGTTTGTAAGAATAGGGTTCCTGTATAGCTGACACATTTGCTAAAAAATGTATGTATAAAGAAGATATGTTAGGATTTGTAAGAAAAGGAAATGTCGGTGGGATATATTGTGTACCTTTGGAACCTGCAAGCTGCTGAAGTTCTGAGTTGTACAAGTTGCAGGAAGGAGAGGTAACTGTATGAACAAAGTCTTTGAGCCAAAGAGGTTTGGTTTTATGCCTAGTACTTCTCTTGGGAACAGGAGAAACTGTGTGATTATTACATAAGGTTTCAGGTTCAGATGAAAAATTGGAATCTGTTTCTTGTTGCAGTGAATCATTTTTATTTTCTGCAGATGAATTGTCTATGATTTCAGAAGGATGAAAACCTGATGTATGGTTCTGTTCTTCTTCTATAATGGGAACAATGGGTAAAGGTGTACTAGTAGATGCAGTAGGTACAAAAGGAAAGCAATGTTCATGAAATATCACATCCCTTGAGACAATGATTTTATGAGAATGTAGATCATACAACTTATAAGCTTTCTGACCTATGGAGTAACCAATAAAAATGCATTTGATGGCTCTTGGTGCAAATTTATCCTTGTGAGGGATGTTATTGGTAGTGTAGCAAAGACAACCAAAACATTTTAAGTGATCATACTTGGGCATTTTTCCATGTAGCATCTCATAAGGTGTTTTCCAATTTAAAGTGACAGTGGGTAATCTATTTATGATATGTGTTGCCATGAGCACTGCTTCTCCCCAGAATTTTTTTGGTAGTTGGGACTGGAACATAAGGGCTCTAGCTATTTCTAACAGCTGTTTGTGTTTTCTTTCTACCACACCATTCTGTTATGGTGTGTAGGACTAGGGGCAAGATCTTTGATGCAGAATTCCTTTTTCTGCAAGTAATGTCTGAAAGTTGGTATTGATGAATTCAGAACCATTATCAGTTCTTATAGTTTGAACACTTGTCTGGAACTGATTTTTTATTAGGCTCAAAAGGTGTGAAATGGTGGTTGTGACCTGTGTTTTATGACTAATGAGATATGTCCAGGTAGATCTTGAGTAGTCATCTACAACTGTGAGGAAAAACTGACTTCCAGTGATTGATTTTTGATGGTATGGTCCCCATAAATCTATGTGCAGTAATTCAAATTTGGTTTGAGTGGTTGGTTCATGTAATGGAAAAGGTAATCTATGTTGTTTAGACAATGGACAAATGTCACAAGGATTAGCAGTGGTGGTATTTTGTTGGTTGATGAACTGTAAATGTTTGAGTGTAGTGGATGATGCATGTCCCAATCGTATGTGCCACAGTGAGTAAGGAATTTGTGCAGTTTTATTCATTAAGCAAACATCACTGCAAACAGTTTTACAAGAAGCATTGAAATTACTTATTTCTCTAGGAAGCACAGATGAAGTGAAAAGTTTATTGTAATATCTAAGCACTGTGGGGTCATAGCTGGACTTATCTAAGATGTATAGCTTGCCTACAACTTTTCCAACAGCAAGAACTTCATTAGTCTGTAGGTCCTGCAATGTACA
>JAVXUL010000020.1:7943888-7963455 GCA_035590515.1 Trichilia minutiflora
ACCTATAATAGGAAACTATATAACTCCTAATTAATATATATATTTACATTCCAATTTAACTACTTTCCATAACAGATTCCACTGGTTGAGCTATTTGAAAATTTCATATAAAGTGCAATTTCTGCTGTTCATAATTCTTTATCATATAAAGATTCGATATGTGTATGTTTTTTTGAGTACTATTATATCTGTCAAAGGGAGAGATTGAGGTTCTCTACGAGTATAGAGGTAGTTATAGAAGACGACAAAAAGGTGAACTTTAACAATTCTATTAGGAGCACCTGCTAAGTTGTATGAAGATATTGAATATAAGACATTCTGCCTTTTCTCTACTATGTATTACTATGAGTTTAATATAGTATTCTTTGTTTGGGTGATGCATTATTACGAACTTACCTGTTAAGTTTTACCAAGAAACAGAATATAGAACATTCTGACCATTTTCTGTGATACGTTAAATGAAATTATTAATTTCGTTATGAACTGTGTCTTTCTGGTTGGTGTTGGACTTACATTTTTTTTTCTTATTGGTTGACGATCTATTATGGGATTTCCTGCATAATATCCCAGCACCCTGACTCTTTTCCTGGCCGTTAATCTTTCATTTTTTTTTCTTATCTCATGATCTGTCTCTGTGCACCTTATTTCTTTCTTGTCCTTTTCAATTTTCTTTCATGGCAAATACTCAATTTGAAACAGTTTACCACATATTTTAATAGTTTTGTATTTTCTGTAGGGGAAAGCTCAAAAACCTTGATGATAGTTAATGTATGTCCAAATGCCACAAATTTGTCTGAGACACTGTCATCTCTAAATTTCTCTGCTAGAGCTCGTAATGCTGTTTTACGCCTTGGAAATCGAGATACAATTAAGAAATGGAGAGACATTGTGAGTTCAAAGTTTCTCTTTTAGATGCTATTACAGTGCATTATGTTATGCTTTCAACTTGTTAAATGTTGATGTTATGCACTTATAATTTCTTTTGTCATAAACTTATATTTGGTGAACTAAATGCATTAATAATATAACACCTAGGTGTGAAAGACTCTTATCTGATCACTACTAAATAAATTTTTAATTACTACAGTGCTGATTTGGTGCAAACGGTAATGGCAAGGACCTTACATTTATGACAAAAATAGGGGCTTCAAAAAATAATAAGAAAATAAAAATAAATAGTGAAGTATTTATTTATAGTACAGTCAATGAATAGTTTTGAGGTTCCCTTTGGTTGTGCGTGTTTTTATTATTTGTTTAATTTCACTTCATTATATTTTATGTATACAAATCCTTTTATTTCAACTATAACTTGTAGTTTAAGTTAATGCTTTGCAAGTTGTGTTGGTATAATGCACTGATATAAACATTTGAAAAAATTAAAATTGTCTATGTTTGTGATGGTGTAGGCAAATGATGCTCGTAAAGAGTTTTATGAAAGGGAAAAGGAAATCCAAGATCTTAAACAAGAGGTTTGGGGACTAAAACAAGCACTTAAAGAAGCAAATGATCAATGTGTCCTTCTCTACAATGAAGTTCAGAAAGCATGGAAAGTTTCATTCACATTACAGTCAGATTTAAAGGTTCTGTAACTGAGTTTGGTATAGTTTTTCAATTCTGCAAAAAGTAGTATGTACTTGGCATTTTTGGCATTGTTTTCTTTTGTTTTCGTTTTTAACATGTGATTCTTGTTTCGTCTTTTGCCTAATTTAAAATTTCTTATATTTTGTTGCCCTTTTGTGCTGGAGATGTTTTAGTAGATGATTGATAGTATTCATACCAAGGAAATGAGTTCTGCTAGATTGCATTATATAGTGAATATCTTCCTCTCTTAATGTTTTATTTTTTCATCTTTTATTTTCAATTGTT
Source organism: Trichilia minutiflora (assembly GCA_035590515.1). NCBI lineage: Eukaryota > Viridiplantae > Streptophyta > Magnoliopsida > Sapindales > Meliaceae > Trichilia > Trichilia minutiflora. Next base: position 7,945,755 of record JAVXUL010000020.1, read on the forward strand.
TGAGTTGTACATTGTTGGCATGGGACTTGCAAAAGTGATACTTTATTTTTTTTATGTCTTTTATCGTTCTTATTTTTTTTGTATCTATTGGCAATCGTGCTGTGCATTTGTCGTAAAATGTCATAATATTTTCATTTCCAATAATCATCTTGCTAAGTCATCAATTTTATTTGACGCAGTCAGAGAATATTATGATTGCAGACAAACATAAGATAGAGAAGGAACAAAATGCTCAGCTCAGAAATCAGGTAGCTCAACTTTTACAGTTGGAACAGGAACAAAAGGTGCAGATTCAACGGAGAGATTCCACAATTCAGACACTGCAGGTTGGTCCTTTGTCTGCTTTCTTTGCCTATCCATGTATGTATATGGAAAAACAGGAAGTTTCTTGTGCTCTGATGTGGAGGTTCATTTTAGTTTCTTTTTTCCCTGGTCGTGCTATAGAATGTTTGTACATTTTGCTATATGTATCATTGCAATATCTAATGAATATATTTCCGTCCATATAGATGTGATATACACTACACTGGTTAGGGTTGAATGGCTGTCATACACTGCAACCCTTGCATGGTAAAGGAGTAAACGCATTGGTTGATGTCTCTCCAAATCAACCGGTTGCTTTGTACTTCTATTTGTTTCTTTGTTTTTGAATAATATTGTTTTATATGCTTCAGACAGAATTTGTTATTAACTACCAAGCTAACACAAGGCCATAATCTCCCAGAGTTTGTTATTTTATTATCTTTTGTTCTACATTTTATACCTAAGTGTATCTGTAACTCTTATTGTAATGTTTGTCATAAAGTTTAACCTTGAGCATCCTGTTGTCATTTAGTTTTTTGTTTGAAACCTTATAAAGATTGAAGGAAATTGGGAATGCCTGAGAATTACTCTAGACGATCAGCTGTTGGCAACCAAGCCTCCATAGGGAAATTGCTTTTTGCAATTGGATGACTAAATTCTATTAACCATATTCGGCAATGTCCGACTTGCGTAGTCCCTTAAAGTGATATAGTATTGGCTGAACTAAATCTCCAAGTAGTAACCTTTTTTCTCCACTATGGGTATAAATAATTCAGTCTCCTACATTCTTGCTTCGCTATTCTTGAAAATTGTGTTGTATACCATTGTATGGAACTGACATTGCAGTTGATTGAGTATAAAGATGTGATAGAACTAATCCTTCTCAGTAAGACAAGATATTGCAGGAAAAAATCTTTCAAATTTTAGTTTGATGTACACTTTTATAACTTCATTGTAGTTTTACAACAATGGTATTCAATATTATTAACTCGAAGGATTGGACTTAAAATGGAGCATAAACTTTCAATCATCCATTTATTGTAATCCAGTCACTCAAAAGAGTTATTGAGTTGGCAATATTAGCTTCCTCCTTTTGGTTTTAACTAACTCTGCTCTTGAACCATAAGATTTAGATGTATGGGTAAATTAGGAGTCTGATGCTAATCTTCAAGTTACAATATCCCAAACCTCAGTTAATGAGTTTTGTTGAGGTTCGTCTGATTCTATGCTACAGAAATAGTTTATGGTTTCTTTGTTCTTAGCATGTTTGCATGTTATATTATTATGACAGTTAATTTTTCTTGTAATGGAAGTGTTGCCTAGTGAGCATATACAAGCTCCATGAAGAGTGTACAACACCTAGAATGCAGTATTTGTTTTATAGATGCATCATAGTTGTTTATTGTTGTACTATTTAAATTTCTCATTCTCGTCCTTGAGTTTTTCAAGCCTTTTCTGTGTGACATGTATGTATATTTTTGACTTTAGCAATGACAAATCTGGTGGTACTGTTGTGAAGTTTCATCAATTTAAGATTGCTGCACTTTTTGCTTCTGTTTATTCTGATCATAAAATTTCTTTTGTAAATAGTTGCATCATAATATTGATATTCTCTCTTTTGAATTTATTATGTAGGCCAAGATTAAAAGCATTGAATCTCAAGTTAATGAAGCTTTTCATTCTAGTGGAGTAAGGCCAAGATTTGGCTCAGAGCCAAGTAATGCTGTTTCAGCAATTTCTAACACGACTGGGGATGGTATGGATTCTTCAGCCGTAACCAGGAAACTTGAGGAAGAACTCAAAAAACGTGATGCACTGATTGAGGTCTGCAACATTTTATTGTTCTTCATTTTTAGGTGTTGAAGCATGTGAATATGTTGTTTTGACCTTGCAATTGTCCACTGCATTCAACTTGAATCGGCCTTAATTTTACATTATTGTCTCTGGATATACAAAGTTTTATAGTTCCTTGTCCTCCATGTACGAAGTTATTGTTGCTAGTAGTTGAATTGATGAAACCTCTATAAAAACTGTGCGTTAGGATTTAATCACCAAATACTTGTTAACAACTATCGGAATCAAATTTTGTGCTGAATGATCCTGAATTATAGGCCCGAGGTGGAAAAAGAGTACACAATTATAATTGTTGCACATTCATGCAATTTATAGATTTAGCAACCTTAGGTGGTAAGGTAATATAAATTTGGCTGAAAATGTTTTGGTTGTAGGTGATAAAGGCTATAGTTGTTATAGCAAGGGTTAATATGGCTTCACTTAAAATGTAATGCAGAGGGAAGGATGATGCCATGATGGATTTAACGTGGTCATGAGAGGTTGTGTCCCAGCAAGTTGTTGAAAATATGATCAGAACACTGAATATCTGGATAAGGATCTAACAGATTAAAATTTGCCTGATATCATTGACTTGTTACCAGAATCACAAATATGCTTACAGAGACTTGGTTTATGGACTCATGTATTAGAAATGTTTTTCCTTTGTTCTCCTTCATTTTGTTGGTCAAGAATTTTGAAACAAATTGTATAAGGGTGGTTAAATTTTAAAGATGTGACTAAGATTTTCAGTAAAGCTGATGAGACATGAAGATAATTTAGTAACTCGTAAAAGGAAAAAGGAAGAACGAAAAATGGATATTATCTTCATCTAGTGGATTGAGCTATGCTTTATCTTCATTATATCATTGGTTGTATGGGGTTGATTTCTACCAACGGTGGCTTCAGAAAGTTGATTTTTATGTCTTGATGGCTTTCACATGTGTTTATTATCTACTTATGAGTACATCTTTTGAATGATTGAATCCCTTGCAAAGTTCAAAAAAGACTTACTCCTTCAATATGCTTTCGTATGACTGGACTATTTGATTTGTTTCTTGTGGACTATTTGATTTGTTTCTTGTGCAGAGGTTGCACGAAGAAAATGAGAAATTGTTTGATAGATTAACAGAGAAAGCATCTATGGCTAATTCGCCCCAGGTAGTTTTTTCTTCCTTACAGGAGTGTAACAGATGTTTCTATTCTTTATCTGAACTTAAATTTCTACTTTTATTGTCTTTCTCTTCAGCTATCAAGTCCATCATCTAAAGGATCGGCAAATGCTCAGCCACCGGATTTGGTGAGGTGTGTGTTTCAGTCCTCCCATTTGGCAACAGTTATTAAAAATAAAGGGTTTCTTTTCTTGAGTTGTTGCGGTGGTTCTATGAGTTTCTTTTCTTGGGACCTTATTAGTTAGTTTTGGAACTCTTTTTGTGATTGTTTTTGGACAGGAGTGATAATAAAAATAAAGCGCGTCCTATGGATGTTACTCCTTTGGCATTATCTGCAGATAAGACTGAGGGCACCATGGCTTTGGTTAAATCAGGTTCTGAGATAGTTAAAACTACTCCAGCAGGAGAGTATCTTACTGCTGCACTTAATGACTTTGATCCAGAGCAATATGACAGCCTTGCTGCCATTTCAGATGGAGCAAACAAACTTCTGATGCTGGTATGTTTTGTAATTGACATTTTTCTTTAGGACTCGAATCATACTGTCAAATTATGTTCTGTGTTTATCTATAATGGTATAGAGAACTATACCTAAATTGATGTTTCCTGTAATGAAAGATTTTCAAGCTTCTTAGTCTTCCATTAGGAATTAATTTCTGTAAAGTTATCGAAAATTGTCAACTTGGGCAAGCTATAAATATGAGGATTTAGTAAAAGGAAAGGTGTCTTTAGCACTTCATGAGGTATCTTATTTTACTCAATTGAAAATATAGCAACTTCCTCAGCAATATTGTTAGAACAGCTTTGGACATTGTGTCCTCTTTTTATATTTTTAAATTCGGGCTGTGATTTTCTTGGATTATTGTACTGCCTTTTTTACTTTGGCTGTGGTGTTTGATTTTCGTGTCTGCTCTGCTACTTCATGGCTGGTTGCTAAATGTCAATGATTATTAAGTGGAATAGTTTACATGTGCTATTACGTCCGTTGCTTATAGGTCAAAAATTTTTCAAAGTATGTGTTGAAAGATGAATTCAAATATAATTTTATTGATATATTAAAAATGAACTTACAACTCTTATTTATACAAGATTGAAAACAACCATCATTATTCTACCAACCTTATACAAGAAATGAGAGAGATACACACAATAAATGAGAGGATAAATGAGAGATACATAATAAATGATAGATATACATCATGTTTTTTAACACTCTCCCTTAAGTTGGTGCATATGTCAAAAAGAGCCAATTTTCTCATGCGATTATCAAAGTGTCGAGACGACAATCCCTTAGGAAGGACATCTACTGTCTGCTGAGTAGTAGGGACGAATGGTAACATATTTGTCCGGTCTTAAGTTTTTTCTTAATAAAATGTCTATCCACCTCAACATGTTTTGTCCTATCATGTTGTACTGTATTGTGAGCAGTACTAATGGTAGTCTTGTTATTACGATACAACTTCATAGGTAGGCTCACCGGAAGGCAAAGTTCATTGAGAACTCTCATCAACCATAATAGATCACAAACCCCACTGGTCATTGCTCTAAACTCTACCTCAACACTACTTTTGAAAACAACATTTTGTTTCTTACTTCTCCAGGTAACTAAATTACCCCAAATACAAATGCAATACCCAATAGTAGATTTTTGGTCAACTAACAAACCTGCCCAATTAGCATCAGTGAGTACTTCTATTGTCCTTTGAGAGGGTTTCTAGGATAGTAACCCTGTGCTAGGAGAACCCTTCAAATACCTTAGAATCCTGTAAACAGCTTCTAGATGAGTTTTCTGATGTGAATGCATGAATTGACTTACACTACTTACTGCAAATGCAATATTTGGCCTTGTATGTGATAGGTAGATCAATCTTTGATACTTTGAAGTGTCAACTTTCTCACTTTCGTCAAACTTCACATTGGTATCGATAGGGGTGTCTACTGATCTACACCCACTCATGCTAGTTTCTTTGAGTAAGTCAAGAATGTACTTTTTCTAATTAATTATTATACCTTGCTTTGATCGGACAACTTTTATTCCTAAAAATATTTCATAGACCTTAAGTCCTTAACGTCAAATTCTTTAGTCAAACTGATTTTCAGGCGTTCCATCTCAACTACATCTCTAGTTAAAACAATATCATCTATATAAATAATAAGAAAAGTGGTCTTACCATACTTAGAATGCTTGAAGAACATTGTGTGATTAGTTTGAACATGAATATAACCCTATCCTCATACAAAATTAGTGAGCTTCTCAAACCATATCCTAGGTGATTGCTTTAGCCTGTACAAGGATTTCTTGAGTTTGCATACTTGGGAACCAAATTTAGTAGAAAAGCCAAGAGATGTTGCCATATATACCTCTTCTTCTAGATCTCCATTCGAGAATGCATTCTTGATATCTTGTTGTTGTAACTTGTAAGGGCCAGTCAAGATTAGTAACCAAAGACAATAACGCTCTTATCGTGTTTATTTAGCCACTAGAGCAAACGTCTCTGTATAATCAATTCCATAGATCTGAGTGAAGTTCTTAGCTACCAATCTAGCTTTATATCTATCAATGGTGCCATCCGCCTTATACTTGATGGTAAACACCCACTTACAACCTACTCTTTTCTTGCCTTGTGATAGGTTAACCACCTTCCAGGTTTTGTTTTTCTCAAGATCCTGCATCTCAAATATAAATCCTTCCGCTCTGGAACTAGTAGAGCATTTCATGGTTTTTGGAATCTTTACAAGAGAAAGGTGAGAGGCAAACACTGAAAAAGAAGGTGAGTGATGTTTATAGGTCACAAAGTTTCACAAAGAGTATCTAGTACAAGATCGAACACCCTTTCAAATAGTAATAGGAAGATCTAAATTATTTGAAGGTGGCGACAAGGAATCAGAAGTTGAGTTATTTGTGAGATCAAGTGCTAACTACGGCTCAAACTCATGGTTTTGAAGAGAAGTTTTAGCTTTTGTTTCTTGAAGTGGACCCTTTCTAGATTAAATTATTCTAAAACGTTTTTCATTGTCTATATATTCCTTTCTCTCAATAAAGTCATGAGAATGTGATAGATTCACAGAAAACCTCACAGATTTCTCAATATTTAAAATATTTTGACTATTTTCAACATTTTCAGTACATTCAATAACATTTTTAGACTCTAATGTTTTGATTATAGCACGGATTTTAGACTCAACTTCAAGAGAAAGAGAGAAATTTTCAAAAAAAAAGACTAGAATCATTAACTCTATAGTTTAAAAAATTCGAGTCTTTATTGTTTTGCTCCCTTTGAAGATGAGAATTGAAAAATGGTTTATTTTCAAAAAAGGTAATATCTGTAATAATGAAAGTTTTTTTTTTATGTAGGATCATAGCATTTATAGTCTTTTTGTGTTGGGGCATAATCAACAAACACACATTTAGTAGCTTTAGGATCCAGTTAAATATGATGACTAGCATGATTATGCACAAATACAGAACACCCAAACAACTTAACAGGTAAAACACTTTGAAGATGGGTGTTAGGATGCACTTGACTAAGAGTTTATGAAGGAGTTTGAAAATTTAAGAATTTAAAGGGCATTCTATTAATGAGAAAAAAGTTGCTATAAGGAGAGCTTTGACCCAAAGGTACTTAAGAACATTATTAGTAAATAGTAGTGATCTAACAATATCTAAGAGATGCCTATTCTTCCTTTCAGTAATTCTATTTTGTTGAGGGGAATCTATGCATGAGCTTTGATGCACAATTCCATTGTCTAAGAAAAACTGTTCTAAGCTTGAATTAAAAAATTCTTTACCATTATCTCTTCAAAAAATTTGAATTTTTTTATTAAATTGTGTATAAATCATAGAATAGAAATTCTTAAAAATCTATGTAACATCAGAATTTTCTTTCATCAAGTATACCCAATAAACTCTAGTATGATCATTAATAGGGGGCACAAACCATTTTTTTCCTACTGGTTTAAAGAGTTTGGTAGGTCCCCAGACATCACTATGAATTAATGCAAATGGTTTTGTGGGTTTGTAAGTACTATGTGGATAGTTAGCTATATGTTGCTTAACTAAAATGCAAAATTCACATTATAATAAAGAATGATCTTTATTTAAAAATAAATGTGGATATAAACATTTCAAATATTGAAATTTTGGGTGGTTTAACCTATAGTGCCACAATATTATTTCAGAAATCTCAGAAAGAGATACAAACTTGAAACTAAAGCTTTGGTTAACTTTATTCGAGCAAGATTCATCTTCAAGGAAATAAAGTCCTCTATTCTCTCTAGCATTGCCAATCATCCTCCCCGTAGCTTGATCCTAAAACTCACAATAAGAAGGGGAAAAATTGGCACAACAATTGAGATCATGGGTTAGTTTACTAATGGATATTAAATTACAGGACAATTAGGAATATGTAAAACATTGTGAAGAGTTAAAGTTGGACGTAACTTAATTAAACCCTCCCGACAATGGCAGAAAAAGATCCATCTGCCATCTTGATTTTTTGATTGCCTACACATGGAGTATAATATGAAAAGGAATCGGAGCAATTGGTCATATAATCAATTGCTCCAGAGTCAACAACCCATGAATTTGGAGAATTATGAATAACGTTATAGGACATAATAAATTCACTTTAGTGAGGTAAAGAACAGGAATGAGTGGTAGACACTTGTGGAGACTTAAAAAGTCAATACAGTTCTTTTAATTGTTCCTTTGTAAAAGGAGACGCATCTGATTTGACCAATTGTTCTTGAGCCTCTTCTGAAATTCGAAGGCTGTCTTCTCTTGACCTTTTCTTCTGATTAGGAGGCTTGCCATGGAGTTTCCAGTAAGTCTCCTTTGTTTGTCATGGTTTTTTGCAATGGTCACACTATGGCTACTTTTTCTTTCCACCTTCAGCTTCGGTTTTCATGGATACCAAGGCTGAGGTCTCTTGTGAAGACGGTTAGAATTCAACATAATTTTTCTTATCCCTTCCTTCCACCGAAGTTTTGAAGAAACCTCCCTTATTGAAGGTGATGGCTTTCTACTTAGAACTCTTCCTTTTTATCTCATTAAACTCTCGATTTACTCTAGCAAGAAACATATAAACATGATCAGCTTCTTCAGCCGTATTGTACATTGCACAATCTGTGGGATAACTCCGTTTCAATGTGTGACATTGGTCCAATTCTAGTCACAAGGTGACCATTTCATTATAGTACTTTGTAATGTCTCAATCTCCTTGTTTCAGCTCTTAAAGTCTGGATTTTAACTTAAAAATTTGAGAAAAATTCTCAACATTAGAATATGTCTTGCTAGCTACATCCCAAATATCCTTGGCAGATGAGAGAAAAAGATAAAGGCTTGGCAAGGTTCGGCATTGAATTGAGAAGCCATCCCATTACCAATGAGTTCTCTATAAGCCATTGTTGCAAACATAAGTTTGTGGTTGTAGGCTTAGAGATATCCCCGGTTAAATATTCAAGTTTTCCATTACCTGTTATGACCAACTTGATGGACTGAGACCATTCTAAGAAATTTTTGCTATTCAACTTTGTTTGAATGGCTAAGGAAAAAGCTAAACTTCCAGAATAATCTGTTCCAGGAGTAGAATAAGAGACGGTAAAAGTCTGACCAGATTGCTCCCTTGTCATCATTGTAGTTTTTACCATTAGATACTAATGAACAGGCTGATATGAGAGGGAGATTACCACTACTAGGGATAAAGGAATCTAGAAATCTGCAATGAAATGAAAAACCTAGAAATCAAGAAATCTGGAAGAAAAAGAAATCTGCAAATTTGTTGCAAGCTAGGGATTTTGCCCTTGCTCTGATACCATGTGTTAAAAGATGAATTCAAATATAATTTTATTGATATATCAAGAACGAATTTACAACTCTTATTCAAAACACCCATCATTATTCTACTAACCTTATACAATAAATAGAGAGATACACACAATAAATGAGAGAATAAATCAGAGAGATGCACAATAAATGAGAGATACATCATGCTTTCCAACAAAGTATCTAGAGTTTTCTCCCATGCTATGAAAATTAATGACAGTTATCAGCTCTATGTTTAAACCACAAGCTACCACAACCAACACCAAGAAGAAAAAAAGTAAAAAAGAAAAAGAAAAAGAAAAGAACCAGTGACTGTTTAAAATAGTTTTCCAATTTCTGCAGGTTTTGGCAGCAGTTATTAAAGCAGGTGCTTCTAGAGAGCACGAAATACTGGCTGAAATTAGAGATGCTGTTTTCTCTTTTATCCGTAAAATGGAACCAAAGAGGGTAATGGACAGCATGCTTGTTTCCCGTGTCAGAATTTTGTATATAAGGTCTTTGCTTGCTAGATCACTTGAGCTGCAATCCATAAAGGTAATTTTACTTAATATGCGACATATATATCAGTTTCTTTGCTGCTTTTATTATCTAGATCATAGCATATTTCTTCAAATTTGTAGATCTCGCCCATTGAATGCTTTCTGGAAAAGGCTAATACTGGACGGAGCAGAAGCTCCAGCCGGAGTAGCAGCCCTGGAAGATCTCCTGTTCATTATGTTGATGAGCAGCTTCAGGGCTTTAAAATAAACATAAAGCCAGAAAAGAAGTCCAAGTTATCATCTGTGGTTTTAAGGATGCGAGGAATAGATCAGGTATTTTTTATGTCCTCTTGCTCTTTCCGCTCACTTACCCTTGTTTTGCTTTTACTCTTTTGTTTTCTTTGTCCTTTCCCTTGGCGTTGATGCAAAGGCAGAAAGAAGATTTTTTATCTCTGTTTTTATTTTTTTTTATTTTTTCATTACACTTGCATTTCTTATCTTCACTGCCTATGCCTACCCTCCATTGGCACATATGTATGAGATATTATCTTTGTTAGATATTTTACCTTGTAATGTACTGAAAAATTTCTTATGCGAGACTATGGACTCAATCTACAGGATACTTGGAGGCAGCAGGTTACTGGTGGAAAGCTAAGGGAAATTCAAGAGGAAGCCAAAAGTTTCGCAATAGGGAACAAGGCACTCGCCGCCCTTTTTGTTCAGACCCCGGCTGGAGGGCTGCAACGGCAAATTAGGTCCTGGCTTGCAGAAAACTTTGAGTTTCTTTCTGTTACAGGAGATGATGCATCAGGAGGGACCACTGGTCAGTTAGAACTTCTTTCAACTGCAATTATGGATGGCTGGATGGCTGGACTAGGTGCTGCTCAGCCTCCAAATACTGATGCACTTGGTCAACTCTTATCTGAGTATGCAAAGAGGGTCTATAATTCCCAGTTACAGCACTTAAAGGTGTGTGTTAGTCGTTAGTAAGATCTTTCCTTCAGTAGCCCTTCTGAATGAACTACTAGAGTAGGTTCCACACTATCATAAGTGGAGTGTGGACTAAGAAAACTGATACTTTTACTATAGATTTTAAATCCAATTCATTGCCTTTTCAGCAATATCTTTTCACCATGTTGGATTTAAATGTTCAATTCATTTCCTTACCTCAGCAGATGCATCTACTTTTTCCTATTTCAAGATGTTAAGTTTTTGTTGAGTGAATTCCCTCTGTATGGCGACCCCCGTGTAATTTTTTGTTGCATCCTTAATCTTGGAGGAATGCTGGCTGGACTCATTCAATCGTTCTTTTTTCTTTCTGCTGACCGATTACTGGCATTAATTTCTATAGACACAAGTTTTTCATTATTTAATTTTATTTCTTAGTTCACTGCTTGTTGCTTAATAGAAGCGTTTCTTTGTTTATGGTAATATACCTTTAGAAAGAAGCATTTTATCTTCATGTTTTCCTATCGCTTCCCTTTTGACCTGGTAACTTTAGTGATAATTTTAACTGACCCAACGATTGTGATTTATAAAGATTTGAATGGAAAAGATAGTTTATTTAGGTGGGACTTCACCTAATTTATGACTATAATAGATTGGAGCTACAACGTCAATCAGCTGCTGTAGGATGCCTCAACTACTTCAAAGTGCCCAATACACACTATTATTTATCTGGCTGCATCTGTCTTGTATGGCTATGCCCAAGAAACATTTTCTGGATGTCCTTAAAGAGTGGAGTGGTCTAGTGATTTTAAATTTTTCCTGAATCAGAAAGGAGGATGGGCAATTTTTTTCAACTCTCTCTTTCTCTCTCTCTTTTTGTTTTTTATTAAATATATCTTTGAGTAAGTCTAGGTGTCTACTCTTTATGTATTTTTCCCCCGGTTCAATGAATCATTGAACATATTGTTAATATTCAATTTTTTATCAGGATATTGCTGGCACCTTAGCAACAGAAGCAGCAGAAGATGCATCACAGGTGGTGAAGTTGCGGTCAGCTCTTGAGTCTGTTGATCACAAAAGAAGAAAGGTTACCATTATTATTTAGCCACCATATTTGTCTCTACAACTTTTTTCTGTCCCTTACTTGGAGAGGATCAGATCAGAAATATATTATTGTATTACTATTATAAAATACAGTTGTGCCTGCAGCATGTTTGCTGGTATCATATCCTTTTGTGTCTCCATCCTTGACTTAGAAATTGTGTACTCTACATATGCTGATCTTGCAACGGATTTTTTTTTTTGTAACCAGATTTTGCAGCAAATGAGAAGTGATGCAGCCTTACTAACATTGGAAGATGCTGGTTCGCCTATTGAAAATTCGTCTACTGCAGCTGAAGATACAAGATTAGCATCTCTGATTTCTCTGGATGGCATATTGAAGCAAGTCCAGGTTGTCTATTTTGTGAAGCTACTACTGTGTTCTTTTCAATGATCATATTCCGATAGGAAAATAAACAAGCAACGTTATAATTTGTATAGGATATAGTGAGACAGTCTTCTGGAAACACCTTGAGTAGAAGTAAAAAGAAAGCAATGCTTGCATCCCTTGATGAACTCACGGAGCGGATGCCTTCCCTTCTTGATATTGATCATCCTTGTGCCCACAGGCAAATTGCAAATGCTCATCATGTGGTTGAGGTACATGGCTATTTTTATTATTTATTATATGTATTCCTGTTCATGGGAATGAATCAGAGGTTTTTGTATTGTATGGTCATTGGCTTTAAAACATGTAGAAATCCTCTCTACCAGGAATAGGGTATCACTAACCCAGCCGTTAGACTAGGACATCCATGACATCTCTATATGTGACAAAACTGTTATCATAACAATTATGTCCAAAAAACTTATCAACTCTTTATATTGTGTATATTTTATCTGTCAAATTAAAAGAAGGCACAAAAAAGCTTGTCGGGTTAAATGCTCTTTTAATTTTTAACGCATCTGGCTGTGTCTAAATTTGTACTTGGTTGTAATTTAGTTACTTCTTGTCAATTAATTTTCATTGTGTGACATATCGCTGCAGTCAATGCCTGAAGAAGCTGACCATGTTCTAGAAACATCACTTGTTTGCAAGCCGTCAACAGTGTTGGGGTCTGGTATGGAAAGTGATGTGTCTCAGTGGAACGTTTTGCAATTTAACACAGGCTCAACAACACCCTTTATCATCAAGTGCGGAGCAAACTCAAATTCTGAACTGGTCATTAAAGCAGATGCCCATGTTCAAGAACCGAAAGGAGGTGAAATTGTCAGGGTTGTACCAAAACCATCCGTTTTGGAAAATTTGAGCTTGGAAGAGATGAAACAAGTATTCTCCCAGCTCCCCGAGGCACTTAGCTTACTTGCCTTAGCAAGAACTGCAGATGGAACCCGTGCTCGGTATTCTAGACTGTACCGGACTTTGGCCATGAAGGTTCCATCACTGAGGGACCTAGTTGGTGAGCTTGAAAAGGGTGGAGTGCTTAAAGACGTGAAGTCATGAAAGCCAGAAGATGTACAGAGAATATTGTTGCCTTGTGTTCTACCTTGTTTGCCGGTCTGTGTTTATATTTTCTTTGAGGAGTTTCGTTGGGACTCTGGCATTGTAATTTATTTTCCAGATTGTATCGTGCATTGTTTTTACTTTACACGCATCGATCATTGCTGAACTGACACTAATAGCAATTTTGTGTAATCTCAAGTGTTTTTGTGAAACTTTTGATAGAAAGGAAAAATGTTGGAAGGGGTTTCAAGGAGTTTGATGAGATAGATGTAGGTGGGAAAACTTGTTGAGAAGTACTTTGTTGGTTTACCTTTTCATATTAGATTCCTTGAAATTGGAATGGATGACACAAGTATGTATATATATATATATATATATATATATTGTTTTAATGAAGAAAATAAATGTATTTTATTATTCAATAAAATAAGATTTATCACATATAAAAAAATAAAAATAAAAATAGAAATTAAAAAAAAAATTTATACAATATTATATCACCAGATATATTCATTAATGGAGATCGTTTTAGATTTCCATATTTAAATCCAAAACCCAATCATTTGTTTCATGAATCGAACAGTCAAATTGATTCTATAACTACCAAACTCCATTATCTTCTTCTTCGTATACTCAATAGGACTCCAATCCAACCATGCTTTTTTTTTTTTTTTTTTTTCAATGGATTCCACCGGATATACATAGTTATTCTCGAGAGAATCAACTCTTAAGTAAGATTGTCGACTTCTGATGACTAACCATTTCATATGTTCATTTGATTGTCAACTGAATAAATTAAATTTTTAATTAAAAATAATATTTTCTATTTTTATTCTCTCTTTGAGTCACTTAACCATCGGTTTATTGAATAAAAAGAAAGCCGGAGGTCATCACATAGCTAAGTATGCTTACTATGAATACGCTTGTTTATTTTAATATATTATATGTGCATGTTTTTGAAGTTTTAATGATTATAAATCAAATAAATATAAAATATTTTTTAAGAAAGCGAAATATTATTATATTATATTATATTATATTATATTATATTAACAGAGTTTTATATAATTCAACATTGATTAATAAAATAGTAGAATAAAATATTTTAAAAATTATAAATATTGACTATTGAATTAACAAAGAAAAAAGATTAAACCTTAAATTTTATAGTTATTAGAAAAAAAAAAAAATAATATATCTAATCATTAAAAAGTTTTTGAGAATAAAATTATAATTAAATTATGAAATTTATGTTTTAAAATAAAGAAAAAAATTGAACTAAATAAAATCTTTAAAAATATGAAATTTTTTATTTTTAAAAATAAATTTTATAGGATATTTTATGGTTTTTATATGTAAAATTGTTGGTGCAAGAATTATCCGTAGATTCTCCTCGCGATTAATGTGGAATGATCCAGTTGATGAGGTGTGAGGACAAGATGACTGTTTGTCGGACAACGATTGTTACACCAGAGAATGACTGTAAGGATGATTGTTTCTGCCAAAATTTCACCTCCTAAGCCTGCAAAGAAAATAAACATCTTCGAAGTAACGCTGGGAGGGGGTTCCCGACGGGAAAACTCTGATACCTAGGTAAGAAAATGGGTGGAGGAATAAAAGGTGTTTCCGATGAAACAGTAAGAAGAGATCAGAAATGACCAAAAATGAGAGAAGAATGTATGAAAGTTACCCAACAGAGATAGTAAAGGAAAAAATGGTCGTGATCCGGTTGTCGGATCTCTCTTAATTTTTAAGTGTGTCGTTCCAATGTTCAAAAGTCAAACCTTTTTGTCATTGAAGAAGTCTGGTTTATATAGTACCCCTTCTCTGAACAGTAACATGACTTGACATCGGAGAATGGGAAGTGATGTTTGACATGGGGCAATATGCGACCGATTTCCTATAATGATGCTATCACATCTACTGACTTTGTAGGTCTGTCACTGTCCCTTCACCTGAAAATGGTTAGAGGATGGGACGGGTGCTTTTAATGGGCCAGCTGTTATCCATTATTCCCATTTTTGAGTGGGAGGGGACACGTGTCCATTGATACCCTAGTCAGGGATTGCTTGAGAGCTAGCTAAAGAGGAAATTTTGGCCTGGGGCGATTTTCCTGAGAAGCTATCCTGATTTCTGAGTCGACGGATGATTACAAGCTTTAACATTCGGATGCCTGAGACGCAGACGACGGTAAAAAATTCTGAGAAGGCACTTCAGTCTTCTTGACTTCTGAGGCATTTGGAATCTTGAGACGATGATGATTATCTGGGATTGCAAGTTGTCTGGGACAGATAAAATCAGGGATGTTAGAAACCCTAAGCCGGGAGACACTTGGGATGAAATGCCCATGAGGCGAAGACTTCCTAGATCCACGCCTAGCCTCCTGCCACGTGTCTTGCTGACGGATGTCTAATTTTTACTTGGGATGGTGGAATCCCTGAATCGAGGTGCTTGGGACGGAGTATACCTGAGACAGAAGCCCCCTGGGATCATACCTGACCTACTGTTACGTGTCTTATTGATTGGATGCCCACATGTTAACTCAGCATTTTTCCCCCAAACATTTATTCCCCCAGTTTCTGGTGTGAGACTCGTAGAGCTTGCATCAGAAAATCATGCCTAAGACGAATCGTCCCAAGGGGGAATTGGCTCAGGGGTTTCAGTTGACTGGTAGCGTAATTGTCTATTGAGACGGTTGACATGTTATAGAAACTTCCTGGTTACTAGAGTCTTTTTCTCTTTCCTTTAACGGATCTGTTAGCATATTGCTGATGTGTCCTTTTTGGGTATCCATTCTGTCTGTAATAATTACCCCTTATCAGGAGTCACCTCACAGCTGTTGACAACTAATAACAACTGTCTCTGAGCATGTGGCTCCTCGATCCCAGGACAAATTTTAAATGCTAGGCTGGGGGGGATGCCACGTGTTGAATCGTTGTAAGGGAGATGTGACAGTTCATCGATCCGAGGGGGGGGGGGGGATTTATGAACTGGGACACATGGTAACACCCTGTCCGTTTAGATCTACAGTGGGGATCGTCCCTCCTTTACTATAAATACCCTCCTCTTCACCCGTCATTTTCATAAAATCTAACTCTCTCTCCAATACTTCTCTCTAACTTGCTGTGTTTATTTTTATGCTTTCACTGCTCCCTTGTCTTTGTGTTTTTGGTTGCAGGTATTTACTGAAGCTTTTGCAAAGAAAATGGCTGATAGAAGAGGTTCAAAAGACGTTGCTCGTTGGAGGGAGTCTAGTCATGCGGCCATCCCCACACACGAGAGGGGGGTGACGAGAGGAATACCACAAAACAGGCCTGGCCTAGGGGGCCCAACGAAGCAGATTAGTTCCCTCAATGATCACTGAGACAAACTTTCAGACATACTACCTATCGTACGATGTTCCGATAGACGTATAGCTCAGGGTTCCCAAGGCTGAAGAGATTTTTAGCGCCCTTGGACTAGGGAAGGTAGCTTTCAATGAAGAGCATCTATTGCTCGGGGTCCAATTTTCCCTTCAAAACTACTTTACCCGGATGTTTGACGCATTCTAGATTCTCCGCTACCAGTTGACCCCGAACAGTTGTAGGGTCTTGGGGGTTTGTTTGTACTGAAGGCGGACACCCGCTCTCCTGCCCCCACTCTGGATGAGGTGCTGTATTTCTACACCCTCAAAAAGAATACAAACCAGTATTCAGGGTGGTCCTATCTGCAAATCTGCCCAGGATATTAGCCGAAACTGAAGGGGAGTCCTTCCTATAATAAGGACTGGAAGGACCGTTGGTTTATGGTCAGCGGTAACTAGGCGACATCATGTCAGGATGCCATCCCTACGACCTTCCAGGATCCAAGTAAAAAAAGCAACAAGTAATTAAGAAATCCTTATCTATAAAACACTCTTACTGACCTCACCTTGTGCAGATATTGGTCGGGAGCAGCCAAGGATCCCAATCGGGGTGGTCAACAAGGTGGATTCCCTGCCCCAGGCAGATGTAAGAGATCTCCTGAGCACAGATGCTCAGGTGAAGTTTGGCCTAGTGTCAAAGGCAGTGACCAGGAGTGAGCTGACCAAAATCAAGACTCAATTGAACAAGGATAAAAACTTCTTCTCTTAGCGTTAGTTCTTGAATTTACTCTTGATTCTTTCCTGACCACTCTTTATACTCGTGCAGCTGCAGGTACGAAGAGTACCATGATCGGTCGAAAGCAGAAAGTAGTCGATGTATTGAAGGGTCTGCTTTCGAAATAGGGGTCTAAGGGGGTGAAGCCAACCGACCCCGAATAGAAAACCCCTGCGAACAAGGGCAAATGGCCCATGAAAGGGGATGACAAGAAGACCCCCGAGAAAGGGGGCAAACAGGTGGAACCTCCCAAGTCCAAGGGCATTTCTTTCAAGGAGGTGCCCAGGGAAGAGACCCAGAGGCGTCTCCAAAAAGAGGACTTAGAATGATGTGATCCATGAGGCAGAAACTACAATTGGTAGCAATGAAGACATGATCATTCAACCTAGAGAAGACAACATAGTTACTAATAATGAAAGAGCTATCAAAGAACGATTGGTTCCAAGTCTTGGTCCAATTACTCGGTTGAAGGCTAAGGAGAT